>OU744321.1:3848342-3993039 GCA_916610145.1 Eristalis arbustorum | reverse complement strand
AAAGTCTTCCCGAAATCTATTCAAATTCCGCGTGCAAAAATGTGACAAGAGCACTGTTCGAGTCCGCGAGGGCCATCGACCATAAATCAATCCTACGGCGGATTTCCTTTCGTGGTTAGTACAAGGACAGAGTGTTTGAGAGAAAAAAACAAAACAGAGCACAACTCACCAGAATCCACACGCGCCACTCGGGCTCCGCTGATCGGGCAGACTATCCAAAACGAGCATCAAGCATCCGATGATGATCTGAAATGAAAAAAAAAAAAGAACATTTTAATTCCCGAGTGACTGAAGGGATGTTTTGGGAGCAAATCATGCAGATGGACCGCGAAATCGATTGGGATTCATGAAACGACGGACGTGCCATCATGCGGGTGTCGATGGACGGGCGAACGGTCGAACGGACGGACGGACGGACGGACGTGTCTCTCGCGCTAACGACATACGTGCGATGGATGACAAATTAATCTATTACGACGAGGATTTATATTTTCCGGACGCCCCCCACAATCTCCTTCACATTCCACCACTGACCGCCGGCATTGAACACGCAGCCCCCACGCCACCCGGCGGCTGCGGGGAGGAGTGCGTGTTAACAACGCACATTGTTTGGGTCTCCATTCCTTTTTTTTGTTCTGCGCTCTCCCTTCCCTCCCACTCTTGATTGCTTTAATGTAATTTTTGCCCTGAATTTCCTTTCCATCGCTATCTAGGGCAAATGTTTTCCAGTAAAGACACGCACACGCAACCGCCTCCGCGTCGTTGCCATTATGTCCTCTCCGCAGAGCGAAGGCTGGAGGAGGCCATCAATAGGCGAGTCCCTTTGGGAAGCACTATCGTAAATAAACAGGCGCGCATCCAGTTCACCACATATGCCATCACCACCACCACCACCTCTCTCCAGCCCTGTCGCGTGTGTGTGTGTGTGTGCGAGGTGGGTTGACAATTTTCTTTACTTTTCCCATTGAGGGCACCACTCCCTCGCCCCCCGCCGTCCCCGCTGGAGTGTGATTCAGGGAATAACAATGAATGAATCCATGCGGGGACCCGGGGAGACGGTCGCTTTGAATGGAAAGCACTTCATTGGCATCGCCAGAGCCCGAGAGAGAGAGAGAGAGAGAGAGAGACGAAGCCGCCGAGTGACTGAGTGAACGATACGGAAGGAAGGCATTAGCGCCGCCGATGGTGACGCGGACGGGTGAGTGCGTCGCACCAGATAAGACACATCCCGACAAAGGCACAAGCTCTGCGAGTGAGATCATTTCGAATTCCGGTCCCGAAGGCAGGTGGTGGTCCCGTGAACCTCATGCGTTCGTTGTGTGCTGTCCCCAGCACCACCAGCTCGAGCAACTGGAATTCGATTGACGAACGACACGAATCTTCAATTGACTTGACAAGAGACCCAGAACTCGCGCGCTGGAGTGACTGCTTGTGTGGGGGTGGGGGTGGGAGTGTGTGCGTGTATTTTCGGCAAGCAGGGGAGACTTGAAGAAAAAAAAAACACCACTTCTGCGCAGATTCACACACCCCCTCGGCGGTGAATGGTTGTCGGTCCCCTCTGGCAAATGGCACGAGGGATGATGGTGGGTTTTTGCTGTGCATTGACAAAGGAAGAAAGAAACCAGGCATTATCTGCGGCAGCGGCATTTAATCAATGCTCAGTGGCCATCAAAATGGGGTGACATTGATGCTGCATCGCATCGCTTATCGGAGCACTGTCAGCGCTATTGGCTGCTGTTCGGTTAGACGAGCACGCATGATGGGCACTAATCGGTTTTTGTTTGAGAATTCATTGGAGGGTGTCTTCCTTTCTCACCCTCACCCTCATCCTCATCCTCATCCCCATCCTCATCCTCATCCTCACCCTCACCCTCATCCTCATCCTCATCCTCCTCCTCATCCTCATCCTCATCCTCATCCTCATCCTCATCCTCATCCTCATGCTCATCCTCATCCTCATCCTCATCCTCATCCTCATCCTCATCCTCATCCTCATCCTCATCCTCATCCTCATCCTCATCCTCATCCTCATCCTCATCCTCATCCTCATCCTCATCCTCATCCTCATCCTCATCCTCATCCTCATCCTCATCCTCATCCTCATCCTCATCCTCATCCTCATCCTCATCCTCATCCTCATCCTCATCCTCATCCTCATCCCCATCCTCATCCTCATCCTCATCCTCATCCTCATCCTCATCCTCATCCTCATCCTCATCCTCATCCTCATCCTCATCCTCATCCTCATCCTCATCCTCATCCTCATCCTCATCCTCATCCTCATCCTCATCCTCCTCCTCCTCCTCCTCCTCCTCCTCCTCCTCCTCCTCCTCCTCCTCCTCATCATTACTGCAGACTGGCCTACGTTAAGATCCAAGCTGAGTTTGGGACCTAAGCTGAGGCCCTGGTGAGTAGCGATGGGCCGCACTTCGAGACCATTGAGACAACGCGCCTTGACCGAGATGGCACCTCAACTAACTTGGCGTGCGCAACTGGGCAACTGGAGGCAAATGGTAGAAGGTGCCGTCTGGAGAGGCTCGTTGGTTGAGGTCCAGGTCCACCGCGGACTGCAGAAGGAGGGCCTGTTGCAACCCGGAACTGGCCTGGCCTCCTTCAACTGGTCTGTCCACCGATGTCATCCAGTTTGACATGACAGGCCCGGGTCCACCGCGGATGATGGGAAAGAAGATGGTAGAAGGTGCCGGCTTGAGAGGCTTGTTGGCTTGAGGCCCACATCCACCGCAGGTGATGAGAAAGAAGAGGCACAAGAAGGAGCGCCACTCCAACCCCAGAAATCCTACTAAGCCCACACCAGTTACCTGTCCAAGCTGAAGCTTCTACAAAATCTGCAGGCCTTCAAGGAACGTATGGCGACGTCCAATGATGCTTCACAGACCCGGGTCGAAGTCAGAGAACCGATAGGGAACACAGTCTCCCCATGCAACCAGCTCAGTGCATCGATCAAAGGAACCTCCAGTCAGGCGACGAGAAGTCCCCGCTCAAGAACATTGTCCACACTGGCCCCCTCGGGGTCCCCTGCGGCACTCCAACACCTGCTGCCAGCGATAATCCCTCGGTGCACCTCCTCTTGAGACCCCATAAATCCCCCCGACAGACGACACGAAAGCCATCGGTTGCACTCAACCGAGAGGCAGCGCCGAGCGCAACGCAGTCCCAACTTGAACATCTCATTAAGTCTGATCTCCGGATTTGGGGCCCCGAAACGAAAATTACCGTCCCCATCATAATCAGCGGTGCGCGGCGTAAACGCTCTCTCTCTCTCCGTTGGCCACTCGGACAGTCGGTGCAGCAGCACACACCCAGTTTGTCCGCGGACGTGAGGCGGGCGAACCCGCCGCTCAGGTACACAACGATGCTGGCCTACAGATACACATCTCTCTAGAGGAGCCACCACCTAGCATCCGAGCATCGCGGAGCATCGAAAAATTCCGGTTTTTCGTTTCGGTCGCTGCTGTGCGCTGTTGTGCGGGATTACGTTTTCGTTTCGTTTGTCATGTGAAGTGCCGCACGGAACGCAGACAAAAGGCAAGAGGCGCTGCTGGCAGCCCAGGCCGCCGAGCCAGCCAGTGTGAGAGGGACAGAGAGTCGATGAAACAAAAGAAGTGTATCTTGGAATTTTTTCGCGTGCACACACAGCCACACAGCCGCACAGCCACACAGAGGAGGACTAGAGAAAGTAGCGTGTTTTGTCTTCGGGCACACAGCGCGCACAAGACTCGGAGGAATGTCGAGATTTAACACCCGAGACGGGACCACGGCGCTGCACAGAGCTGCCGAGTCAAGAATGCAAACGTGTGTGCGGGCGACCGGGCGAGCGGCCGAACGAAGCGAGTGTGTGTGTCGGGTCGGGTCTTTGTCTGCCACCGACATGTGCATGTGGCGCGCGGCGGTACACGAGAGATAAGCGGAATAGTGGCCAGAAGCCGAGAGCGATGGTTTTGTTTCTGCTTCCCTCAAATTCTTCTTCGTTTTGTTTTTGTTTTTGTGCACAAGTCTACCTGGAATCTGGATTCTGGAACCCCGATGTGCACTATGGGGTCATGGCCCTGCGGCGAAATCGGAAGTAAAACGAAAAAAAAAAATGAAATACCTACTTTTTTGGTCAAGAAATTGAAAATGAACTCTCGGCAAGAGTGGGGCCACTTTTGAATGGGCGGACGGTAGTAAAAGCTCTTCGAGATGGCACAACTCAGGGGTCGGCGAGCTGTCCCCATGGAAGAAGAGACACGAAGAAGTCCCTCTTGGAGGGACTTCCATTTTCACTTGGAGACGTCCAAATTTTGGGCTACTCGCCTCAGATTCCACTGGGAGACAGGGGAAAAAGTGCGCAGCCTCGGGTAGGTCTTTGGATCGTCTGTCGATGTCCAGAGGGCACCTTCTGTGACCGTCTCGCAGTTGTCGAGATACTTGGCAACTTTGCAGATTGATCCGAATTCCCAACGTTTCTCAGCTCCTACTAGGAGTATCGCAACAAAGTTAGCACGCTCAGATGCGTCCAAGGATCCTCTATCGATGCCCCAAGCTGACCTCAGGCCGTAGACGCACAATTTTCGAGATGAGATGACTAATTTTCGAAAATAAGTCTAGTTCCCGTTTTTAAGCGTCTTCTCGTCTAGATTGCTCAGCTCCTACCAGGGAGTAGGGACATGCTTAGACGCATCCATGGATCCCCTATCGACGCCTAGAAGCAACCTCCGACGGCCAAAGCACCGTCTTCGAGATTTGGCCAAGAGAGGACTCCTTACAGGGGCAGACATAAGCACCCGTCTTGAAATGAAATCCATCTCATTTGCACCATAAGGCGATGACACTTGACGGCAGAAATGCACGTCGATTGGAACTGCATCCATTTCATCGCGAGAAAATCTCACAGTTAACTCAATCACTCCCACACCTGGCAACGTCACATTTTCTCATTCCGGCGTCGATTTCTTTCAAATTTTCGTCGCACACCTCATCCGGCGTCTCCTCTCTCCCACCTCAACCCCCCTGAATCCACCCAACTCCCAATCCGTCCCCTCTCAAGCATGCTCCTCCCCCCATCCGACATCGCCTCACTTTCGCACCACCCCACCGATTCGCTTCAAATTTTCGATGCAAACTTCAGTCTCACCCTCCCCTCCCTCCATTCCACCCACTTCTCCCCCAAGAACCCCCCGAATTTTCCCAAAAACCGAGTTTCCAGAATTTGCCCGCTCGCAGCAGCAAAAGCCGCCTCAGATCGTTTCGCAATTTACTGCATTTTTCCGGCGAATTCATGCGTTTTTCGTGGTTTTCCAAGAAAATGCGAATTTTCGCACGGGACCTTTTGCGGGTGACGGCTTCGGGTGTCCCGTCGAGGATTTCATTCACTTCAACTCGATTCCCGTCGGTTTTCGGGGAGAAATCAGCGATTTTGTGGGAAAATTTCGCACTTTGACGTCATCGGTGGGGCATCGGCTGAGGTGAGTGTCTTCGCTTAGTTGGAGGACTGTCAAGTGAGTGACTGGAATTTTGGCCTCAAATCGTGGAATTCGTTGGATCGCCGATTGCCATCCGCTGGGGTGAGTGTGTCTGCTAGAGTGGAGCGGTGTCAAGTGAATGAACGGAATATTGGGACTCGCTGGAATACGATCCGGCGAAGGGGTTTCGGGTGAATTTTGGCCACGGGACGGTGGGTTTTGTGGGGATTTTTGGAAAGAAAGTGCGACGGTCGTTGCAAGGGGGACGAGGTCACGACGAGGGCTTTAGGGAAGTCAATGGATGTGCCTCATGGCTAGAAGGTGTCGCAGTTGAAGTTTGGTGGTCTGCAAGGAGGGCTGGTTGTGGTTCATTGGTGGCCGCCTGGAAAGCCTTTCTGACACTTGTTCTATTTCGCTGTCTTTCGGGCAACATATCTAAGCTCCTGCTCGAGGTAGAGACTGCAGTCTGAGGCACGCTGAGAATCATCTTCAGATCCTCTACCGATGTTCTGTAGCGACCTCGGAAGGCACTGAGACTGAGACTGAGACTGAGACTGAGACTGAGACTGAGACTGGGACTGGGACTGGGACTGAGACTGAGACTGAGACTGAGACTGAAACACATCAGAAGGCACCGCTGGAATGCACGTGTGTCGGCGTGCGCCTGCTGCTCCCCTGGCTTGGTGGCTCTTCAATCTGCCAATTTGTGTGCGGTTCAACTGAATGCACCACTCAGAGCCGCGTGTGCGGAGGTGCGTTTGAAATTAGTGATTATTGGCCCGGACGGACTGAAGAGGTGGTCCCTTCTTGGGCCAGGATCCAGTGCATTGTGGAATTGGTCACGAAAGAGTTTCCGTTTGGGACTCAATGATCGAATGAAGGTCTGTGTTGTTGCCGATCTCAGAACTACAACCACTTCCCAGCGTTCCCTCCCAGGTGACAGTACCAAGTCGTAGAGACCCTCTTCAGAATCAACAAACATTTCTGGGGCAAAAGACGTTTCGATTCCTTTCTCAGCGACACAAGGTGGACATGCTTAGGCGCGTCTTTGGATCCCCTGTCGACGCTCTGACAATCGGGAGATGGACAATTTTCGAAAATGAACACAGTTTCCACTTGAATGTGTCTGCTTGACAACATTTCTCAGCTTCTACTCCGATTGTCCTAGCCCACAGTAAGCACGCTTAGATGCGTCTTAGGATCCTCTATCGATGCCCCAAACTGACCTCAGGCCGTAGACGAAAGACATGAGCAATTTTTGGAAAAAAATAGACTTTCAGGGGACTTTCCCTAACTTCCACTGGTCAAGTGACACGTCATTTCAACGAGCATCTACTTGCGCCTAATGACTCGCCATTCACGAGATATTCACGATAGTCTGTCTCTTTGACACGATTCCCCAGCTCACACTTGGGGTAGCGTCGTCGACGCACCATTTTCAAGCTGCCACCACGGCCGACCATCAGACGGTCACCGCCTAGCGCCGCCTAGGTTGACCATCGCCCACTCGTTCTCCGATCGCCACCGTCGCTCCCCGAAATGTTTCAACGGTTCCCTCCATTTCTCCGCATTTCTTGGTCGGACTTTGGTTCTCTTTTTTCTTCCATTTGAATCCATTTCGAATGCAACACGGTGGTTTGTTACAAAAGCTGGAAACGTTGTAAAACACAAGACAAAACAACATAAATAACGATGCGTCACACACACTCGATGCCCGACGGCACGAGAAGCAGTGGTGCCTGTGTGGAATGAGAAGGCGAGACAGAGAGACAAGCAAACAGAATTGACGGCGGCGGCAGGTAAAAAGGCAGCAAGACCTGAAAGAAAAATATATCCAATATATCTACAACAAGAAAAACCTGTCAGATGAAGCATCGCCATACCCACAGAGGCACACACAGTCGCAGAGGCACAGCACAACATCCGCGTCCACACAGCATCATCATCATCAGCGACTGTGTGTGTCTGCGCCCCATCGCCTCCCGTGCAGAGGTCTGGCCAAGGCGGCGGCACACTCAACTCGGCCTAAACCCGAACCTGGCCCCGACCAGCCGACTGAGCAACCGACTGAGCAGCCGACTGAAACAACCAGCAGCCAGCCAGCCAACCAGCCAGTCACTCAGAATCAAGAAATATTTTCTTGTCGTCGTCGTGTGGAGGGGAAAATATCGAATTCCTCCGTCTTCTCGGGTCTTCTTGTAATTACAATGCTCTCCCTCTCTAGCTCTCTCTCTCTGTGTGCAGTGAGTCCACACCACATTCTGGTGAAGGTGTCTCGCCGGGGACAGGGGCAGGCTTCAGATTCGAATGCCGCCTCCGTCTGAGGACGGAGACAACAACGACCACGACGACGACGACGACGAAGTGAATTAATGCATTTGACAAAGTAGATTACAGCCCACACCTCCGTCTAATTGATACCTTTTTTCAGAGCCAGAGCCAGAGCCAGAGCCAGAGCCAGAGCCAGAGCCAGAGCCAGAGCCAGAGCCAGAGCCAGAGCCAGAGCCAGAGCCAGAGCCAGAGCCAGAGCCAGAGCCAGAGCCAGAGCCAGAGTCAGAGTCAGCGTCAGCGTCAGCCAGCCAGAAACAGTTCGTTTTTCGAAATCGAATTAAAGGATGCTGACGCTCTGTGCTTTTGTAATTCATTTAGATGATGTCATGTGCTTCTCAAAAAAACTATTCTTCGTCTTCATCCACAGCCCCATCCCCTCGCCCGCCCCACCACACAGTGTGTCCCGAAGCAACGACGATGGTGATGTAATTAGAAATGCAAGCGGGCGTGGGAGTGTGTGTCCTTGACAAGCTGAGGCGGTTTTCCCCTCTCACTGAGTTTATTTTGAAAAATCGTCTGTATTCAGCCGTGCAGCGATGAGGCTCCTTCAAGCCCTCGCACAGAGAAAGATGGCGGAAATGATGGCCGCCGGAAATGGTTGATTTTACAAAATCTTCGATATCTCGAAAACGCGTGTTTGCTTTTGATGCAAGTGCTTAGAGGACATGAAGAGGACGGAAAGAGCCTTCATTTGACACCAAATTTATGCCGCTACGATCTGTAGAAGGTAGGACGAGGTTGGCTGAAGATTCTCCGAAAAGGTTCTTTTTTCAAAAATTGCTCATATCTCGAAAATTGGGCGTTTTTAGTGAATTTTCTTCTGTTCCGTCTCATGAGAATGATGAGGATGGAAAGACGCTTCATTTGACACCAATTTCACTTCGCTTCGACCAGCGGAAGTGTCCTATCTTCCTACTTACGATAAGTTCTCCGAAAAGGTTCTTTTTTCAAAAATTGCCCATATCTCGAAAACTTGGCGGTTTTTCAGCGAATTTTCTTCTGTTTCATTCTATGTGTGTGATGAGGTTGGAAAGACGCTTCATTGGACACCAAATTCATGCCTCTACGAGCACTAGGTCAAGAGATATATGTTTCAAACGACTTGAAGTCGTTCATTCCAAAAAATCGGATGCATCTCGAAAACAGTTCACTTCCTTCAGTTGAAGTCAAGGGACCAACTATTCGTCACGAAAAGACGCGTCTTTTGGGACCACAGCCAAGTCACTGCAAACAGTAGGTCAGGAGATATGTATTTATTCAAAGTTTCAAAAGTGTAACCGGAAGTCGGTGATTTTCGAAAATCGGTCATATCTCGAAAACGGTGTGTTTGTTTGCAATGCGGTTTCTTGCGATGGATTCAGCATGGAAAAGAACTTCTTTTGAGGACTTGAGCATGTTGGTGCATCCGGGAGAAACTAGGGAACCATGTCGGAGAAGGTGGCTCCCTGAAATGGGTTTTCGAACGATATTCCGGAAACGAAGTGGTTTTTTGGAAGATTTTGCTTTTGGGGTCTATTTTCATTATTTTTACGGACGTATAGAGAATGAAGAGACGCTTCTTTTGAGACCATGCTAATGCCCCCATGACCAGTGGATGGCAGGAAAGTTTTCCGAAAAAGTCCGGCTCGCAAAAGGTTTATTTTGAAAAACTGCTCATGTCTCCAAAATGGTGACTCAGTCGGGCGAGGTCGCTTCTAGACATAAAAACGGACCCACCGACGAATTTGAGAACACTCCCCTTTCCCCTCCTAGCCCCAACAGGAGCCGAAAGGCCACACCGAAATCCAAGGTCGGTTTATTTTTTAAAATTGCTCACATCACGAAAACCGTGTGCCTGCGATGCGAGGTCCCCTCTGCACCTCGATAGAGGATCCAAGGACGCATCACATCACCACTACCCTCGGCGCACGAGCTAAGGGAAAGTTAATCAAGAAGACACATCGAAATGAAAAATCGCCAAGAATTTTCGGCATCACAAGAGACACAATCATTTCAAGATTTCAATTAACTTCAGCTCATGCCAATGGTTGAGCGCTGTGGGCGAAGGAGGACGCCCTTCCGTCGTGATCCCAGCTGAAGCACATTAAAGCAACAGCCAGCGCCCTCCTCTTGAAGGACTCCCACACCGGCAGTGGGTTCACCTTCAAGGCAGCGTGCCACACTGGGATGAATCGCCGCCTTCAACTGTCCGTCAGCAACGTCGGTCCTCGCCGTCAGTTGATGATTATCCAGGCAGGGGTTTTGAATTTCACACAAAAAAAAGAAGAAAATAACGAAATGCTCTCGAGTTGAGCGCGCGCGGACTGCGAGATTCCACGAGCGAAACAAAGAACCAATTCCATCACTCTCCCCATGACAATCCTCTCGAAACTGAAACTTATTTTCTGTGCGAAACCTTATTGTGTAACCGACGTTTGGCGCCCATCTCCAGTCTCTCCCCCAGCGCCCACCCCACACTCCGGCAACGTAAATTAACAATACTCTTGGATACATTTTCCATTTTCCTTTTTTTCCACAGAATCCCTCACCCCTCCGCCTCTGCCTGCCGGATTCACTAGACAAAGGCGGACAGAAAGAAGGGAAACAAAAAAAAAAAACGAAGAGAACCTGAAATGTGGATATTTTCTTCTTCGTTTTTTTTGTTCGTAATTGGATTCCACTCCTCGAAGCCAGTCATTATTCGGTAGCGCTGTGCTGTGCTGTGCTGTGTTGCTTATCCCTCTGAGAAACCCGAGGAGGTGGCGGTGGCGATGGTGGACGGCCGAGAGAGCCAGGGAAGCGGTTCGTCGGTGGTGCGCGCTCTGCGGTGAATTTCGCATGCACCCGGGGATGAATAAATACTCGGCGTGTAACCATATTTATGGAGAAGTTTCATATTTTCTTTTTTTTGTTCCTCTGCCTCAGTTAATCCTCCCTTTCGCCGGTGCTCGCGCTCATCCCGGTCGTTCCTGATTTCCCTTGAACTGCTTGTGTGTATCGAGTGGCTATCGGTATCGTCACCGTCGCCAGTGGAAATCCTTACAAACACCAGAGTATTCTCCTCCCTCAAGTGGATGTGTTCCCGGATGAGCGTGTGTGTGCGTCGCCTTGGGAACTCAACCCTGCTGTCGTTGCGCATATTAAGGGCTTCTTGTTCCCACTCATGGTGGATTTAAGAGAATAAGCCACACAATCGACGGAAGGATTGACGTGACAACGTTCCCAGGAGGGGATCTATCGCCTGGTCTACTCCCACAGCCTGGGGAGACACCCAGAGGAGAGTCAACGTGACGGTGAACAGTGGTCGGTCAACAGGAGTCAAAAACAAAACACTGCTAGACTCGAGGTCTGTGACCACATAAATGGAGGTCCCTTCATTCCGTTACTTGGTCAAGGGGACCAAGGATTTGTCACACTCTCCATTTTGCCATCCGCGCGTAAATGAACAAGAACCGACGCCAGGAACATACCGTGCTAGGTGGCCGGAGCTTTGGTAGTTGAAGCTTTCGCGATTCAAACCCCTAGCCTCGACGTCGTCGTAAGCCGCAGGCTCACTAAGCTCAACTTAGTCACCCACATTGACCGTAACGCACGGAGAATTGCAGAATTTGTTCCCCCTGACAAGCAGAGCAGAGCTCAAACTGGTACCAGGTACCGTGTGGGATCTCAATGCGTCTAGCTTGTCGTAAGTGCAACGGCCTTCTGCAGTTGTTCCCTCCCAGCGGCATACGACACGACATCATTCACCGCGAGGAATTCGTCGAAGCGATGGCCGAGTTGAAACCCTCATGAAAAGACCGCCCAAAGAACTAGGCTAAGCCTCAGTCACAGTCACCTCGGTGAACTAGAGAACCGGCAACGATGACTGCTGACTCGGCGCATATTCCCGAGCCCTGGGCCACTTCCTCCGCTGCTTTGAATTGAAATTCTCGAACCCAACGACAAACCTAGTCGGTAGCGGGCAGCTGATTGAGATCGCTGTGTCTCTGGAAAGAAGTGTGTGTCCTTGACGGCGGTTTTCCCCTCTCACTGAGGACACACAAATCGTCTGTATTCAGCCGTGCAGCGATGAGGCTCTTTTAAGCTCTCGCACAGAGAAAGATGGCGGAAATGATGGCCGCCGGAAATGGTTGATTTTACAAAATCTTCGATATCTCGAAAAAGCGTGTTTGCTTTTGATGCAAGTGCTTTGAGGACATGAAGAGGACGGAAAGAGCCTTCATTTGACACCAAATTTATGCCGCTTCGATCAGTAGAAGGTAGGACAAGGTTGGCTGAAGGTTCTCCGAAAAGGTTCTTTTTTCAAAAATTGCCCATATCTCGAAAATTATGCGTTTTTCAGCGAATTTTCTTCTGTTCCGTTTCATGAGAATGATGAGGATGGAAAGACGCTTCATTTGACACCAAGGTCATGTCGCTACGACCAGCAGAAGTGTCCTATCCTCCTAGTTACGATAAGTCTCCCAAAAGGTTCTTTTTCAAAAATTGCCCATATCTCGAAAACTTAGCGGTTTTTCAGCGAATTTTCTTCTGTTTCATTTTATGTGTGTGATGAGGTTGGAAAGACGCTTCATTGGACACCAAATTCATGCCTCTACGAGCAGTAGGTCAAGAGATATATGTTTCAAACGACTTGAAGTCGTTCATTCCAAAAAATCGAATGCATCTCGAAAACAGTTCACTTCCTTCAGTTGAAGTCAAGGGACCAATTATTCGTCATGGAAAGACGCGTCTTTTGACTTTGACCCACAGCCGAGTCACTGCAGTCAGTAGGTCAGGAGATATGTATTTATTCAAAGTTTTGAATGTGTGACCGGAAGTCGGTGATTTTCGAAAATCGGTCATATCTCGAAAACGGTTTGTTTGTTTTAAATGCGGTTTCTTGCGATGGATTCAGCATGGAAAAACACTTCTTTTGAGGACTTGGGCATGTTGGTGCATCCAGGAGAAACTAGGGAACCATGTCGGAGAAGGTGGCTCCCTGAAGTGGGTTTTCGAACGATATTCCGAAAAAAAGCTTCGGTTTTTTCCGTCACATCGCCGAATTAGGACATGCAACGGTGTCTGATTCTGGTTTCGATCCACATTCTCCCGCACCGATAGAAGCTCGTTCTTGTTTCACCTCGTCACCTCATCGAAGCCTCAGCCTTGCTCCGGTCGAAGTTGGCGAGAAGTTGACGTGTTCAACTGCCACCTCGTCGACTCCAGCCTTGATTTAGTGGAAGTGACAATCCCGCACCTCTGGCGGGAGAGGTCTCTGTGATCGAGCTTCGTCTTGTTCCTTCGCCTCATCGAAGCCTCAGCCTTGCTCTAGTTGAAGTTGGTGACAACTTGACGTCTTGGGCTGCCACCTCCTCGACTCCAGCCTCTGCCGTGAGAGGTCGAGCTTAGTCCTGGGCCTCGTTCCTCGTTCTGACGATTTGAACAGTCACTTGGTCTCGAACCTTAAGCACTGTTGCTCTAGGCAAAGTGGTCAAGAATCCCGCACCTCTTTCCGGGTTTGCGCCTCGTCATGCACCGTCACCTCGTCGAAGTCTCAGGAAGGAGCCCCTTGGCCTAGCACCACTCCAGTCAATGCACCCCCTCTCCACTCGATCCTGCGTCCACCAAATAAACGAATCCCCCCAAAAGGTACCCAAACAGAGAAACCGTCCTAAGTGCCTCGTACCGGACCCGCGCGCGGTGTCCTGAGCTCAGTTTAACGCACAAATGCCACAAATGTGTAAAGCCCTCATTGCGCCCGAATGTGTCCACCAGCATCCAGAAAATAACGACCAGTGTGGGAACGGACGATAATTAGCCCAAAGGATTAACGAAAACTGAAGAGCGCACACATCGCATCACATCCATCGTCACAGGTAGGTACGCGCACAAAGTGCCCATAAAAGTGGACCTAAGCTGGCTGGCTGGCTGGCTGGCTGGCTGGCTGGCTGGCTGCTGCTAACGGTGACGGTGTGGAAAGTGAAGTGCATTTAAATTTTCCGCCCCTCTTCGCTCTCCCGCTCTCTCTCTCCCACCGCCCGGTCGAAAGAGCTTTTCGGTAATTATACATTTTCTTATTAATAAAACAAATGCGCTGTCATCAAAGGCCGGTGCTGGGCGGGGACGGGCGGGCAGGCAACAGAGGGAAGCGGCGTGTCCTTAAAATCCCCCCCCCAGCATGGGAATAGCTACACATTCATGCATGCACACCGTTCCCCCCGTACACACCCAGAGGCATTAGCAGCGCCAGCAGCAGAGGTTCACAGTTTATTTTTTTACGAGTGCGAGCGCACAGAGTCGCACACATGGCGTGGATGTGTCCTTTTTTTAGGATCCACTAGAGGGAGGGAGAGTGAGAGAGAGAGAGGGAGGGCTTCTGGAAGGTAATGAACGGTAATTAAAGGTATACCCCACAAGCAACCGTCATCGCCTGGAAGCCGAGGCGTGTGTAGGTGGATATTTTTAGACGGCACTCGCCATCGTCGTGATGTCAAAAATAGACGACGACGACGACGACGAAGGCGACAGGACTGGCAGCACACAGCATTTTGGATTGCGGTTATTCACGTCTCGACAGAAATAGAGGGAGAGATGGTGGTGGTGTCGGTGGCCCGGCACGAGTGTGTAACGTCTGAGGGGGTGGACGTGTGCCCTAAATTATTCAAAAACCCCCCAGGATACCCCAGATCTCACTCAGTCAGTGGTTGTTGCTCGCTGTCGGGACGGGGGGGCGGAGACAACGACTGCGACGACAGTCATCAATTGACAGCTGAAAAACCCATTAAAAGCCAATAAAATAATCACGATGCAGAAAGCAAGAAACAATCGTTAAACTGTCAGAAAATCTGTCACAACACATCCTGGCCACTGTCACCGGCGCACAGTCAGTCAGTCATCCCCGCGTTCGAAGTGCACTCGATTGGCGGGTGAAAGCGTGTGCCTGTGCAAGTGTCATCCGCTGCGGAAGTCCGATAATCCACGAGTGACATCAGTGACAGCCGGAGAAAGCTCGAGTGGACAGGTGGGAAGGATACTACTGCCGCCGACAGCTGTCCCGTGTCCCTGGTCGTTGGACAAAAAGAAACTCCGTGGGATGTCAAGGGGACAGCGGGGGGATGTTGCCTTTTATCGTCCGGCAGGAGACTCTGTGTCCTTTGAACAGACGTTGCATCGGGACATCCTTCCTCGACCGTTGCATGCGCGGTAAATTCAAATCAGGGCACAGTCATCCCCTTTTGGGATGGTTTCTGCGATTCATGGACTCGGGGTTTAGTGTGTGGACTCTGGAGCAGGAGAGCGTCTGTGGCTGAGGTGGCGCGCGTAAGTTTGATGCGATTTTAACGCCGCACTGGCGAGGGGACTGCAGTCCGCGAAGTGCCTCCTCCTGGCAATGCAACTGGCAAGGCCTGTGTCTAAGGAGGCGCGCGTGAGTGAAAGGTCGTCACATTAATGAACACTTATCCGCGAGTCTCTGTGTTCATTGTGTAGACGGTGTCCTCGCCTCCCAGGGACGTCCAGGGATGCGCACGTCTAAGAACATTTAAAAAAGCACCGCTCGTCTGTTGGAGAAATGAAAACCATTGTCAGGCAGCGTACGAAGAGGCGACTGGTCGAAGAAGTCTCGAAGGAGGTCCTCGAAATTGCCGGTGAATGGCATTACAAGCCCCATCCACCAAAAAGGCGATCCTGCCTCTTGCTGCATCTACAGAGGTACAGAGGTACATCCCTGCTCAAAATCCGTTTCGCGCGTCACTAAGGGACGCGTTCCCAGTGCGACTTCCGGCGCCCGGCAAATCGACCAAATTCTCATACGGCGTCAAGTCCCGGGGAGGGCGCCGGCGAGTTTCAAATCGATACCCACCACCGTTTTATCGATTCTCAAGCCGCATGCGACAGCATTCGTCGCAAGGAGCTATTCGAAGCGATGGCCGACTTCCGGATCCCGGAAAAAACTGCACCACGCTTACACACACGCTCGAGGACCTCTGAGCGGTTTGTATCCTGCACCGGATGGTCGGCAAGGAGAGGCGCTGTTGCGTGATTTCTTGAATTTGGTGCGACGTCTACACGAAAGGCCAGTCCAGCAGTTGTGACACACCGATGCGCTGTCCCAACGCGCCGAAGTGGAAGCATTTACGGCAATTGAAGAACAGGACTATGTTGCCGACCAAACGATCCACCTAGGCCAGAACACACCAATCGACTGCCACAATTTCGAGGTCGTAAAGGCGTTGTCTTCGATACGGAGCCATTGGGACATTTGGCAACAGGGGACGTCCACAAGTGCAAAAGGACCTCAACCAACTTGGTGTGCGCAGCTGGAGGCAGAGCTGGCGAAAGATCGTGCGCAGCTGGAGAGCCATGTTGGCTGAGGTCCAGGTCCACCCCGGACTGCTCCAGCTCGACTTCGAATTAGTGAGACAACCCAATAGAGGACGACCACGAAGCCCTGGAGAAGGTCCTGCAAAACTCAGACGCCAACCCAAGCGGCAGCGTCTTCCAAAAATCCGTGCAATCTCTGCGTACACGGACGACAATGGCGTGATTGGACGAACTCAGCGAGCCGTCAATGAAGTGGCTACAATGGATTTAGAGGCGAATTACGGCTGAACGAAGTATATACTGTCATCGAGGAATGGACTTCATTTTGGGGACTGTTTGAGCGCTTAGTAGAAGGAACTACTGATGTAGAGCGCAGCCAGAAGCTTAAAGGGGGAAGCAGTCGGAATCATCGACCACCTGGCACCGACATCAAGGAATCGTGCAAAGGCGATTGAGTTGATAAAACTCCTGCCAACCGCTGCTTCTTTGGGCTCAAGAGGCAATTGAATAGTAGAGCACCCTCTCGATGCAGCACAGAGCATCCCTGTCCTGCTCTGTGGACTATCTCAAGAGCGAATGCGGACGCAGTTGGTCTCTTCTGCGTTCAATCGTTGGTCCTGTTTGGGTTGAAGGTTTCCGGAGAAGCAGATTCAATCACGGCTGTGCAGCGACACGAGTCTAGTCACGGTAGCTGGGTCATGTGGAGCGCATGGACAACTCTGCTCCAGCTCGACTCCGAACCAGTGGGACAACGCAATAGAGGACGACCACGAAGCCGTGGCGAAGGACCTCAACCAGCTTGGAGTGCGAAATTGGAGGCAGCTGGCCAAAGATCGTGCCAGCTGGAGAGCCTTGTTGGCTGACGCCCAAGAAGAGATGAAAGGAGTTTCTCTACCTCGGGGGCTGACGTAAGCTCAACGGATGACATCCTAGAACCACCCTTGGATGCCACTTCGTTCTGTCAAAACAACCGGGCTCGAAGCTCCTGCCTCGAAGGACCACAATCATGCTCTAAAAATGTCTTTCCTGGCCTGTCCTGCTTTGATGGACGCTAAGCAGCAGAGCTGATTCTTGCTGCCTTCGAAGGAAGACAAAATTCTACGTCGGGTATACGGTCCCATCGACGAGGGAAGCTTGTGAAGGAGAAGACCCACAAGCTGTACCAGGAAGTGGATGTAGTCCGACGGCGGCACTAACTCCGCCACATCGAGCTCATGGACACCGACACGCAAATTAAGAGGGTCTTCCAATGCGGGCTTCCTGGTTCGTTAGACCGCTCTGATGGAACCTGTGACACCGACACTCCACCTAAGAGGGTCTTCGAATGCGAGCCTCCTGGTTCACTAGACCAGAGACTGATGGAACCTCAGCGCCTGCGAGGAGGAGAAGACACAACCGCGAGCTGTACCAGGGTGTAGATGTAGTTCATCGACGACACTAGCTCGGCCACAACGAGTGCACGCTCCAGCTAAGAGGTTCTTCAAATCGGAGAGGTTCAAGAAGGAAGACCGCACATCCAGTGTGCCCAGGAGCGTCAGCGATGGAAGGCAGCAGACCCTTTCACGGGAAGTCGGCTTCAGACGGAACAGATGTGACTCCCCAGACGATACGGAGTGTCCTAAAAAAAGAAATGCTTACAATGGCCGAGTGAGCCGAAAGGAAACAACTTGATACGCAAATTGTGAGCCGTTGTGTGCGGAGTGTGTAAACTGCACTGTTCATCGCGTGTGTGTTGCCGTGGTCCCCGGGATTCCGCATGCGGCTTTAAAACCGATGAACAGATGGTGAGTATCGATTTGAAACTCGCTGGCCCTCTCCAGGATCTGCCTTAGTGTGAAGATTTGGTCCATAGTCGATGGTACGTGTCGCTTGGGGCGGTGGCATGCAACTATAGATGTTAGCACAATCCGCTGGAGAGGATCTTGTTGGCCACGTTGAGCAGGGTTCTTGCGTGAAGCTGATATTCCAGTCGTCGGGCATGCTTTCGTCTTCTGAAACTAGTGGTACCTTGCCCGCAGCTTTGAAAAGTCCATTCAGTTGGGCGTGCTGTGTGGCATGCGGGCACCGTCTTGCTGAAGCCACAGGTCATGGCCTAAGTGTGACTGCTCTGCAGCAGTCAGCCACTCCTGCCTACCTACCAACAGACCAGGGAATTCAAGCCCAGCAAGTGCAGAGAACGAACCAAGAGATGCGTCATGGTCACCTCTTGATTGTCGAGCAAGAGAAGCGTCTTCCGGGTTTTGTTGGGTTTTTTTTTCGTGGCGTTTACAAACCGGGCCGACTTGGGTCGGCGGAGGCCAGGTGAACGGGGACAGAACCGACATTGTCCACCACAAGGCCCGATCGATGCGATTCGTTGACACCACTCTCCACGGAGGACAAAAGAAGCCACTTCACTCTCCAAAGTCAACACAGCCGCCAAAAGGACTGTCCGCCCGAACAATGAAATTCTTCGATGATTCAAAGATTTCGCCGCAAGACCCTGCGTTATGAATTAAATTCCGAAGAGGTGAGCACAAATCGCCCGGAATCAAGTGAACAACATCAAAGGACACTCCCACACACACACACACACACACACGGGGTCGCACAAAGGATTCCTGTACTTCGGGCGAAAGTACCCTCGCTCTGTCTCCCTTTATCCGATTCGAGGATAATCGAAAAAGGAGCTACAGCCACAAGCAAACAAGAAGAAAAAAAATCGATAAGAAATGCAGTGCAGCGCCGAGCAACAAAAGGGAAATTTCTTTCGAATTCTGCTTCCTTTGTGTGTACACTCACACAGCCACAGCAGTGCACAGTGGAGAGGAAAAAAAAAATCCAAGCCGAGCGGCAATCTGCATAGTTGAAGGCAACAAGAAATGAAGACATTTCTTCCACGACGACCCCTGTGTCTAGACACCGCAGCGACTGTCTCTGCCTGTGCGTGTGTGCGGCAAGAAATACCAAAAATTCCACGCTGTGCAGCGGAGACACGAAAAAACAGACCAAACCAGATGCAGGGCCGAACAACGGAGACTCCGACTCGAAAGGATATTTTAATGACATGTCCCCGGCGTTAATCATTTAACCGAGCGACGAGCAGTGCGGCAACCGTCTCCGGCAGGACACGTGAAATGCAAAGGATCTCAGAGCAGCCACCGTCGTGGTGCCACCTTGCACGAGCCGAGTGCTGTTCAGATTCGCTCCGCAGGCTTGGGACGCGGTGCGCCACCATGCGGCGTGTGAATACCTTTTTGCTCTTATGCCTCATTATCATTACACACAAATGTCGTGTTTTTGTTCCTCCATTGCATGGGTGTGTGTGTGTCTCTGTCTCCTTCTCTGTCGCTCGCTGAGTCGGCCTGGTAACTTTGTGTGCCTCCTTTGCCAGCGTGCGCCCCTGTGTCGCGTCGTTTTCTCTCTTGTTGCCTTTCGAACTTGGGAGTATGTGTGCGTGTGTGTGTGCTATTTCCCGTCGTCTTCACATTTTCGGTGTATTTTTCGCCAGGCAAATGACCTTAGAGCGAGAGTCTCTTTATTCTTTCGGATAATTAGTGGAATGTCTTCTGCTGTTCGGATGGTTCTCTCGAACTCCAAAAAAAAAACAAAAAAAATCGACATTTGTCTCTCGCCGTGGCCGTGTGTATTTTTTGTCGTTTTTCTTTTCGGTTTCCTCCGTGAAATGTCAATAAATCGGTGCCTGACAAGGTATCTATAAATCTTTCGTGTACGATTTTTCCCTCGTTTCTCGTCCACCCCTGCTCGTGACCCGCCGCGGCACAGGCTGAGTGTCGGCGGCAGCGACGACGACGACGACGACGGCCGACGGTATGGAGAGTGCAATTCATCTTGTTGGACGCGCAAGCAGCACAAGCACGGGAGACGGAGAGAGAATTTTTGGATTTTTTTTTCTAACGGCGGGGGGAACTCAAATTTGATAAATGATTTAAATTCTCAACGACGACGACGACGACGACGACAAGGAGAGCTGGTGGATGATGGTCGGTTGAAGACAACCAATGATTCATTCCCTGACCCAGATGACGATGGAGGAGGATGAGGATGAGGATGAGGATGAGGAGGAGGAGGAGGAGCAGGAGGAGGATGAGGATGAGGATGAGGATGAGTCCTTACCACCCTCGTCTGTGACTGACAGCTCTTCGAATGCTACTCGCTCGAGAGCCAGCCGTGGACTTGGCTCCTTGAATCCGATCCCCGAGCTGGTTATAGGCAACTTTCTCGTCGTCGCTGTCGCTGACGCTTCGTGCCGATCTTCAGTGCGTTGTGCTACTCCCAAGGTCGCGTGTCAGTCTGTGATCGGTGAGACCAAGGAACTCGACAATAACAGTCCACCTCGAACGAAGAGGAGGCTATCTTCGGCCTGTGGCGTCCACCTCGGACTGCAGCGTCCACTGTAGCGTCCACCTCGGGCTGTAGCCTCCACCTCGGACTATAGCGTCCACCTCGGCCTGTGGCGTCCACCTCTGGCTGTAGCATCCACCTCGGGCTGTAGCCTCCACCTCGGACTATAGCGTCCACCTCGGACTATAGCGTCCACCTCGGGCTGTAGCGTCCATTGTGGCGTCCACCTCGGCCTTTGGCGTCCACCTCGGCCTTTGGCGTCCACCTCGGCCTGTGGCGTCCACCTCGGCCTGTGGCCTTCACCTCGGACTATAGCGTCCACCTCGGCCTGTGGCGTCCACCTCGGCCTGTGGCGTCCACCTCGGGCTGTAGCGTCCGCCTCGGACTATAGCGTCCACCTCGGCCTGTGGCGTCCACCTCTGGCTGTAGCATCCACCTCGGGCTGTAGCCTCCACCTCGGACTATAGCGTCCACCTCGGACTATAGCGTCCACCTCGGGCTGTAGCGTCCATTGTGGCGTCCACCTCGGCCTTTGGCGTCCACCTCGGCCTTTGGCGTCCACCTCGGCCTGTGGCGTCCACCTCGGCCTGTGGCCTTCACCTCGGACTATAGCGTCCACCTCGGCCTGTGGCGTCCACCTCGGCCTGTGGCGTCCACCTCGGACTGTAGGACAACCAGGAACTTAGCCGACCCACGTAAGCGCCCACCTGAGCCCATAAGCAGAGACTGCCTCTGTTGTACATGTCCTCAGGCCTGACCACCACGGAAATGGCAATAAACGCGATCCACTGCAATCCTCCTTGACCAGAAGAGGTCCCACAGGCGTTCATAGGCAAAGCTCACCAAGTCACTGACTCTGCCATCGACGCGTCTCAGACCACAGACAGTACTCGTTTGACTGCCACCCACCCACGCCACCAGTCCACCGCCAGCTCCAGCCGACGACGTCTCATTTTCGCACTTCCCCGATTTTCGACCATGTCCTCAACCCCCTCATTCCATTCCATCCATTTACCCCCCCGAGCCCCGGCGGAATTGTCGAAAAAATCAGCAAATCCCGAACAGTCCCTCACGACGGCATGCCTCCACCACTTCGACATTGCCTCGTTTTCGCATTTCTGCGTCGATTTCCTTCAAATTTTCGATGCACACTTCAGACTCGCCCTCCACTCACTCCACCCCATCCACTCTTCACCCAAAAACCGGTCAAAATTTCCCAAAAATCGATTTTCAAAAATGTGCACGCTCGCCGCAGAAAAAGTCGCCTGAAGCGGTTTCGCATTTTACTGCATTTTTTCGGCGAAATCGTGCATTTTTTCGATTTTCCAAAAAAATGCGAATTTTTGAGTGCGGTTTTTTGCAAATGATAGTTTCAACTGTCCCATCCATGAATTCATCCACTTTTGGGGGACTCCCGGCTGTTCTCGGGGAGAAATCAACGATTTTGTGCGGCGATTGGGCACTCTGACGTCAGCGTGGCATCGGCTTAGGCGGGGTGTCTCTGCTCTTGGCGGACGGGGATGGGTTGGATTGCGTAAGGGATGGATTCTACTTGGCTGGAGTGAGGTCGGAGGAGTGTGCAGCAGTCGAGGGATGGTCTGATGGAGGTTGCTGGTTCCCTAGAAGAGGTTCTGTTTCGAGGGAGCCTGCGTACGGACTCCAGTGAGCCGACGGCCAGGCAACGACGCGGCTGGAGCTGGCTCCCTAGAAGAGGTTCTGTTTCGAGGGAGCCTGCGTACGGACTCCAGTGAGCCGACGGCCAGTCAACGACGCGGCTGGAGCTGGCTCCCTAGAAGAGGTTCTGTTTCGAGGGAGCCTGCGTTCAGACTTCAGTGAGCCGACGGCCAGTCAACGACGCGGCTGGAGCTGGCTCCCTAGAAGAGGTTCTGTTTCGAGGGGGCCTGCGTATAGACTCCAGTGAGCCGACGGCCAGGCAACGAGGCGGCTGAAGCTGGCTCAATAGATTTTTTTGATTTTTAATAAGAATTAGAATCCGTTGCGTGCGTTGCGTCATGTCAAAAAATTTGACAACGACTGTGGACTAAGAGTGGAATTCATCATGACGGCGGTAGCTGTCACCTTTTGCCTTTTGTTGCGTTGAACTGCGTCGTTCTCATTCAATGGGCACCTCTCTGCCATCCGGCAACTGTGGACTGTAAGCGCAACGCATGCAACGGAGTGTCAATCTCTGGAGCGACAAAAATCCGCCCAAACTTCCTAGAAACCAGGATCTGTGGTCAGCTTTAAGAATTATTGTGGAAGGAAGCGAAGAGCAAGAGTCTCAGATGAACGCAAAATCAGAGTCGAGACGGGAACAGCTCGTCAATGTCGATAAGGAAGTGTGCACGTCGCCAAATGGTGACTCAGAAACCATCCTCGTCGATGAGGCACACTTCGCGTCGCGATTTTGAAAGGAAATTTCCAAAAAAGAAAGATTGCAGCAAAGCAACGCTCCGGGAAGGTGGCTTACAAAAAAACCAGCGCAACAGAGGACATCCTCGCACTAGATGGCGCACGCAAGCGAAAAAGGGCCTCAACCAACTTGGTGTGCGCAGCTGGAGGCAGCTGGCTGAAGAGACATGTTCGTTGAGGCCCAGGTCCAAGCCGGAAGAAGATGTTTGGTCAGGATTGAGGATGAGAGCATTTTCGTCAGCCCACTTCGAAGTGAAACATGGCAACCATCGCTGACGGTCCTGGGCACGCTGCTTCCAGTCATCAAGACCAAACTGCCTTGACTTGGTCTCTACACCGGACTGAAGCGCCCAGCCAAGAAGAAGAACATTTCATGTGTTCGAGTTGAAGAACCAGAAAACGACTGCCAAAGGTGCAGTCGGCCAAGTACGCAGGCGAGGCCATTACGATC
This sequence comes from Eristalis arbustorum, assembly GCA_916610145.1. Classification (NCBI taxonomy): domain Eukaryota; kingdom Metazoa; phylum Arthropoda; class Insecta; order Diptera; family Syrphidae; genus Eristalis; species Eristalis arbustorum. Next base: position 3,969,756 of record OU744321.1, on the reverse strand, counting down.
TGGGGATCCTTTAGCGGCAAGATTGACTCCAAAACGACCAGGTTCAGATTGCATCAAGCTTAGAAGGGAGAGTGTGGGTTCTTCTTCGTCGAAGATGTCTTTTGGCTCGTCTCTGGCTCAGAAGCAAGGGAGCGTTTCCTAGAGTGGCCGACTCAGCAAGACCTCATGAAGGACCCTCATAGGACTCATAACCGGGCACTGTGTAATTGGCAGCCATGCTCGCAGGATTGGTGCTCCATGTGATGAGTTTTGCAAGAGCTGCGTGGATGAGGAGGAGGAAGAGAACACTCATCACCTTCTCTGCTCCTGCAGTGCTCTTGCCAGTCGTAGGTTCCTGCCTACTACTCCAGGCCAGTATTGGCCAACTAAATCGGTTCATCAGCAGCACCAACTGGTGTCAACCCGCTTGGTGTCACAATGGGCCTACTCTTGCCCAAGTGTGACTGCTCTGCCTAACCGAACCTAGTGTGGCCGACGCAGTCCACTGACCTTAATCCAATTCAGCTCCTTTGGACGATGGACAAGATGTTTAAATCGAAAGACAGCCATCTCGACGAAGCTGAAGCAGCCTCCAGTCGATGCGGAAGCAGAAGCTTACAGAGGACGGCCTTTGTTCCATTTTCTGCTCGACACACTTGACGCTCCCGAGTTCCGACTGTCCCTAGAGACTGAAGGGGATTTTTACCCGCTGAAGGACACCAATTTTCGGCTCTCCTCCAGTCGAACAGATCCTCGAAGGGCCAGGAGAAGGAGACACCTTGCCACAAAGGTGGTCAATCGCCCGGGAATGAGTGCTGTCATCTCCACGCGAAGACTCACTCTAGATCCATCCGACTGGAGGAGAGCCGAAAACAGTTGCGACAAAAAAAAACACGCACAACATCCTCCCACACTTCTCGACCAGTTGGCCTTGTAATCGAAGAAGTTGCCAGAAGCAAGAAAAACAACACACACACGGTCTGTCACATTGTTCTAATCCTTTTTTGTTCCCCCTCCAAATCGCATATGCTGCGTGTCCTGTCCTCCCAGACAGAGGCACAAAAACACACGCGCACCGCCGCGAGTGCATGGCTCCCACACAGCAGTTGTGTAACCCGATAGATGCCTGGTGGTTTCCATTCGCCCGAAGGGAAGCGCAGACAAGAAAAAAACAAACACAAAAGGGAAACTCGGTTTCAGAAGTATCGGATTTCGGGGAAAGAAAACAGAGAGAAGACGCAACTGAAAGCCGCAACCAAGCACTCATTAACAGAAAACAAACCCAAGTAATTACTGCTTGCGCGGAGAGAGAGAGAGAAACTTTCTAACCACTTGGGGTTACGTGCAAATGGCACGACGCGACGCTGCTGGTGAGATGATGCGACTTTCAAAGGCACCTCATCAGCTGGAGAGGCTGGGGAGGCAGCAGCATGCCAAGCCCGACCGACGAAAAAACAGAAGAAACTAAACCCAAGGATTGGGTAATTTTGACCACGGAGCCGATGCATCTAAGGTGGCTGTGGTTCACACAAGTGTGTGGCGGTCTATCTCCCTCTCAGCAGCAGCGTGTGCTTCATGAAGTGTTTGCATGCACAGAAGACGCGGCTGACATGAGTGCACTCGGTTTTCAACGGAAAGGATGTCAAAATGTGTTTCACCGGAGCGCTGACCCAACACTAGACACTGGCAGCAACTGGGCAGTGTGAAGACACAACTGTTTGTTTCCGATTTGCGAAAGAGCGACGCCCCAGCGACGCATCAGAGGTGTGCAATGTGCTGAATGGAGCGGGACTGGGAAATGACTGCGTCCACTTGACCAGAGAGAGAGAGAGTGAATGACAGATGAAACCTGTCAGAATGCCAAACGCCATGCAACACCTGACAGGCCCACCACCAGCCACAAATCACAGTCCAGCCAGCCCAGCAATCGGAAGGAAACCTATTCCATTTCAATTTCTGCAAAAAAAAGCCTGTACACACACAGGATTGCTAAACACTACAAAAGAAAGCATGCAAGGATATTCTAGAATTACTGTAAGAGGTAAGGGGGAAAAAATGCGTTCCATTCATCATACGAACATACATACATTGTATATGCGATCAGTTTTCATACGCAAATTGTGTTGTCGAAAACAGAATCCTTTGAAATACCCTCCACCACATTTCGCAGTCAATCCCTTTTCTGTGAAACACTTTCGCGACACACGAACGCGGACACGGACACGGACACGCTCCCGGACATTTATCGAATGACCAACGGACGCTGGGACCAACTCTGACGACAAGCACGAAGGCTCGACCTGGGCGGCACGAGCTAAGCCAACTGACTGCCATGCAAATGTTCTGTTTCGGTGTGTACACTGCGCCGCTGCTCCAGGACACGCTACAGCAGGACGATTTTCTTGCATACACACACTGGACCACGGAGAGAGCGACAGAGAGTGCAGAGAGCGTGCAGAGAGTTTGCCATCGGATGGGGGAACAAGAATTTAGTGGTCTTTAAGAAACTCCGCTCCTCTTCGGCATCCAACCTCAAGTTCTCTCGGTAACCACCAACCTTTGACAAGCAACTCTGTCGGGCGGCTTGAGCAGCAAGTTTTGAAAAAGATCAACCTGCCGGTGACAGGCGCTGACGACGACGACCACCACCACCACCACCACCGCACACAGGATGTGTCGTTGCGCCTGGAGATGAAGGAGCATAGTTCTCTCCTTTGAAGGAGCGCATTTTTCTCATCCCAGTCCATCTCGGTCACCTCCAACAAAGCGGACCCTTTAGCGTCGTCAAACTCAGGACAACGTGGCACAAAGTCATAACAAGTCGTCGCCGCCTCAGGGGATTCGGCGAATCAATGAACTTTGCGACTCAACTGGCACGGCCTCAGCTGAATCATCACCAGCCACCGATCGGGCTGATGTAAGCAAGAACCTCGAGGTGCTGTTTCCCCCTCTCTCTCTGGTGAATTTGGCAAGCGACAAGATTGCGGATTGTGTGCTTCCGGTGTGGATCCCAGCGCAAGACCTCGCTGTGAAATAGACGCGATATCGTCGGGGGTTTTTGTTTTTTCTGTGAGACGTGGGGCCAACGCAACTGCACCGTGACAGTGGCACAAGTTGTCCGCGATGAGTCAACACGGGCGGAAGTGCTCGTACAGCGATCGTGTGTCGTTGAGTTGATCGCAACGACGAATGCTGACTGGGGCAGATATGAAAACCAGATCAAAAGCTAAGTTTTGCTTCAGTGGGACTCGAACTGGGAACCCCTACAACCAGGCGTCGGCACTCAGCCAGTTGCGCCATCTAGCTGTCATCCAGCAGAAGCAAAGGTGACGCTTTTCCTGTGGTTGATGCGAATCCTAACGTAACCGGGAATGGTGGGCGCTGCCGTGAGATGATGCCCAAAATGCAAGAGCTTGACTTGCATGACATGTGGTTTCAACAAGACGGTGCCACAGGCGACACAGCACGCGCAACAATGGACTCGGTGAGCATTTTATTGTGCCAATGGGCCGCCAAACGCCTTTCGACTGCTTTTTGTGTGGCTCATGTCTACACAGCCAATCCCGCATCACTGGACGCATTGGAAGCAACAACATTGAAGCATTCACTCGTGAGACACCGGCCGAAATGTTGGAAAGAGTAAGCGGGTGGACCATTTGAGGCGCAGTCAAGGTCAACATTCACCCTTTACGACTGCCTTTTAAGAACACGTCATCGACGCTTTGTTTGTCTCCAGTTCGCTCAAAAATGGGGGGGCCCCCGCTCAAGCATTCTGATTCTTATTCTAGACCACTGAGTGCCATGTGAGGAGGAAGAGAACTCTATGAACTACTTCAGAAGCCTCATAGCTCCGCCGACTGCCGTCATCAGATCTACAGGCCGCTCGAGCCTCCGTCATCGATGGAGGTAGGCTTGGGTGGCAGCTCTTCGATTGGGTACTCCTAGTAGCCCTGTGTACAGACGGTCGAGCGGAAGAAAGTCCAAGAGAACCTCTAGGAAGGCTGTAGTGGTGGTGGACATTCAACCAACTTGGTGGCGGCAGCTGGCTAAGGATCGTGCCAGCTGGGGAGGCTTTTTGGCGGAGGCCCAGATTCACCCCGGAGCTAGTCTCTGGTCTGGTTAGAGGCTTTTAAGCAGGCCTACCACCAAAGTACGCTGCCATGGCTTTGAGGCAGGCTTGCCACCAAAGTACGCTGCCATGGCTTTGAGGCAGGCTTACCACCAAAGTACGCTGCCATGGCTTTGAGGCAGGCTTACCACCAAAGTACGCTGCCATGGCTTTGAGGCAGGCTTGCCACCAAAGTACGCTGCCATGGCTTTGAGGCAGGCTCACCAGCAAAGTACGCTGCCATGGCTTTGAGGCGGCTTACTGCCAAAGTACGCTGCCATGGCTTCGAGGCAGGCTTACCACCAAAGTACGCTGCCATGGCTTTGAGGCAGGCTTACCACCAAAGTACGCTGCCATGGCTTTGAGGCAGGCTTACCACCAAAGTACGCTGCCATGGCTTTGAGGCAGGCTCACCAGCAAAGTACGCTGCCATGGCTTCGAGGCAGGCTCACCACCAAAGTACGCTGCCATGGCTTCGAGGCAGGCTCACCACCAAAGTACGCTGCCATGGCTTCGAGGCAGGCTCACCACCAAAGTACGCTGCCATGGCTTTGAGGCAGGCTTACCACCAAAGTACGCTGCCATGGCTTTGAGGCAGGCTCACCACCAAAGTACGCTGCCATGGCTTTGAGGCGGCTTACTGCCAAAGTACGCTGCCATGGCTTTTAGGCAGGCTTGCCACCAAAGTACGCTGCCATGTGTCAAGTAGGCCTGACAATAGCTGTGTACGTCCACAGGATTGTTCTGGTGCTTGGACCTTCTTGGTTCCTTCGCCGACGATAAGCTTCCCGTCAAGTTTCTCGTCTAGGAGTAGCCCAAGGTACTTCGTGGTTAGAGTGAGAGAGCCCAAGGCCGATGGACAAAAGGACGCGAGTCATTCCGCTCGACAACAGCCAATGATGTGCGGCAATGTTATACGCCCTGATCAGCTATGGCTTATGTTTCCTCTTGTTCTTCTCATGGCGCTACAGTCCCTAGGCCTCAGTCGAAGAGCCTCCCCAGCTGGCACGATCCTTAGCCAGCTGCCTCCACCAAGTTGGTTGAGATCAATTTCCACTTGCGTTGCGGTCTTGCTCATGCGTCATCCTCTGCGGCCACTCGAGGCACTGACCACTGGGCGCTTACTTGTCCTGAAACCCACCAAGATCACCAACGTTGGCTGGAGCAAGGTGGCTGAACACGTGTAGCTTGTCTGCGAAAGAGAGGCTCTCTTGACCAAGGACAAGCTGCCGCGGACTTGATTCGGAGAATTGAACAAGGACGTCCTCCTCTTCATCGCCAGGGCAGACCCAATCCGACTGCGGGGTCGTCTAGGACTCCTACGACTGGTGTGCCTGTCGTTGAGCATGACCCTCAAATGTTCACCTCCTACCAGGCCAGTCTAGGTATCGTCCAACGAAAGACATCTCTCTTGCTGACATCACGTGCAGTGTGTCTGACAACTCGAACGTCCGCTTCTTGTTCAAGTCCGTGTGTCCATGTGCTCTGGTAGAAGCCACGGAACTCGTTGCAAGGCGTCGACGGGTAGTCCTGCTAACTGAGCAGATTTAGCGCGTTGGGGTAGCGTTCTTTTGCTTTCCGGGGATCGTCGTAGAGCTTCTTGTTGCAGCAGTGAGACGGGTGCATATTCGCACGATCTTCTTCAGAGATGGTGTGCCGTATGAAATCGGTCGTATTACCCGAAGCCTAGGCTGCACTTCTTGTTGGGTTTGTTCCCCAGATTCTACCGCAGACCCTTTCGCACGCATGAAGTGCGGTGGTTTTGCTTCTTGTTCAGAATCCGCTCGATATGCTCCTGATCTGCGTCCATCTCGGGATGGTCTCCTCAAGCCCATAAGTTCCGACTGTTGTGCGCTGTCTCAATTTGGACTCCTTGCTTGGCGAGAGTCGAAGGGAGTGCCGCGGAGATGTTGAAGAGCATCAGCCAGCTCCGCTCAGTTGATTGGCTGCCTTCCGCTTGGACGTAGAATCGTCTAAAATGCAGAAAGCTCCATGTTCATGGGGAATCCCATCGGATTCGGTTTGCAGATGGAGCCCTCTAACCGTGGTGAGAGTTTATTAGAGTCAAACTCTTCAGGCAGCCCCTTGCTTCGCGAAAATCCAACCCCCTCACGTCCACCCAAGAGTCCTCATCTAGCAGAGACACAAACCCAATTCCCACCCAGCACCGACGTCAGAGTGCCCAATCGCCGCACAAAATCGTTGATTTCTCCCCGAAAACCGACGGGAAGCCCCTTAAAGTGGATGAATTCACGGATGGGACAGTCAAATCTATCATTTGCAAAAAACCGCACTCAAAAATTCGCATTTTTTTGGAAAATCGAAAAAATGCACGATTTCGCCGAAAAAATGCAGTAAAATGCGAAACCGCCTCAGTCGACTTTTTCCGTGGCGAGCGTGCAAATTTTTGAAAATCGATTTTTGGGAGATTTTGACCGATTTTGGGGTGAAAAGTGGATGGGGTGGAGTGAGTGGAGGGCGAGTCTGAAGTGTGCATCGAAAATTTGAAGGAAATCGACGCAGAAATGCGAAAATGAAGCGATGTCGATGTGGGCGAGGCATGCCGTCGTGGGAGACTGTTCGGAATTTGTTGGTTTTTGAGAAAAATGCGTGGGGTTTTGGTGGGCAAATGGGTGGATTGGAGTGGAGTGGTAGAGGACATGAGGTGATGGTCACAAGTCTGAAGGAAATCGACGCAGAAATGCGAAAATGACACGTCGTCTAGGCATGCCGTCGTGAGGGACTGTTTGGGATTTGTCGATTTTTTGGGATTTTAATGGGATAATGGGCGGAGCGGAAGGGAATCGGTGGGGAAATAAGAAAAAATGACGAGGTTGGAGAGAGGGACTGGATGTACGATTCTGGGGAAGGAGGACTGTGTGGCTTTGGAGACGTTCATGCAGTCAGTCAATGCTATTTAATGGAAGGTACCCACTCGCTGACAGTCTGGTTGGGATACGTTCCCTATTCCTCTTTTTCTTATGGCGCTACAGTCCGCGGTGAACCTGGGCCTCAGCGAACGAGGGCCTCTCCAGCTGGCCCGATCCTTAGCCAGCTGCCTTCACGCCTTAGCACGCCAAGTTGGTTGAGGTTCTTCTCTTGAGAGGTTCTCACTTGAGAGCGCCATCGGCTTCGTGGTCGTCCTCTATTGGGTTGTCCCACTGGTGCGGAGTCGAAGAGGGAAAGCAGGAAATCTTCACTCTACGGCAGATTTTGGGGAAAAGCCACGAGCAACAGATTCATCGACCACCTATACAGAGCCATCTCTACCAAACTCGGATGGTTGCGTTGACTTGCGATAGAGGGCGCCCGTTGCTCCACCAAGGTCTGTATAAGTTTGTGAGAGATTGCCAGCAGACTTAGACCATTGTGGGTCCCTTTGATCCCAAACTTCAAATGTTGACTGGACGATGCACTTGCTTTCACTGGGATTCGAACCTGGGACCCCTATGACCAAGGGCAGGCACTCAATCAACTGGGCCATCCACCCGTTCCTCGGACCTAACCGAGACCTTTGGTGTCGACGAGCTATCACCTTCCTTGCTGCATTCTAGAAACGTAACTCGAACCGCCCACACGGGAGCAACACACTTTTGTCCAACTACTCGCAAATGCCGGCGATGTGAACATTTTTGGACGAACATAGAGCAATACTCACAGGGGCTACGAAGGCCGCGAAGTTGGTTTTAACAGTCAATGAGGACAAGACCAAGTACGAGCAGTCAACGAGATGGAAGGACTTTGTCGCTAGGGACCGCTTTCAATCCAGACGCAGAAATCAACGAACGTTGCCTTCACGCGCGCAATCAAAGCAGTGCTCTGTGAGACCTTAATCGTTGCGGTCCTGCTTTTGGTGCAGAGGCATGGACTTTGTCAAAAGCGGACGAAGCTGCTCTTGGTTGGTCCCGTCTGCGTAGATATAACGACGAACTGTACGAGCTGTACGAGCTTCAGCGACATGGATGGCTAGGTCCTGTAGAGAGCGGATGAGAACCAATGCTGCGGTCCAGAGAGCCTCAGAATCCACTACCGAGGACGGCGTAGTAGGCGAAGAGGACCACACGGTCCGGAGAGCCTCAGAAACCACTACCGAGGGACGGCGTAGTAGGCGAAGCGGCCCACACGGTCTGGAGAGCCTCAGAATCCACTACCGAGGTTCGGCGTAGTAGGCGAAGAGGCCCACACGGTCCGGAGAGCCTCAGCATCCACTACGGCACGGCGTAGTAGGCGAAGAGGCGCACTTAAGAAGAAAGGTGTCCTGGCGGCCGAAACTGAAGACAGAACTGGCTTCCGTTGAGGACAAGGTCCAGCACTGTTTTAGTTACGACGCGAGGAACTACTTCTCCGAACTGGAAGGGCAGCCATGTTTCGTTGCACGAATGTCCTCCTCGTCACGTCTGCCGAGGCGTGCTTCAAATGCGACTTCATCAAGAAGGTAGGTGGACCAAGTCCAAAGCTAGCTTGGATGCGGTGAGTTACAGTCGATGGCGGTAGATCGAGTGACCTGGAGATCTCTAGTGAGTGCTTTTCCCTCGTGACACCTTTAGTGGGTCATGCGGATCACGTACAATCAAACTTCGAAAATTCGAAGTCTCGATAAGTCGAATTTTTCTATTTCTCTTTCACAAGTGATGATTTGCGTTGTTAAAGTTTGATGGTGTTTTTTTCGTGGCAAAAAAAATTCATTTAATTTGTACGTGAGGCACTCTGCATGGTTTCCAGTGCTTGTAACCACAGGTGATGGGAATCCTCTCCGTTCAAGTGCAAAGGCAAACTCGCAACACAAACGGCATGAGTGACAGTAAGCCGAGCTTTTAATTAGACGGAAATTTCTCCTCTAATTAGCAAAAAAACAAAGTTCACTCCACACCCGAGCCCCAACTTGAATGAGCACACCACAGCGCAGACCGTGTCTCGTCTCGTCGTCGAGTCGACTGAATGGACGACGAACGTTGTCCCTCCATGCATTGGAAAGTTTTCATTTAATTTTCTGCCAACTGACTGGCAGTCAGTATCCTCGGTGACATCCAATTTCAGTCGTCAGCCGATTGATGTCACACGATCCGCTGCCAATTGACCCGGAAAAAGAAAAGTCCACATCGTCCTCCAGCAGAGGAGGAGTGCAATTCAAAGGATTCCAGGCCCCACCACCCCACCACCGCCACCACAACCACCGACGGGAATCTAGTTTATTAGATATTTCTGATAGCAAGAGGCATTATTTTGACTTTGAACTCATGGCTTCTTGCCGGCGGGCTGCTCTGCGGTGGAAGCCAACAATTTTGCCAAGACTCACAGGACTCTGTGCTTGGTTCCTTGATTTTGTGGAATTCACGACGGAGCAACTATGCCAACACCGTGGTTTCGTCGTGCAGCGAGAGAGAGAGAATGATTTATTCAATTAATTAACAAAACACCGTGGCAACGACAACGACAACGATGGCGAAGTGCTCGGATCCTCGAAACAACTTCTGTCGCAGCCACAGGCAAAGTTGAACGAAACTTTTAAGGGCAACCGGGACCAGAGAGGATGCCCCACCATTCAACAAACTGTTGGCGAATATTCCCCCACACACGCACACACGATGTGCCCGTCTAGAGGATAGTCATCGTCAGCGCCAGTGATCACTCAAATGTCGGTACAATCCAGAGGAAGGATTATGCGATGCGGATGCTTCTTTTTTGCTTGATGGCGATATGAAAATGTTTACAGAAAACGGATGAGTACGAGAAGGCAAGCGAAGAAAGGAAAAAAACAAGATGTGTATTTTTTTCTGTTGAAAGAGACTCACCTTTTTTTCTTCTTCTTCACAACGCGCACGCAACGGGGGCTCCACAAAGCGAACACTTAACCACTTCAGTTTTGTGAGTTTCTTCTTCGGAGAGTGTGCGGTGATGCAACATGAAACGTATCCAAAAACAAAAAACCAAAAAAAAACACAAAAAATTGTATAAAACCGAAATAACACTCGTCCTTAGCGACGAGCCCAACTGGGCGAGAGTGCGTAGATGTGTGTCTGGGGTTTTTTCTCTTCTTTGATCTGCGATATCCTTGCAATTGATGATGGGACGGTGGATTCTTGAGTCCTGGTTAGTTTTGGTTTTCCTCTTGTTTCACTTGAAAGTTTGGTTTGTCTGGGTTTGTTTTTTGGTTTAATTTAAAGTCGGGTACAATGCACACCCAAAATATGAAACAGCGGCGCACGTTCACTTTGATGTTCTTCTCTTCGGATACACCACACCGTCGTGGAGTATTATGCCATGCAAGTTTGGACAAACCGGTGTGTGGCACTATGTGTGTGTGGTTTTTTTTTTGTCTCGACTGTATTTGTGTGGGGAAAAATCTTGTTTTCAACACACACACTCGTTCACTTCAACTCACACTCCATTTTTTTCTGTTTTTTTGCTGCACCGACGACGACAACCGGACGACGAAGCAGAGCGACAGAGAGAGAGAAGGAAACAACAAAAAAAACAACAAACTCCGGAGCGAACCGACGACGGATGGATGGGTTACGCGCGGCACACGAAAAAATAAACGAGACAAGGAATCCCACAACGCACACACATCCAGAGAGGGAAACGTAAGCAGGTCTGTCCCGAAACTTCACTACACCACCACCACGGCTAGTGGCCAGCAGCAGCAGCAGCAGCACACACACAGACGGAACGGAGGAGGAACACGAAACGAGATGAACAATGGATCTGAGGGGGATGGAATTAGTACTCGTTTTTGTTATTTTTTCGTTCGACTTTTTCGAGTTCCCTCTGTTTGGAGGTAGGACCCGATTTTTTTTCCGCTGGCTTCCGCTGATCCTTCAGCTTCTCCTACTGCTCCAGTCGACGTTGAGAATTATCTATTATTGTCGATGGATTCCTTCTCGCACAAGGACACGAAAAGACGCAAATGCGATCGTTTCGGGTTTTTCTTTCTCCTTTGAACAGGGACACGACACACGAGTACACGGAGCCTCAGAAACGAGGGTGTTGGGCTGACCCGAGAGCACACTCAAGCACACACGAACACAAACAAAACAAAAGGGAAAATGAGAGAGAAGGAAACTTCTGATGGAAAAATCCGAAAATGAAGAAGCAGAGAAAATAAAAGAAGCAGGAAAACCAAAAAGGGACCTCTGGAACAAAATTCAAGAATCACACACTTCACTTTGTTGTGCTCTTTTTTTCTCTTCTTTTCTTTTGTCCCTTCTCTCCTTTTGCGTGTGTTTTATCCCCTTTACCGCTGGACGACGACGACGACGACGACGATGATGAAGAAGAGAGAGAGGAAAAAAAATACACCACTAATTGCCGAGTTCTTTTACACACACACACTTTTTCTTGAATTTGTTCGTTCTTCTTCGCTCCCGTCTCTTAATCGAACTGAATTTAGGTAAATTTTTTGTTTATTTTTTTCTCCTCCTTCCGTTGGCTATCCCAGTCAGAGGGGCGTACGGATGGGTCCCAGGAGATGAACAAAAAATGTCCTTGTTTGCCCCCGCGATATCTCCCAGCGCAAAGGGACAGAACAGGGCCGTGGGAGGGATGGGAAAAAAAATCTAAGAAATCCGAAATCCAAATCGAAGCCCGAAATCCACAGTCCAGCCACCGACGACACACAAAAGTTCCCAGAAACAAAAAGAAAAAAAAATAGACACTTGCTCACTCTGCGGTAATTTTTCTCCTCTCACTCACGATACACTGCACGAATTTTTGAATTTGAATTTGTTTTTTATTTCACATTTTTTTTTTTCCAAGAAATTCTTTTTGAAGAATTATTCTTTTTTTTTGAAATGGTTGTCCCGAATTGACTACAAACAAATCCCTGCGCGAGGTAGCACTGGCTTGCATACGAGGAAACGACAGGAAAAAACGTACGCGACCAAGCTGCACAACTATTCGATTCTCTCTAGGGTACGAAGCGAAATTTTGTGGAACGCACACAATAGACTGGACGGGCATTCGGTGTAGAGACAGTGACACACACGCGCACACGCGACTGCGAGAGAGAATCGAGAGCGAGTGGGCACGAGTGGCTTTCCAGTGAGTCTGGGCGGTGGTGCGTTCAGAAGGCGGGCAATGGATGTGTTCAGGCGCGAATGAGGGTGGTTTAAAGATATTTTTACACATTTCTGCATGAACTGGATTTTAATGCTTCTGTCAGTGGGTGGCTATCGCCACAGATTCTCCTTAAGCCCTAGAGGCTGTCGTAGAAAAACGGTTCTCTTTTCTGATCCACTTCTTCAATAAAGGTCAGTAAATATGACGGCAATTCATTTTGATTTCACGGTCAATTATGTCGCGCCGTGGTCTTCTTTCTGTGTTCACGAAGGAACTCCCTCGAAGTCAGTACCGAGCTCCCTCTAGCGGGCGCCACCTCGAAGTCAGTGCAGACCTTCCTCTAGAAAGAGCTATCATTACTGAGCTCGCTCTAGAAGGAGCCATCGTTACTGAGCTCCCTTTAGAAGGAGCCATCATTACCGAGCTCCCCCTAGAAGGAGCCCTCATTACCGAGCTCCCTCTAGAAGGAGACATCGTTACTGAGCTCGCTCTAGAAGGAGCCATCGTTACCGAGCTCCCTCTAGAAGGAGCCATCGTTACTGAGCTCCCTCTAGAAGGAGCCATCGTTACTGAGCTCCCTCTAGAAGGAGCCATCGTTACTGAGCTCGCTCTAGAAGGAGCCATCGTTACTGAGCTCGCTCTAGACGGAGCCATCGTTACTGAGCTCCCTCTAGAAGGAGCCATCATTACCGAGCTCCCCCTAGAAGGAGCCCTCATTACCGAGCTCCCTCTAGAAGGAGACATCGTTACTGAGCTCGCTCTAGAAGGAGCCATCGTTACCGAGCTCCCTCTAGAAGGAGACATCATTACTGAGCTCCCTCTAGAAGGAGCCATCGTTACTGAGCTCGCTCTAGAAGGAGCCATCGTTACCGAGCTCCCTCTAGAAGGAGACATCATTACTGAGCTCCCTCTAGAAGGAGCCATCGTTACTGAGCTCGCTCTAGAAGGAGCCATCGTTACCGAGCTCCCTCTAGAAGGAGACATCATTACTAAGCTCCCTCTAGACAGAGCCATCATTACCGAGCTCCGTCTAGAAGGAGCCATCATTACTAAGCTCCCTCTAGACAGAGCCATCATTACCGAGCTCCGTCTAGAAGGAGCCATCGTTACTGAGCTCCCTCTAGAAGGAGCCATCGTTACTGAGCTCGCTCTAGAAGGAGCCATCGTTACTGAACTCGCTCTAGAAGGAGCCATCGTTACTGAGCTCGCTCTAGAAGGAGCCATCGTTACTGAGCTCCCCCTAGAAGGAGCCCTCATTACCGAGCTCCCTCTAGAAGGAGACATCGTTACTGAGCTCGCTCTAGAAGGAGCCATCGTTACTGAGCTCCCCCTAGAAGGAGCCCTCATTACCGAGCTCCCTCTAGAAGGAGACATCATTACTGAGCTCCCTCTAGAAGGAGCCATCGTTACTGAGCTCGCTCTAGAAGGAGCCATCGTTACCGAGCTCCCTCTAGAAGGAGACATCATTACTAAGCTCCCTCTAGACAGAGCCATCATTACCGAGCTCCGTCTAGAAGGAGCCATCATTACTAAGCTCCCTCTAGACAGAGCCATCATTACCGAGCTCCGTCTAGAAGGAGCCATCGTTACTGAGCTCCCTCTAGAAGGAGCCATCGTTACTGAGCTCGCTCTAGAAGGAGCCATCGTTACTGAACTCGCTCTAGAAGGAGCCATCGTTACTGAGCTCGCTCTAGAAGGAGCCATCGTTACTGAGCTCCCTCTAGAAGGAGCCATCGTTACTGAGCTCGCTCTCGACGGAGCCATCATTACCGAGCTCCCTCTAGAAGGAGACATCGTTACTGAGCTCGCTCTAGAAGGAGCCATCGTTACTGAGCTCCCCCTAGAAGGAGCCCTCATTACCGAGCTCCCTCTAGAAGGAGCCATCGTTACCGAGCTCCCTCTAGAAGGAGCCATCATTACTGAGCTCCCTCTAGAAGGAGCCCTCATTACCGAGCTCCCCCTAGAAGGAGCCATCATTACTGAGCTCCCTCTAGAAGGAGCCATCATTACCGAGCTCCCTCTAGAAGGAGCCCTCATTACCGAGCTCCTTCTAGAAGGAGCCCTCATTACTGAGCTCCCTCTAGACGGAGCCATCATTACTGAGCTCCCTCTAGAAGGAGCCGTCATTACCGAGCTCCCTCTAGAAGGAGCCATCGTTACTGAGCTCCCCCTAGAAGGAGCCCTCATTACCGAGCTCCCTCTAGAAGGAGCCATCGTTACTGAGCTCCCTCTGGACAAAGCCATCGTTACTGAGCTCCCTCTAGACGGAGCCCTCATTACCGAGCTCCCTCTAGCCGAGCTCCCACCTCGAAATAACTCCCGACACTCCTAAGTCCCAATCAGCGCAGTCCCAATTCCATCCCAAAAACCCGCCGTACCTCGAACGCAGCAAGCCGCCTCTCTCAGCGAAACGAAAACCCAACCGCATTCGCTCTCAATTTTCTCTCCAACACACGCAACCGCCGTTCCAAGAGCGAGACCACCACAGGCCTCCCTCACTGGCCGCCTCGCTCGCACTCGAAGCCACTGGCTTCCAGAAGACGATCTACATCTGCTCTCTCTCATCCACCTGGACGTCCGCAGTGCTCACACGCACCACAGTCGACTGCGAGAGATAGATATTATCGAACATTGGAACGAGCGCATTCCAGGCACACAGTTAGATGTTAGTTAGTCCGACTCAACAAAGTGTGCAAAGTTGATTCCCCAAACAGCCAACAGCAGCAAGATCATCGCCAGTTCAGTGCATCACCGACATCCTCGGAAGAGAAAAAAAAAACAGAAAAACATAAAAATCCACCCACAACTTCGCCGATTCGGGCAAAGGCACAGCTTCCTGTGTACAAGTAGTGTTTTGCTTTGCTGCCGATATGTGTTGTGCCCGTTGGCCAGAGGGAGACAAAGCGAACGCGTAGAACCGAATCCAACACAGGCCCCTTCGATGATTTTCCTCCTAGAATTTTCCTTCACATCTCGACCAGACGACGACCGAATTGTGGTGAGTGTTGTTTTTTTTTTTTCCTCTTACACCCTGATTCCCTGCCAAGTGCACATTTGTGGTCAAGAAACACTGCAGCCTCGAGCTGAAGTGGAATTTCCGTCTTTTTTCTTGAGACACTGTCCGCAGTTAGGTCACAACATAGCAGCAGCACCAGCAGTCAGCGGCTGAATTGTGACAGGCAGCAACGAACGCCCGCGGCGGTTGCTCGGTGTATCCTCGCTTTTTGGGTGAGTGGGCTTCCTCGGGAGCGGTGTGTCTGTTCCTGGCTTAAAGTGTAAAAAACTTAAACAGATGTTTGCGGGAGTGGAACAAACAAGGCACTTTTGTGACCGTGGTGTAGAGACAAACGCAAAAAAAAAAAATAGACTGCCACTTGGAGAGACTACTCCCTAGGCGAATTTCTTCAGTTGCTCCTCCTCCTCCGCCGCCGCCGCCTTCTCCGCCCGTCTAAAATGAATGATAAATTGGGTGTGTGTGCAATTATGATGTTCGCGTCGTCTTCGTGACGATGATGAACAATTTAACCCCCAGACTCTCCCTTAAATGAATAGAACCCAAATAACCTCTAGTATACTAACTAAAATGATGTGATGGTTGTTCTCTTTTGTTTGACATTTGCAGGGCGACGGCTTGCTGTTTCGATGCGCATTGTAAAGGCAGCTACAACAACGACAAAGGCCATATCCAGCGGAGAAGAAAAATATTCCTCCAATGCACACCTTCAATTTTGTGAACTGAATTTTTGGTTTTAGTTTTTGGTTTTTGCTGTGTTTCGCTGTGCGTGTGAGTGTTTTTGTTTTTTTTGTTGTTGTCCTCCCCACCCCCTGGCTGCAGCAGTGTATCTCGTCTTGAGGGGAACGGGAGACGTCGCGACGTTATTGACGGAAATTTGTGCGAGAAAAGTGCCTCTGGATAAGATTGTGCAGCGTACGATTGGAACACGAACTCGGAGAGGTGCGGTAGAGAGTTTCAAGCGATTTGTGAAGTGGTTTCAGGGGTCCAGTGAGGACGTAGAGGACCGGGAGAGAACCGACAGCAACTAGTGGAGACTCAAAGAAGTGGAAGGGGGCTTGCAGGAACTAGTGGAGACTGTCAAAGAGCTTGGTGAGACCTTCAAAGAATCAGTAGAGATCCTCAGAGAACCAGAAGAGACCCTCAGAGAACCAGTAGAGATCCTCAGAGAACCAGAAGAGACCTTTAAAGAACTAGTGGAGACTCAAAGAACTTGTGGAGATCCTCAGAAAACCAGAAGAGACCCTCAGAGAACCAGTAGAGATCCTCAGAGAACCAGAAGAGACCTTCAAAGAGCTAGTGGAGACTCAAAGAACTTGTGGAGATCCTCAGAAAACCAGAAGAGACCCTCAGAGAACCAGTAGAGACCCTCAAAGAACCAGTAGAGACCCTCAAAGAACCAGTAGAGATCCTCAGAGAACCAGAAGAGACCTTCAAAGAACTAGTGGAGACTCAAAGAACTTGTGGAGATCCTCAGAAAACCAGAAGAGACCCTCAAAGAACCAGTGGGGACTCAAAGAACTTGTGGAGATCCTCAGAGAACCAGTAGAAACCCTCAAAGAACCAGCAGAGACCCCCAAACGAAAGAGAGAACACCACCAACTAACCGCGACAAAAGCAAAAATCAAAACTTCGATGAAGTTTCGTGCGTTTCTTTCTGTGCTGCTGAAGTGAAAAATTACTGGTTGAACGTGTCTTTGCCAATTTGTTGTAAATTTTGTTCATTCTTGCGTGGAAGTATGGCAACGTTCGATGTCTTCGATCGGAACAGGTACCAAAGACGCCGCTCAACTTCCCTGCGCACCAAACTTAACCGAACTTCTGTTTTTTCTACTCTCTTTCAGTTGGTACTTCGGTCCAATGTCCCGACAAGACGCCACCGAAGTCCTAATGAACGAACGTGAACGAGGTGTATTTCTAGTCCGTGACAGCAATTCAATTCATGGCGACTATGTCCTGTGTGTACGGTAAGTTGTTGCTCACGCACGCTCACAGCAAATGTGCACGCCTCTCACATCCTTTTCGAACAAATTCCAGAGAAGATACCAAAGTGAGCAACTACATCATAAATAAGATTCAACAGCAAGATCAGATTGTCTATCGCATCGGCGATCAGTCATTTGAGGATCTGCCCGAGCTGCTGACGTTCTATAAGTTGCACTACTTGGACACGACACCGTTGCGACGGCCGGCACCGAGAAAATTGGAAAAGGTCATTGGGAAGTTTGACTTTGACGGAAGTGTAAGTGCGGTTGTTTGTCCACTGTTGCAGATGGAGTATGTATGTGATTGGTTTGTTGTTAGGATCAAGATGATTTGCCATTCCGGCGTGGAGAGATTCTGACGATCATACGAAAGGACGAGGATCAGTGGTGGACGGCTAGGAACTCATTGGGACAAGTTGGACAGATTCCAGTACCTTATGTGCAAAAGGTTTGAAAATGTCATTGACTGCCTGATGGGGGGGCTCATTTGCGAATTTCTTTGCAGTATGATGAGAACACTGAGGACAATAGCATAGAACGTCCGAACTCCGGTGGCAGTGGCTGCGGCAATATCATCAGTGGCAACAGTACAACGTCAAGGACACGCGTACAAAGCGGCGGGAGCAGTAGTGGTGCGGGTGGCGGTGGCGGTGGCGGTGGCGGTGGTGCCTTGCAGAATTCTCATCAGTTGGGCAACGCGTTGAAAAAGTCTGACTTGAATGTGAGTTGTTCGTGGTCGCTTGGCTGACTCGGGCAGTTTATTGATTTTTGCTTCTCTCTCGTTGAATGTAGCGTAAACTACCAGCATATGCACGGGTGAAACAAGCCCGAGTGCCGAATGCATACGACAAGACCGCACTGAAGCTGGAGGTGGATGATATCATAACGGTGACAAAGACAAACATCAACGGCCAATGGGAGGGTGAACTGAAAGGTAAAAAGGGTCATTTCCCCTTCACCCATGTGGAGTTTATCGACAATGAAAGTGATTTGCTCAAGTGCAGCACGAACAGTAGTAATAACGTTCCAAATGCCAACGATTGGGGCGAATAAATCACCAAGAGAAACGATCGCAAAGCAGAAAAGTTGAAAGGAAGAAGAAGGAGGAAAGAAGGAAGTGAGATATAACAGTGTAGCCAGATGCTAACAAGATTCTTCATTTATATACGAGTGTGATTATTAAAAGAAAGAAGAGTTTTTGTTTTTTGTTTCCATGAGCTATCCTTTTATTTTTTTAAACTTTTCTCTCTCTCTCTATCTGTCTCTCTCTCAGTCTCTGTGACACTTGTCGCCTCTAACTCTGTTCTCTTAAGTTTTACAAGTAAGATTAGCCTTGCTGGCGCTTTGCTACTTCAATTGTTCCCTTGCAAGCAGGCGAAAATGTACATTTTTCTTCGAATCAAAAAGAACGTCACTTCACACAGCGAGACGACAGAGAAAAACTAATCAAAAAACAGAAACAATTTGTATATACACCAGAACGGCTGCGTTCATCAATAACCCCTTCGATTTGTCGCCTCAAAGCCAGCCGAAAAGCCGATGAGAGACACCAATCCAGGTGGCTCTTGTCCTGCATCCGAGCTTAGGCGGCCAACTCAGCCAGTCAGTCAGTCAGTCAGAGCCACAAAATAGATGAAATGTTTCTCAGTTGAACCACACACTCGCACACAGCAACTGATTTAAAGAAACCCACTCACACTCCTGCTCTTCTTTTCCTGTTTAAGAACTAATCTCCATCGTTTAATGTAAAGCACGAAGCCACTAAGAGGTCTTCGAAAGCAAAGTAAAATGAAGTGTAAATATATGTACCCCGTAAGTATATATGTACATATAAAATGAAGTAAATCAAAAAAAAAAAAAAAACCCACAAGCAACCATATAAATGTGTAAATGAGTAAAATTTAGTCCTCTATCTGCTGCTCCCCCTCCCCCAGTAAAAAAGAAACGCTTCCCGAGTATTGGTATTTTATCACGATATGTTATTCAGGGAATATTCTAAATATACATTAAATCAAAAGAAAGAAGAAAAAGAAGAAACAAAATGTTCTAAATTACATATAAAATATATATGATATAATGTGTTAAACAAGAGAAAACAAAACAAAGTGATTGTTTGATTGGATTGGAGACAGCAGGCGGTGTTGCTCTGCATGGGGATCGTCTTGTTCGGGTGTCGAGTGTAGAGACGGCAGGTGGGTAGGTCAGTCGGTGTTTTATGGTTGGCGCTACAGCCCGTAGGGGGCCAGGGCCTAGCTTCTCGGCAACCACTCGTGTTGTGCGTTCTCTCACGAGTGGAGGGGACCTGCAGTTTTATGCCGACTCCGAATGGGCAAGATCGTGCGTAGAACTTTTCTCTCAAAGAGACTTCACCCGCTTTCGAGATTGTCCATGTCTCCGCGCCATACAGCAGCACAGGGATGGTGGCTTGGTCGTTCCAGAGGGCGCTCTACTACTCAATTGCCTCTTGAGCCCGAAGAAACAGCGGTTGGCAAGAGTCACCCTTTGCTTGATCTCGGTACTGATGTTATTTGCACAGTTTACTCCGGAGCCGAGGTAAGTGAAGTCCTTGACTACCTCGAAGTTGTAGCTGCCCATTGTGACGCTCTGTCCAAGACGTCGATGTTGTGTGTCCTTTTTGAGGACAGCATATACTTCGTTTTGCCCTTTGGTTCTGGCGGTGACCCATTTTAGCCGCTTCCGTCTCAATGTTAGCAAAAGCCTCACTGATGGCTCGCTGAGTTCTGCCAATCACGTCGTCCGCGTATGTTGGCAGTTGAACGGACTTCTGGAAGATCGTGCCTTCTGGCGGAGAAGACGATGATCTGGACGGCAACAAACAGCGATGGCGACGAAGACGAGGAAGTGAACGAACGAGGACCGTGAGGACGAAGGTGACACCGAGACCCAGGCTGACAAGGTGATCTGTTCCCTCAAAATTAAAAAAGAGCAATAACTTCTGTCCCTATCCCCACTCATGCCCCGGACCGGGTCCACGTCCCGGAAGCCGCGTCGGTGAGTGCGAAGCACTCTAACAACCAACGGGCGAAATGGGTGAACAGCAGGTGACCAGAGCGGAGCGCTAGTGCAAGCAGCAACGGGCATCCTTCAAGCTGCGACTGGCGTGCTTCCGAATCAAGTTCAAATCAGGCGGACAGACGGACAGACGGACAGGCGGACAGACGGACAGACGGACAGACGGACAGGCGGACAGACGGACAGACGGACAGACAGACGGACAGACGGACAGGCGGACAGGCGGACAGACGGACAGCCGGACAGACGGACAGACGGACAGACGGACAGCCGGACAGACGGACAGACGGACAGACGGACAGGCGGACAGACGGAACGGACGACAGACGGACAGACGGACAGGCGGACAGACGGACAGGCGGACAGACGGGCAGACGGGCAGACGGACAGACGGGCAGACGGACAGACGGACAGACGGACAGACGGACAGACGGGCAGACGGACAGAAGGACAGACGGACAGACGGACAGGCGGACAGACGGACAGACGGACAGACGGACAGACGGACAGAAGGACAGACGGACAGACGGACAGACGGACAGGCGGACAGGCGGACGGACAGACGGACAGACGGACAGGCGGACAGACGGACAGACGGACAGGCGGACAGACGGACAGGCGGACAGACGGGCAGACGGGCAGACGGACAGACGGACAGGCGGACAGACGGACAGACGGACAGACGGACAGGCGGACAGACGGGCAGACGGGCAGACGGACAGACGGACAGGCGGGCAGACGGACAGACAGTGCCCACTGTGCACTTGCAATTGATCGAATCGTGGCTAGGTAAGTCGAGAATGCGATTCGAAAGCATTTTCGAAAATCGAAAAATGCATTTTTTGCGTGCACATTTTTGAAACCCGATTTGGGGGGAATCTCAAGCGGGTTTTGGGTTAAAATTGGATGGACTGAAGTGAGTGGCGGTAGAGACTGAAGTCTGCATCGAAAATTTGAAGAAAATCGACGCAGAACTGTGCAAACGAGGCGATGTCGCAGTCGGGGTGGCATGCCGTCGTGAGAGACTGTTCGGAAGTTGTTGATTTTCGAGGGAAATGCACAGGGTTTTGGGTGGACAGTCGATGGAATTGAGTGAGGGGAGAGGGGGGGATGAGGTGATGGGGGAAAATTTGAAGAAAATCGACGCAAAAATGAAAAGACACGCCGAAGTCTGGGTGCAGGACAGCCAACAGCCTAGGCGATATGCAACGATTTTTTTCTTCCCCACCAGGTTCACGTTGCATACCCGCAAGGCTGAAAAGTGGGACACCCACTGAGTCTGGTGGTCTGGCATGAAAACGAGTGATTTTCCGCGATTTGATCGAACGGGGCGACTTTGGGCGGAATCTGGTTTGCACTGCGGTGTGTTCTCCTTCTTGCGAGATTCTGGTGGCTGGCCCGTGCGAACAGCAGTCGCTTGCTTAATAGTTTAATTACTGCTCACCGCCTAATGGCGTGCGGTCTGCGAAGGCTATCGTCTCACCGCTTTGACTTGCGCAACACCGCGCGGTGAAACTTTCACACCAGCCCCGGTTGATTGATGGGCCAACGCCGCAAGCCGCACAAATGCACACGCACCAGATCCAGAGTACCTACTGCGAAACTCGTTAATAACGAATCAGTGTCGGATCTCATTTATGCAACTCACATTTGACCACATTTTGATTGAGATCTTGTGGCGGTGGCGTGGTGGTGGTGGTGGGTGGAGGGACGGAGAAGACACAATCACTCTCGCTCCGTGTCCCTAGACGGTTCTCGCGCCCACATCGCTCGGCCGACCTTGGCGAGGCCGTGAATCACTGCGCCGAGAATTCGTACGCTGGCCAGCGGCAACTGGTTTGGCCTGTGAACCCAACCAGTCCCATAAAATGAGCTGTTTGTTCTTGATGCGATTTAATTGTCGTCGTCGCCTTGTGTGAGTTTCCGTTCGGCGAGTGCTTGGAATTTTTTCTGCTTGCTCCCCACTCGGTGTCCGTGTCGGATCAGTCATTAGCCCGCGCGTACTGCGATCGCGTTCGTTTTTAGCCGCCGAACGGCAACTAGACCAGAAACAGGTATTCCCTTGGTGGGGCGCACTCGTGTTCGCCGCAGCTCTGGTGTCTTCGCCGTCGGGCAGCGCCGTAGCCCGCAGTCTGGCGTTGACACCGCTCGTGAGTGTCAGTCTTCAGTTGGCTTCAGGAGTTTCACTCGGTTCGTGTGTGTGCGCAAGTTAAGGATGTTTCGTGAGCTGTTGACCCTTGCGGTGGCATTGGCATCGGCCGAGGC
This sequence comes from Eristalis arbustorum, assembly GCA_916610145.1. Taxonomy (NCBI): domain Eukaryota; kingdom Metazoa; phylum Arthropoda; class Insecta; order Diptera; family Syrphidae; genus Eristalis; species Eristalis arbustorum. The sequence continues at coordinate 3,947,315 of OU744321.1, read as the reverse complement.
GCTGTATCATGCGTTCCACAAGACGGTGCCAGCGGCAGACGCGGGCCCCTTCCAGGTGGTGAACGAGTGGAAATACCTCGACTTTGAGTACCCGACGTTCGCGAGGCGGCAGGCGGCCGTCGCAAGCAAGTAAGTTCCGCGGAGCGTTTGGCGTGTGCCTCTGTTCATTGGTGCCCCTTTAGGGAGTTCATTCCGCAGAACAACGTGCCGCTCGGCGTGGACGTGTACGGCAACAGGATCTTCGTGACCACGCCGCGCTGGAAGAACGGCATCCCGTCGAGCCTGAACTGGCTGCCGTTCCCGCCGAAGGAGCTCAGTCCGGCCCTGCAGCCGTACCCCAGCTGGGAGGAGCACGGCGACCCGCTCAACCCCGACTGCGGCAAACTGATGTCCGTGTACCGCATCGCGGTGGACGAGTGCTCGCGCATGTGGATCATCGATGCGGGCGTCATAAACGCCACCATTCGCCTCAACCAGGTGTGCCCACCGAAGATTCTCGCCTACGACTTGGAGACCGACCAGAGGATCGTGTCGCACGAGCTACCGCCCGAGCAGGTTAAACAGGATTCGCTGCACGCGAACATCGTGGTCGACATACGGAACGGCCAGTGCAGCGACGCGCATGTGTACGTCGCTGACGCGTGGCGCTTCGGCCTCGTCGTCTACAGCTTGGCGAAAAATCGCAGCTGGCGCGTGACGAATTTCAATTTCAACCCGAACCCCGTTGCGGCCGACTTCAATGTGTACGGGCTGAACTTCCAGTGGCTGGACGGGGTCTTCGGTCTGAGCTTGTCGCCGCTGAACGAGTACGGCGATCGCGTGCTCTTCTTCCATCCGATGGCCAGCTACAAGGTGAGTGTGCATTCGCTTTCGTTTGTTTCGATGCGACGATGACTGGCTTGGGTTGGGTTTCATTTGCAACAGGAATTCATGGTGTCCACGTCGCTGCTGCGTGATGAAAGCAACTGGCCGGCCAGGGAGCAACAGTTGGCACAGTCGTTCACGGCTATCGGCGATCGCGGCCGCGACGGCCAGTCGACCAGCTCTGGCATCGATCGACGTGACGTGATGTTTTACACGCAGGTGCACCGTGACGCAATCGGCTGCTGGGACACAAAGAAGCCGTACGCCCGCCCGAACCTGGGCGTCGTCGCGGCCAACACGAGCCTCATTCAGTTCCCCAACGACCTGAAGGTGGACCGGCAGGTGAAGCAGGGCGTCTGGGTGATCAGCAATCGGCTGCCGATATACCTGTACTCGCAGCTGGACTACGGCGACATCAACTTCCGCATCCTGAGGGCGAATGTCGAGGACGCGGTCGTGGGAACGCCGTGCGACCCGAAGGTCCGCGCTACCATCAGCGTCCGCCCGGAGGTGGACCAGTGTTACTAGATGGGGACGGGAGCGATTGTCTATGTTTATTCTTGTGTATTTTTTTTTTTGTTCGATTTCTATGTAAATAAAGAAGTTTTTTTGAAAGTTTTTCTCTTGTCTGAACTGGCGCCCCGCCAACGAGGGAAGAAAAAAATCCTGTTTTGGTGGCAAAAACATGGGGAATCTCACGTGGGTCTGGCACACAGGGTGTGTGCCTCGACTAAGTGTTGCCCCGCCGTGGTGTGGTGCGTGAACTAGAACGTCGTCGGGAATTTCAACGAAGACTGGTTCGTGCATTCGCCTGAGGAAGAAACTATTCATGGCGGCGGTTTGTGTCGCGACTTAGGAAGTCTGTGACTGGGGTTGGGAGATGTGGCGCGGTCAGTGATGCCAAATTACTGGCAGTTGGGAATTGGGGGGTTTTTTTGGTGAAACTGTTTATTTTTTTGTTGGTAATAAATAGAGTGGACTACTTTTCTTGTAACTTCGTATATTATGTGGCCTCCCGAGAATCGCAAGAAGGTGGTTGAGATTTTGCGTCACTTCAGTAATAAGCGCGAGCGTTTCCTCGAGGGTTGGTCCACTGGCCACCACTGAATGGCTGAGGTGCCTCCAGTGGCCCCTGGTTGCTGTGGTTCCTCCAGTGGCCCCCAGTCGCTGTGGTTCCTCCAGTGGCCCCCAGTCGCTGTGGCTCCTCCAGTGGCCCCCAGTCGCTGTGGTTCCTCCAGTGGCCCCAGTCGCTGTGGTTCCTCCAGTGGCCCCTGGTTGCTGTGGTTCCTCCAGTGGCCCCTAGTCGCTGATGTGCCTCCAGTGGCCCCTAGTCGCTGAGGTGCCTCCAGTGACCCCCAGTCGCTGTGGTTCCTCCCGTGGACCCTAGTCGCTGTGGTTCCTCCAGTGGCCCCTAGTCGCCGTGGTTCCTCCAGTGGCCCCTGGTTGCTGTGGTTCCTCCAGTGGCCCCTAGTCGCTGTGGTTCCTCCAGTGGCCCCTAGTCGCCGTGGTTCCTCCAGTGGCCCCTTGTCGCTGTGGTTCCTCCAGTGGCCCCTAGTCGCTGCGGTTCCTCCAGTGGCCCCCAGTCGCCGTGGTTCCTTCAGTGGCCCCTAGTCGCTGATGTGCCTCCAGTGGCCCCTAGTCGCTGAGGTGCCTCCAGTGACCCCCAGTCGCTGTGGTTCCTCCCGTGGACCCTAGTCGCTGTGGTTCCTCCAGTGGCCCCTAGTCGCCGTGGTTCCTCCAGTGGCCCCTGGTTGCTGTGGTTCCTCCAGTGGCCCCTAGTCGCTGTGGTTCCTCCAGTGGCCCCTAGTCGCTGTGGTTCCTCCAGTGGCCCCTTGTCGCTGTGGTTCCTCCAGTGGCCCCTAGTCGCCGTGGTTCCTCCAGTGGCCCCTTGTCGCTGTGGTTCCTCCAGTGGCCCCTAGTCGCTGCGGTTCCTCCAGTGGCCCCCAGTCGCCGTGGTTCCTTCAGTGGCCCCTAGTCGCTGATGTGCCTCCAGTGGCCCCTAGTCGCTGAGGTGCCTCCAGTGACCCCCAGTCGCTGTGGTTCCTCCCGTGGACCCTAGTCGCTGTGGTTCCTCCAGTGGCCCCTAGTCGCCGTGGTTCCTCCAGTGGCCCCTGGTTGCTGTGGTTCCTCCAGTGGCCCCTAGTCGCTGTGGTTCCTCCAGTGGCCCCTAGTCGCTGTGGTTCCTCCAGTGGCCCCTTGTCGCTGTGGTTCCTCCAGTGGCCCCCAGTCGCCGTGGTTCCTTCAGTGGCCCCTAGTCGCTGAGGTGCCTCCAGTGGCCCCTAGTCGCTGAGGTGCCTCCAGTGACCCCCAGTCGCTGTGGTTCCTCCCGTGGACCCTAGTCGCTGTGGTTCCTCCAGTGGCCCCTAGTCGCTGTGGTTCCTCCAGTGGTCCCTAGTCGCCGTGGTTCCTCCAGTGGCCCCTGGTTGCTGTGGTTCCTCCAGTGGCCCCTGGTTGCTGTGGTTCCTCCAGTGGCCCCCAGTCGCTGTGGTTCCTCCCGTGGCCCCTTGTCGCCGTGGTTCCTCCAGTGGCCCCTGGTTGCTGTGGTTCCTCCAGTGGCCCCTGGTTGCTGTGGTTCCTCCCGTGGCCCCTAGTCGCTGAGGTGCCTCCAGTGGCGCCTAGTCGCTGTGGTTCCTCCAGTGACACCTAGTCGCTGTGGTTCCTCCAGTGGCTCCCAGTCGCCGTGGTTCCTCCAGTGGCCCCCAGTCGCTGTGGTTCCTCCCGTGGACCCTAGTCGCTGTGGTTCCTCCAGTTCGTGGGCACGGAGTCGTTGCGCTCCTCTCCACCTTCTGTTCAACATAAAACATCTGGGTAGACGTCTGGCAACACTGTACGTCTGTCTGTGTGCGTCTTGGGTTAAATCCTTGCCAAGGGCCAGCTGGTTCTTGTCCCAAGTTTCGTTCAGTGGACAGCTGGTGCGTGTCAAGGCTTGCGTACGAGTTGTGGATGTCATTCAACGACAAAGAGGCGATTTCCCTCTCAATTTGCATGGATTCGTCGGATGATGAACGGGCCTTGCGTGATGGAGGAGGCTCCACCGACTCTCCAGCTGGCCTCCTCTGATTTCCTGCGTCTCTTCGTTGTTTCTAGTCTCCCTGGCTTCGTCCTGATCATACCAAACTGCGAACATTGACTCCTCTCCAGAGTCGAAGACAGCCTCTCTCTCTTCCAACCCCCCTCCCTTTACCAAAACACACACAGCATGACGAGCTATATTTACCAACACAAGACGAACAAACACCCCCACCGTCCAACGCCCACCACCCACCGGCCAGCAAAATAATCATCACCATCGTCGACACGACAGCAACGCCGTGTGTCGCAATGTCTGGTAAAATATATTTCCCGCTATTCGGGCTACAATGAGCTTCAAACGTGAATGAGACTTTTCCACGCCTCGTTGGAGAATTTCAACTACGGCACCCACGCAATCGCGAGCCGAAAGTTCCCCGCGTGTGGGGCGAGTGCATGCGCGCTGCAACGCAACGCCACCAACACCACTGCCCCGGAGCGAGCGTGCGTGTGTGTGTGCCTGCGAAACGGTTTGCACGGCGCATAATGGCGTCTACTGTTCCGTTTTGGCGACCAATGGACTACCGCGCAGAGGGGTAACGTGCACGCCTCCGGGCAAGCAGTGTCATGTCGTTCTAGGCCACGCCTCCGTTCGCCGTACCACGGCCGAGGGGCGGGGCTTCGCTGTGTGCACAGCAGAAAGGACCGCTGCATTACGCAGACTCTGCCCGAACACAGTCTCACACGCATTTTCCTTGCGTGTGACATCCGAAGAACACACGCACAGGGAAGTGAACAGCAGCAGCGGCGGCGGCAAAAGAAAACACGGATAATGTGAATGAAGAATTTTGTGTGAGCGAAACTCAGCCGCAGTGTTACCCTTTAAAATTTCACTTTTCATTATTTGGGAGAAAATGACGATGGGTGCTGGGAAGTTTGGTTTTTTGGCAGATAGGGAGGCAGGTTGGCAAGTACTGCTGTTGCTGTTGCTGTCACTGGGGTTCTTCGGAACCCCTTCTGCTTCTGCTCCTGCTCTTGGCGACTGCCTCTGCTCCTGGCTCCTACCACCTGGCTCCTGCTTTTGCTCCTGGCTCCTGGCTTCTGCTTCTGCATCTACTTCTGCTTCTGCTTCTGGCTCCCAGCTCCCAGCTCCTGGCTTCTACTTCTGCTCCTGCTCCTGCTTCTGCTTCTGGCTTCTGGGTCCTGGCTTCTGCTTCTGCTTCTGCTTCAGCTTCTGCTTCTGCTCCTGGCTCCTGGCTCCTGGCTCCTGGCTCCTGGCTCCTGGCTCCTGGCTCCTGGCTCCTGGCTCCTGGCTCCTGGCTCCTGGCTCCTGGCTCCTGGCTCCTGGCTCCTAGCTCCTGGCTTCTGCTTCTGCTTCTACTTCTGCTTCGGCTCCCTCTCCCGGCTCCTGGCTTCCGCTCCTGGCTCTTGGCTCCCGGCTCCCGCTTTCGCTCCCGTTCCCGCTCCCGCTCCCGCCCCCGCCCCCGCTCCCGCTCCCGCACCATCTCCGCTGTAGAACCATTTGAATATGTCCCCATTTTGAATTTTCTTAAATTTACGAGAAAAATAAATAAGAAAAAAACTAAAATAAATAAAACCCACCCAGTCCGGGTGGCGGGCGCATGTGGAGACAACCAAAGCCCCCTCCCGCCCAACTACACACAATGCCGGCGAGCGGCGAAGTGGAGTGAATAAAAAACAAAAAAAAAATAAAAAGAAGTACATACCTAAATGGATGAGGAGATGGATGAGGAGATGGATGTATTTTTCTTTGGATTTATTGAAGCGCGCTTTTTTTCTTTCATTTCTTCCCTTCCAACCCAACCAACAAGCAACAACGATAATAGCACGGGCACCCAACAGTTCCGTTTTTTTTACGGTCCTCTGAATGGGTGCTTTCAGTGGTGCGCTCGACTCTTAGCTTCCAGCTTCAATTTCATCGTTTTTTTTTTCTATTTTTCAGGGCAAGCAACTAGGTATACCAAAACAGGCGCCCCCCCGCCCCCCCAACAGCCATATGTTCATTTCCTTCTCATGCTCCTCTCGAGTGCTCCTCTCCGTCATCAATCAGAGAGCTGCTCTGCAGTGGTTCTCCGCGAGGGAGGGGCCTCGGGCAGAGGGCAGAGGGCAGACGGGCGCAGTTTGAGTGCTCGGCAGAGGCTGTCTATTCATGCGATTGTTATTATTTAAATACACATTTTTCTACAATATTTCTGCTTTTGTTTTCGGGGGGTTTTCTTTTTTTCCCCATTCTGCGCCCTCTTTCCCATTCAGCTGCATGCATTCTCCTGGCACGAGTAATTATGCGGATCCTCCTCTCCACGCTGTTGTCCTTGTTGTGTTGCTTCTGGTGGTTCTCTCCCCCCGGTTGCAGCTGCAATTAGAAAATATTAAAATAACTCTGACGGTTCAGTTGCTCACTACTGTACCTGCTACGCCTGCTGCACCTGCGGAGGTCCTTAGTTCTGCGGCGGGCGGGGGTGGGCGCAGAGAGCGAAACAAAAAAAGACTGACTGACTTCATTCACCATCGCTGCGTCCATAAAAATTAGTTTCTCCTAGTGCTGATGCTGTGCACCGGGGGGAGTGTGCCCGAGTGGACCGGAGAACGTTGAGTCCTTAAAATGCGCCCGTGTGTGTGTGTGTGTGTGTGTGCCTGCCTGGATGGGGGACATGGTCAACTGATGATGACCAACTAGCGTTTTTAACGGGCACACTTCGTCGTCTCCATTAACACCTGGAAAATGTTCGCAGTCCTTGAACCGTTCCCGCGCGCACTCCATCCGAGGTGTGCTGTGCTCTTAATTTAAAGACCCTCGTGCATCGTGGGCTCTGAACGACGCTAATTTTTGTTTTTTGTGCATTTTCAAGCATTCGCTGGGATTGGTGGGGGTTTGGTGGCCTTTTTCAAGCATTTCGTGGGCTGCGTGTGGGGTTGTCGTCGCTTGGCCCTACAGCGTTGCATAGATGGCGCTGTGGACGCCTGGACAACAATACGCAATCCCATTCTCTCCATGCGGCTCCTACACTCTCGCATCTTCTCCTCAGTCTTCCTAGAGGTTTGTGGGCTAACAGAAGCCCTGTTCAGCATGACAGCCTCTCCAGTCTGGAGCCTAAGGTCTGCAGCGAGATGGAGTCTGGACAACAATACTCAATCGCGCTCTCTCCATGCGCCTCCTTCACCAGCTGCATCGACTCCTCAGTCTTCCCAGAATAGCCCACCACGTCAACGACCACAGAAGCCCCGTTCAGCATGACAGCCTCACCGGCACGACGGTGTCCTAAGCCTCCCCATGTTGTGGACTCCTCCTCAAGACGGACCGACGCTTCCACAGAAATACACTTTCTTGCCGCCGCTGTCGACCTTAAAGGAATATTCCAACCCTCCGAGCGTCCATAAGTGTGAGTTCCACAAGCGAGCAGTTGTCCACGACGGAAGCCTTATCAAATCCATCTCTCACCGCCCGACTGTGAGAGTTCAGCGTGTACACACAAAATGGCGTCCGTCTTCCAGAAGCGCGTGCTCTACAACCGAACCCGACGGCTGGTTGTGCCTACAGCACAGGCTCGAGAATGAATACGCGTCGCTTGTGTTTCAACTGGAAAGCGCCAAGAAATCAATCATGGAAGCCTGCCGCTGGTCCTGGGAGCACGAGGACGCAAGAGGGAGGCGTGAGTCTGGGGCGTTGTTGGCAAGTCAAATGGGCACAGATTCCTCCCTGAAACTGGACGGAGACTGGAGTGATCCTCGAGTGCATCGAGAGTCATGACCACGACGAGAGGAACACAAGTGGCAAGGTTGACGCATACCTTACGACGCTTGGTTGTTCCTGCCTCTGAAGAAGAACGCAAGTGAATCTGCTCTGCAACGCCGCCTCTCGTCCCCTTTCCAGACGAATGCCAATCTTCTCCCAAGTCCCACAGTCGCGCTGAGTGAAAAATGAAGCGCCGCCACTCGACGCAAGGTGCTGACAGCCGTCCATTGGCTCGACACTCTCCTGCCGCCACGAAGAAAGTCCCAAAAACCGGCACAAGGTCGCTGTCACCCAACCGAACCCACGCATGTCACAGCCGCACGAGCAAGGGAGGCTTGAATTCAAGGAATCCGACGGCAGCCAAGGACACGGCCACGGAAATAGAACCGATAGCGTGCGTCACAATCGTGGTCCACCCGTCGTGAGAGGAGCTGTCACATGCCGGCGATGATGTGATTTTTACTGCCTGTCAGGCTGTCAGTTCAGGCGGTAGACTGATGTCAGATCGGGGACGAGTTGGCAGGCTTCTTTGAGGAGCAGCTTGGACGGGCACCTCTCTCGGGGGGACATCTGCCTTGATTAGCGAGATTTAGACCAAGTCACGACGTGCGAGACAAGATGGACGGGACGTGGCGCTAAGACCGAGCCGACGGAACTTAAGTTCAGCCAACGACTGAAGTGGGTCCTCAGACGAGGTTTAAGGCTGCGTGGCCTCACTCTCCGCTCTGAAGGCGACAGGCTTGGGAGGGTTCCGTGCCGGGAAAGACCCGCCTTGGCGACGGGACTGAGCTGAGGCTTGTACGGCCCAGGGGCAGCGGAGTGTTGCGTTACTAGTGATACTAGTGGCAGCCTTCGGTCTGCGGGTCTCTCGGGGCCAGCGTTCGTTTTCAGGTTGTGCCAAGGCCCCCCGGTTATGGTTCCATGATGTGGAATTGGCCGCCGATGCAGAGGACGGCTGGAAGTGGAGCAGTGGCTCAGACCGAGTTCCAGAACGAGAGAAGAAATGCGGGAGGGAATGCGAGCGTGCCCAGGAAACAGGCTATTTCTTTCCCAAAGACGCGGTTGGACGTCGGGGAGAAGGAGAATCCCTGAATTGAAACCGAGCGACTTCTAAGTGGCCCGCTAGGCTAGATAAATCCTAGACCACCCATGGCCGGGTGTGGTCTGCGAAATTCACAAGAAACTTACCAAGACGGTTGACATGGAAGTCGTGAGCCGTGATGTAAGCAGAAACGTTGAGGCGGTGGTCTACCAGCCACGCACTGAACGCGCTGTACAGCGGCACGCACCTAGCAAGCTTCCAGGTCAATGGACGCCAAGAGTCTTCGATACCGAGGCATTGGGACAACGCAACAGAGGACGCCCTCGAATGAGATGACGCACACAAGTGGAAAAGGACCTCAAACAACTTGATGTGCGCGGCTGGAGGCAGCTGACTGGAGAGGCTTGTTGGTTGAGGCCCATATCCACCACGGACTGTAGCGCCAATCAAGGAAGAAGAACAAGTTCAGGCGGCACACATCGGTGCACCAGATCGGCGGTAACACGGTTCGAATCCGAGGGAACCGTTCCACTGGATGTCAGTTGTAAGCAAAGTCGGACCACCGCCTTATTGTCGCGATTCAAGAGGTGGCTGATCGTCAAGGAAGGTGTATCGCGTGGCGCAAGACACCAACCTTCTCCCCGACTGGTCAGGCACCCTCCTGATGGACATGGGCAAATCGGTGCAACAGCCTTCAGAGAGGCGGCTGTGATTGGCGTCTGGTTTCGGGACGAAATGACTCGTTGCCAGAGGTGGTCGAGACTCTGATGCCAGAGAGGTGGCCAGGACTGGGGAACTGAAGGTGGTCGCCAAGGGAGGTGGGAAGTCAGCACTTGACACTGGTGAGCTGAAGCCGACGGGGGCTGAGACAGACGAAGCCTGTCGACCGAAGATTGCAGGGATCGGCGAAGATCGAGAAGCACGCCACTGTCTGTATTGCCAGGTCGGCGGTTTTGCGAGGGTTTTCTAGGAACTCGCTCGTCATCATCAGAATCCATGCCCAGGCGTTTTTGGACTCGAGCCAACCACCTCGAGGGTCGCCTTCGTTATGGAGCCACATTTAAGGCACGCCACGACGAAACCGGAAGGCCTTGGCTTGGTTATTGGGGTCCCAGGTTCGAGTCCCAGTTGGGATCAAATTAACAGCACTGGGTATCACAATGGATCCGCTGGCAGCCGCATAGCCTAACCCAACCTAAGCCACGCCACGGCGGAGATGATGAGGGGGACATTCGTGCCACGTTCAGTCGTCACAGTGCAGCCCTGATTCTCTACGGGCTTACTTAAGGTGGCGCTACAGTCCCGTGTAGACCTGGGCCTTAACCAACAAGCGTCGCCAGCCAGCTCGATCTTAAACTAGCTATCTCCAGTTTCGCAGGCACAGTGCTTGCGCCACCTGAGTCGCGGTCTTCCTCTACTGTGCCGTCCCTCGGCGGTGGATTCGAAGACTTTCCGGGCCGGAGCATTTGTTTCCATACGCTCTACATGACCTAGCCATCTCAATCGTTGGATCTTCACTCTTCTAGCTAAGTCGATGTCGCTGAACAGCCCGTATATCTCCTCCTCCACTCACCATCAATGCAGACGGGACCGAAGACACCCGAAGAATTTTCCTCTCGAAGCAACCAAGAGCTGCTTCATCCGCTTTTGACAGAGTCCATGCCTGCGCGCCATTTAGCAGGACTGGGACGATTAAGGTCTCGTAAGGCGTTACCTTGGTTGTTCGAGAGAGGGCTTTGTTTGCAAATTGCTTTCTCAGCCCAAAGAAGCACCGATTGGCAAGAGTTACTCTTCGTTTGAGGTCAGCGCTGGTGTCGTTGTCTGAGTGTAGAGCGGTTCCTAGGGAGACAAAGTTCTTGACCACCTCAAAGTTATACCTGTCCGCTGTGACGTTCCGACCGAGACGTCGGTGTTGGGTGTCCTTTCTCGTTGACAGCAAAGATTTGGTCTTGCTAAGCCCATCTTCGCGGCCTCCGACCTCGATAATGGCAATATCGTCGGCATATGCGAGTAGTTGGACGGAGTCTTGAAAGATTCGTTCCTCTGGTGTTGGCGTTCGGTGTTTTGAGCAATTCTTCCAAGAACGATGTTGGCAAAGTCGCTTGACAGCGCGTCGCCTTGTCTGAGTCCTTGTTTGACGTCAAAGCTCTCGGTTGGGTCTTTGCCGAGGTTGATGGAGCAGCGTGCGTTCTCCATCGTCAGTTTGGTAGAGATGCCAAAATGGCTGGGTTGCTGTGGGAATCGGGTAGCCACTGACTGGCGTCAACCTGGCGATGCCCAGTGTTGCAACTTTTCCTGCACACCACCAATTGTGCTTATTTCACCTCCAAGTGGGAGCCAGCGGGTACTGGTTGTAGTCCACCCGAGCTGAACCTGTCGAAAGTTAGTTAAGTGAGACCTCTTGTCCTAGGGGTTTCAAAAAAGGAACTGGCCCTCCGGGTTGGGGGTTGTGCCGTCGGCGTAACTGCCCGACAAAAATAGTTACGAAGCAACAACAAGTCTCAGGCGCACAGCCAGACAAGGTAATTTCCAGAAACTCCACTTGTCGCTGGCCCCCAAGCCTGACCTGACCGCATGGGCTTTGGGCTTTTGTCAAGCAAGCGGTGTACAAGAGGAGAGGCAAGAGCTCTCGACTCATTGTCATTTCTTCTCCTCGTTCCTCAGACGGGCAAGGCAGTTAAGGAGGAGGCTCCATGACTCATGTCACAACCTCGTCTTCGACAACAAATGTCCGTCCAATGAACTTCAACAGCCCACGGCTCGTCAGAGCCTCCTCGAACAGTTCCCTACCAAGTGACAATCCCCGTCCTCTCATGCATCAAGCCGCCCTCTTCGAGATGAATGGACAGAGCCCAGCTCTCAGCGATGAGTCGCCTTCAACGTCAAACAAAAAATCACCAAACACCACCTTTGCGTCGGCATTCATTCCATTTCCGGCTGCAGCTCCAGATCGCTTTCAAATCGCCCGACCCGGCGGAAGGAATGAACAAAAAAGTTATTACTTGTTGTGCGGCACGACGAGATGTTTTAATTCACTTAATCAGGGGATCCGCTGGCCCATGAAACGCTTCTGTTAATGGTTCTCATCGTCGTCGACATCGTCATTCTCGTTCCCATCGCTTGACTCACGTTCCCACGCGACGACGACGGTCATAGTTGTACCCAATTACTTAAGTGTATTTATTTTGATTAAAAACTTTGAATTCCTCGACCGATAATCCGCTTTCTTCGTTCCGCGGGGGAGGGCGGGGTGTCCTCTCAGCGCCCACCCATCCAGCCACCACCCAGCAGCGGCAGATTTAGTCAGTCAGTCACTCAGTCAGTCAGTCAGTCAGTTCGGGGGCATTTTGGGTGCTCTTCTCTCGGTACACAATTCCCGCAGGACGATAATGGGATTCGGCTGTACTCCAACCCACCCATCCGACCGGATGGAGAGAGCTCTTCTAACGATTCAGCGATTTACAAGCTCGCCCGAGTGACATGTGTTACGTCCACAGGATACACACACACACACACACAGAGAGAGATAGATGGAGAGAGAGAGTGCTCTCCCCCAATCGATATGGGATTGGCAACATTCCAACAAAGCAGAAGGATAATCCGCAAAAGGATTCCTCTTGTGCTCCCTTGTGCGTCGTACGGATCGGAATGCTTTCTGCGGTGAATCCTGTCAGTTCGTCATTCATCCTTTTTTTTTTCTGCCGGAGGGGAGGGTGACGGCGAAGGTGGATGGATGACGCGCTGAGGGGTTGGTGTGTGCACAGATTTTCACCTAAAGTCGGATTTCTTGTGTACAACCGCATCGCATTATGGCATTGTGCGTGCGTGCCTCTGCGTCCTCTCCTCGCTGGGTGTGCAGATCACATCACGTCCCGGTGGCGGTGGCATCGTCGTCTTTCGCACAAAGGTTGGAGGCTGACGGTGTATGGGAAGTGTGATAACTTGTCGGATCCTTTTTTGAGACGTGCGTCCTTGTGCTGTGCCTCCTTTGAGATGCGAGCGTACGTGCTTGAGGCGAGCTTAAGTACTTTACTGCCAGCATCTGGCGGCCGGATTCGATTTCGGAATCCTTTTCGCAATCGGATTCGGCATAAGTCACATGAGCAGCGGTGACCCAGTTCTCAGACGGGGGGCCGGCGGCTAGAAGAACCGCTGATTTGACGGCCAGCGATGGAGGGAGGCGAAGGGGAGGAATGGTGACATCGGTTAAATTACACACACCACGCCTCGACACCCAGGCGGTGGCTCCAGAAGTGGCAGCGTCTAGGTGTGCTTGTCATTCGATATGATCTCAGCTCAGTGCGTAGCTAGCTCTGCAACGCACTCAGGCGTTAGTGACGCGATAGGCCAACGACACGACGAACAAATCAGTTCATCGTGTATCCCATCGATCAGACGCAGGCGTAGCGTACTTTACAGTAGCGACAGCCATCACGTCTACACACACACACACAGACAGCCGGCGTGCCGGCAACATTGTCAGGCCGGATGCCTAGACAGTCGACGCGGCCATGTACGTGTACGGTTTGGGGCGACCGACGCGACGATCGCAACCGATTAGCGTCCGGCTCCAGCTGAGCTGAAACGATCCGATGCGAGTTGTGCAACATGCGCGACGTCCGCTGGATCGGCGAATTGGGCGACATACCGTGAAACAAGCAAGCATTTAACCATTTCAGCCTTTCAGCGTTTCACTGGCCACTGAAATCGGAGATCAAGCGAAGAATTAATTCCGGCCGGCTGAGCGGCGGCGGCTGAGTAGATTCCCGAATTTGTGCTGCCCGGTAACCGGAGCGGGCCAACCGGAATGTCACACGAGACGCTGTACGGCCGTGGTCGGTCCGCGCCGATCGGCAAGTGTGAGGTGTGAAAAACGAGCAGACAGGCTCTGGTAACTGATGCCGGACACGGTCGCCGAAAATGGCAGCTTTTCGAAAGAAAATGGCGAAAACCATGCAACAGCCCGAAATGTCGCCAGTCTCTCCCTCTCGTCGTCGCTGTGGAGCGGACGGCGGAGGCATGGACCCCAGGAAACATCCCTTGGCATGCTGGCTCCGTGTGCGTGTGTGTGTGTCCGAGAGAGAGACAGAGACGGCTTCGCTTCGAGTTAACAATCGATTGCCAACCGAGCAGCGCACAGGGGGAGGCATGAAAGGGTTTCCCTGGCGGAAAACGTTGCTCCAGCCGCGAGCCATCAGCCAGCGGGCTCCCCTATCTAGTGGGCGCGTGTGTGTGCGAGGCGAACCAGTAAGAGAGAAACTCTTGCCAAATACCGATGCGCACACACACACACAGGCTTGCTGACTGTGTTCCCCCGGTGGATGGAGAGCGTTGCCTTTTGTTGGCAGTTTTGTAAGAAAAATGACAAGAAATCCAAAGAGTCACACGAACACCAGCATGGGGCTCGGGTGAGTGAGTGTGTGTTTGGTGGGCTGTGCGTTGTCATACACACACCAGCGCTCGCTGCTCGAGTGGGGCTTCATCGTCGTTGTCTCGGTCTTACCCCTTTTTCGTTTGGGGGGATTACAGTCAAGCAGCTCCCGACCGAGAGTGGTGCTTCGTTACTGCCCTAAGCGCGTGCCTTCCATGCCAGCGACGGATAATTGGATTAGAACGACGACGACGACGACGACGACGAGCGTCGTTATGCGTAGTTTCCCGTTCAAATGGCGGTTGGCACGGGCACTTGATGCTTTGAACGGATGTTTGTTTGCTTCTCGTTGAAGCTGATGATCGCATCGGTCGACGGTGCGTTCTTGGGGGTCAATGTGTGGCTGGGGACCTCCTGACATGTGCTGATTTGTCCGATGACCCTGGGGAGGAAGGGGAGTACGCAAGGGTGTCCAGGCTGGCCCTCGCCGTTGAGGCATCATACCTGGCCGCCGTCCAGGCTCAAGCTTGACTGGCTCGTGACCAAGGACCGTCCTCGACGTCGAGGCTCCACTTCTGGACGCCGTCCACGGTCAAGCTTGACTGGCTGGTGATCAAGAAGCGTCCTCGACGTCGAGGCTCCACTTCTGGGTGCCGTTCTGGCTCAAGCTTGACTGGCTGGCGATCAGGAAGCGTCCTCGACGTCGAGGCTCCACTTCTGGGTGCCGTCCTGGCTCAAGCTTGACTGGCTGGTGATCCAGAAGCGTCCTCGACGTCGAGGCTCCACTTCTGGGTACCTTCCAGGCTCAAGCTTGACTGGCTGGTGATCAAGGAGCGTCCTCGACGTCGAGGCTCTACTTCTGGGTGCCGTCCAGGCTCAAGCTTGACTGGCTGGTGATCCAGAAGCGTCCTCGACGTCGAGGCTCCACTTCTGGGTACCTTCCAGGCTCAAGCTTGACTGGCTGGTGATCAAGGAGCGTCCTCGACGTCGAGGCTCTACTTCTGGGTGCCGTCCAGGCTCAAGCTTGACTGGCTGGTGATCCAGAAGCGTCCTCGACGTCGAGGCTCCACTTCTGGGTGCCGTCCAGGCTCAAGCTTGACTGGCTGGCGTCCTCGACGACGAGGCTCCACCTCTGGGTGCCGTCCAGGCTCAAGCTTGACTGGCTGGCGATCAAGAAGCGTCCTCGACGTCGAGGCTCCACTTCTGGGTGCCTTCCAGGCTCAAGCTTGACTGGCTCGTGATCAAGGAGCGTCCTCGACGTCGAGGCTCCACTTCTGGGTGCCGTCCAGGCTCAAGCTTGACTGGCTGGTGATCAAGGAGCGTCCTCGACGTCGAGGCTCCACTTCTGGGTGCCGTCCTGGCTCAAGCTTGATACCAGGCTCCACTTCTGAGTGCTGTCCAGGCTCAAGCTTGACTGGCTGGTGATCAACGAGCGTCCTCGACGTCGAGGCTCCACTTCTGGGTGCCGTCCTGGCTCAAGCTTGATACCAGGCTCCACTTCTGAGTGCTGTCCAGGCTCAAGCTTGACTGGCTGGTGATCAACGAGCGTCCTCGACGTCGAGGCTCCACTTCTGGGTGCCGTCCTGGCTCAAGCTTGATACCAGGCTCCACTTCTGAGTGCCGTCCAGGCTCAAGCTTGACTGGCTGGTGATCAAGAAGCGTCCTCGACGTCGAGGCTCCACTTCTGGGTGCCGTCCTGGCTCAAGCTTGATACCAGGCTCCACTTCTGACTGCCGTCCAGGCTCAAGCTTGACTGGCTGGCGATCAAGAAGCGTCCTCGACGTCGAGGCTCCACTTCTGGGTGCCGTCCAGGCTCAAGCTTGACTGGCTGGCGTCCTCGACGACGAGGCTCCACTTCTGGGTGCCGTCCTGGCTCAAGCTTGACTGGCTGGTGATCAAGAAGCGTCCTCAGCTCCCTCAGTTCCGGGCCCCATCCTGCCAGTTGATCAATCCTAGTCCCAGTCCCACCCGATCACAGAGACATGACAGATTGACTGCATACACCCCCCCCCCCCCCTACACACCTTCCCCCCCACGACCACACCACAAATGGGTGTTCACCTGTCAAACAGGCAACACATTGACTTACTGCCTGCCACGGCGGTGAACAGCAAACCGACTCGAAGAACATGTTTTTTTTCTTCCACTCCCCCTCCATTCTCGTGCTAGTGCCTTCCCAGCTTTCATCCTCTCTCTCTCGCTCACACGGTGGCCGCCCCCCCCTAAAGCGGACCGGTGGGAGGGTTCACCGCCACAAAACAACCAGTTCTTCCATTTTTAATTTCTGTTCGTCTTTTTGTTTGGGTTTCTCCTCGTTGCCGTGTTTCTTCGAGTTCGTCGATGGCAGGCAGGTGCCTTCCAAGTTCCACTCTAAGTCTTCCCCCGGACCCACCGGACGAAGGTGGACGAGGCGATGGAAAAATGCCCGCCCCAAACCCCAAATCCGCCCCCATTCCAGGACAGCGGCACACTGGGCACCACGCTCGCACACAGGCACACCGGCACATGAGCACACACCACTACCACCAGCAGCAGCAGCAGCAGCAGCAGCAGAGGCTGTAACGTCGTCGTGGTCGTGGTCGAGTTGGCGCTCGTGGTCGTGCTTGGAACTTGGAACTTGGAACCTCTCCTGCAACGCCGATGGTCTGACTTTTGTTTTTTTGCCGATTTCAGTTGATGTTGTGGAGCTCTACTCCGAGGGTTACACCAATTCAGACGAGATTCTTGACGACGCTTGTTTTTTGTTTTTGTTGTCGTCGTCGTTGTCGTTGTGTTTCGTGCGCCCCGGGAAAGGGAAACAGTCGGCTGTCGTGACTTTCAGTTCAGTTTAGCCGAACGGTCTTCGAGAGATCTTCTGCGGAGGAGAGTGTGTGTGTGAGAGAGAGAGAGGAAGTTGGTTGGACGATCTAGTACAATATTGCATGTCGGACCTTCCGTCTCCGTAAATCGCTGCAACTGACAGTTGTGTGGTGCCGCACAGTGGTGGCGACAAGTAGCTTCTGTGACACACACGGTAAACCCCCACCACCCACCCACCCACCACCCACCGCCACCTCGGTTTGTGTTCTGCTTTTGTTTTTCACACTTGCCGTGTCCGTTTGCTTCTTTTGCAGTTTTTCATTCATTTTCTTTTGTACCGCGGAACCAGATCGAAAAAAAGGCGAAAAAAACTACATCCACTCACACAGTCACACGCCGTCGTCGTCGTCGTCTGCGTGGTGCGCCCCCCCAAAGCCCTCGTGTATCGGTGTGGATTGTATATTTTATGAATATTTATTTATTTATGCATCGCCAGTAGTGTGTAGGCAAAGCCGAACTTACGCCGATACACGGCAGCAGTGCGAGGTGACTTTTGTGTATTTTCCGCGACGCGTTGGGGGGTGCTTTCGGTGTGTTTTTTTTTTCTTTTAATTTTTGTTCCTGTGACTGACTGAGTGTGTGTGTGTGTGTGTGAGAGAGTGGAGAACTCTAAGCAACTACAGCGTAACACTCCGAAGCCAGCCGGGGGCAGTAGCTTCTTTGGTCGCCCCGCAGACCTACGACTACACCTAGCCACACGCACATATGGTGTGTGCATGATTTTTGTGTTGTGCTTTTTTTTTTCTCATTGTTGTTGTTGTTGTTGTTGTTGTCGTTTTTCCGTCAGCCCTCCACTCGGTGCAAGTGCTCGTCCGTCAATCGTCAATCGTCAACCGTCATCCGTCATCCACATCTCTACCGTCATCTGGTGTCGGTGTTGTGTTGTTGTTTTCCGTTTTTGCCTTTTTTTTTGCCGTGTCCTTGCGTCGACTGGAAATCCTTTCGCGATCGAAAGCGCTATTTTCTTTTGTTGTTCTTCTTCTTCGTCGTCGTCCTCATCGTCGGTCGCTTTCCATTTGTTGATGTGAGTGCGTGAGGCGACTAGTAAAAATCCAAGCGACGGAAGACGACGAGTCGAGCTAAAGTGCGGTTGCCGACGGCAAACACGAAAAGTTTCGCTTTCAACACAAAAAAAAGAAAATAAGAAAAAATTGTCAAAAATTGTGCGTGCGTGCGTGTGCTGTGCCGTGAAGACACGAAACTAGTCCCATTGTCATCGGCTCGCAACATCGGTTCGGGGTAAGTGACTGAATTTATGTGCATTTTTGTCAAGCCAGACCAAGGCAGCCGCCCTGCACGCCAAGTGCTTGCGACGCGAATTCGCTCAGTCGCAAAACTTGAAAATTTCACGGAAAGCCTTGTCTGGCGTTGTCTCGTGCGTAGGTCCTAGTGAAGCCGTAGTGTTGTGTGAAGTCGAGAAGTGGCGTCGGACTGCTTGGTGTTGAGGGCGGGCGTGTCCATCTGACGACGCCACCGGATGTGTGTCGCTCATGACGGGCGACGGACGGTCCACGAATTTGGCACGAGCAACAGCTCCAGTCCATCAGCGTCGTTGGCCATGAAGGTCTGTGTCTAAGAAGGGAACGGAGGCATCTCGCGTCTTTCCATGAGTGACAGCTTCAACGCGTCTCCACATCCCCCAAGCCTGACTCCTTGCCGTGTAGTCCTGTCCCTCCCTGTCTTTACGTAGATGAGGTCCAGATGGGAGCGAAGATGAAGACGCCTGTCCTCCGTTGCCGCTCGGACCGTCACTAGAAGCCTGACTCCTTGCCGAGTAGTCAGTCCCTGTGCCTCCCTGTCTTTACGTAGACAGCGAGGTCCACATGGAAGCGAAGACGAAGACGCCCGTCCTCCGTTGCCGCTCGGACCGTCGCTAGAAACCTGTCTCCTTGCCGTACAGTCAGTTCCTGTGCCTCCCTGTCTTTACGTAGACAGCGAGGTCCACATGGGAGCGAAGACAAAGACGCCCGTCCTCCGTTGTCCATGCTCCCAGCCACCGTAGGCGTTGTTATCGTCGACGCCCGACTGAGCTGATGTCAAAGGAGACCCTCGTCCGCTTCCGAGATTGCCCATGCCTCTGGGCTCAGTAGGGACAGCGGCTCTGTTGCTCAATCCCCTCCCGAGTCCGTAGATAAGCAGAACTGTTCCCCCGACGGGAACAAGGACTTCTTCGTCCGCTCCCGAGATTGCCATCTCATCAGTCGAAGAAGTCAGCGTGGGCTCTGTTGCTCAAGCCCGTCGAGGCAGCGATTGGTCTCGCTATTGACTCCGCTTGCCGAGGTGGATGGAGTCCAGCCAAGAAGACCCACAAACAGCCTCGCTGTCTTCGGCCACCTGTACGGACTTCAGGGAGACCATGGCAATGAGTGGCCAGGACGATGTTCAAGAAGTCCCATGACATCGCGTCGCCCTGGTCGATGGACAGGTCCCCAGACGGGGCTGCCACGACCCCCATTCCTTCAGCTGTTGCTGCTGTGGACTTCAGCCGGCTGCCTCGACTTGTGCATGCTCTTGGCTGCCGATTTTCGTTCAGCAGTCCAAGCAGTGAAAAGCAGAAGGCACTCAATAACGTTGTGACCGAGTGTACAGAAGCTGCGACGAGGTGGTGGCCATGTGGAGGAATGGCGCAGGCATCTTGGCGTCTTGGAGTGATGCGTGGAGTCGGTGTAGGACTGGCCGAGCTGAAACAGTTGGATGATCTAGAAGCAGAAGGGCCGAGATTGGTGTCAAAACCGAGTCAAGTCAATATGCGTTCCAGTTCTCATCTTTGGCCATGAAATGTCTGTACGCCGAGATGGGAGTTCCTCGCGAGAAAAACGAGGAACTCAACGTCGAGCAGCTGTCGAACGGAAGGAGCTACGCTTCGATGGTTTGGAAACGTGGCACAAATGTCCCCATCACCACCTCCGCCGAGGCGTGGCTTAGGTTAGGTTAGGCTATGCGGCTGACAGCGGATCCATTGCGATAGCCAGTCCTGTTAATTTGATCCCAACTAGGACTCGAACCTGGGACCCTTATAACCAAGCGAAGGCCTTCCGGTTTCGCCGTGGCGTGCCTTACATGTGGCCCCATAACGAAAGCGACCCTCGAGGTGGTTGGATCGAGTCCAAAAGCCTGGGCATGGATTCTGATGATGACGAGCGAGTTCCTAGAAAACCCTCGCAAAACCGCCGATCTGGCAGTACAGACAGTGGCGTGCTTCTCGATCTTCGCCGATCCCTGCAATCTTCGGTCGACAGGCTTCGTCTGTCTCAGCCCCCGTCGGCTTCAGCTCACCAGTGTCAAGTGCTGACTTCCCACCTCCCTTGGCGACCACCTTCAGTTCCCCAGTCCTGGCCACCTCTCTGGCATCAGAGTCTCGACCACCTCGGGCAACGAGTCATTTCGTCCCGAAACTAGACTCCAATCGCAGCCGCCTCTCTGAAGGCTGTTGCACCGATTTTCCCATGTCCATGCCTGACCAGTCGGGGAGAAGGTCTTGCGCCAAGCGATTCACCTCTTGAATCGCGACAATAAGGCGGTGGTCCGACTTTGCTTACAACTGACTTCCAGTGGAACGGTCCCCCTCTTATTCGAACCGTGTTACCGCCGATCTGGTGCACCGATGCGCGCCGCCTGAACTTGCTCTTCTTCCCTGATTGGCGCTACAGTCCGTGGTGGATATGGGCCTCAACTGTTGGCCTCTCCGGTCAGCTGCCGCCAGCCGCGCACACCAAGTTTCTTGAGCTCCTTTTCCACTTGTGTGCTTCATCTCATTCGAGGGCGTCCTCTCTTGCGTTGTCCCAATGGCTCGGCATCGAAGACTCTTGGAGTCCATTGACCTGGAAGCTTGCTAGGTGCGTGCCGCTGTACAGCGCATACAGTGCGTGGCTGGTAGACCACCGCCTCAACGTTGCTGCTTACATCACGGCTCACGACTTCCATGTCAACCGTCTTGGTAAGTTTCTTGTGAATTTCGCAGACCACACCCGGCCATGGGTGGTCTAGGATTTATCTAGCCTAGCGGGCCACTTAGAAGTCGCTCGGTTTCAATTCAGGAATTCTCCTTCTCCCCGACGTCCAACCGCGTCTTCAACGGCATTTGGGGAAGAAATAGCCTGTTCCCTGGGCAAGCTCGCATTCCCTCCCGCATTTCTTCTCTCGTTCTGGAACTCGGTCTGAGCCACTGCACCACTTCCAGCCGTCCTCTGCATCGGCGGCCAATTCCACATCATGGAACCATAACCGGGGGGCCTTGGCACAACCTGTAAACGAACGCTGGCCCCGAGAGACCCGCAGACCGAAGGCTGCCACTAGTATCACTAGTGACGCAACACTCCGCTGCCCCTGGGCCTTACAAGCCTCAGCTCAGTCCCATCGCCAAGGCGGGTCCTTCCCGGCACGGAACCCTCCCAAGCCTGTCGCCTTCAGAGCGGAGAGTGAGGCCACGCAGCCTTAAGCCTCGTCTCAGGACCCACTTCAGTCGTTGGCTGACTTAAGTTCCGTCGGCTCGGTCTTGGCGCCACGTCCCGTCCATCTTGGTATGCACTCGGTCCCTTCCACGTCGTGACTTGGTCTAGATCCCGCTAATCAAGGCAGATGTCCCCCCGAGAGAGGTGCCCGTCCAAGCTGCTCCTCAAAGAAACCTGCCAACTCGTCCCCGATCTGACATCAGTCTACCGCCTGAACTGACAGCCTGACAGGCAGTAAAAATCACATCATCGCCGGCCGTTTGAGCAACCTCCGGCTTCCCAGTCGAACTTGGGTTCCTGGCCCATTTGAGCCTCCTTCGGCTCCCCAGCCGGACTTGGGTTCCTGGTCCACAGTTGAAAGACACAAGCGATGCACCTTCACGCGGTGCACGGGTTCCCCCGCTTGTGGAAGTCCTCCCAGTTTCCTACCAGTCTTGATGGTGGATCATTGTCATTTCCGAGGCACAACAAGGCCAGGTTAGGTCTGCGAATAGACGCGGTGAGGCCACGCCACGCCATTCTGATGCCCACAAGCGAGCCTGCCGCCCAACCGGCTGAGGAGGGACAAGGACCTCTCTAGCTTCACAGGAGATTCCTCTGCCTCACGCCATCCCTCTCTCCCCACACCAGATCAACTGAAGCCCACTTGAGCCGGCTAAGAATGCATTTTTCACGCCTCCCGCCAAAAACGCCATCCACACCACACCACGGGCCGCCCAAGCCGTAGCCCCTGTGCCGTGCGTCCAATTATATTTCACGCAGCACAAAAAAAAATCACATTACAACCCAATTCGATTTAATTACGCGGCTCACAACACAACGTGCCTGCGGCCCCCGGGCCCCTGGCCCGGCTCCGATACAAAAAGCCTCATTCTTCGATTGTGATTGATTTCAATCTCGCACACACTCCTTAGTGTGCGCCTGTGGTCCTGTGGCCGTGCCAATTTAACGCAAGTTTTTCTGCATTTTCAATTTCACTCCCCTCGCTCCGCGCCCCGCGCCACGCCATCGCCGATCAGATCTTCATCGCATTCTCCTCGGCGAGCGTTCAATAGAGCAACTCGCCACGTCGACAATGGACTCCTTCAATTGGCAGTAATATGCCATAATATGCCTTCCCAACATCGTCACCGCCACCACCATCGGGCACAGGCCCGGGCACAATCGCCGTCAGATATAGCGCCAGCGAGACTCCCTGCCACTGGCACTGGCACTGGCACTGGGAATAGCATCGGCGCGGCGCCACATAACCAGTCCCGCCGTCATCCAATTAAAGTTCGGGGAATATTTTCCCATTGTTTCGCGTCCGCAATTCCTGCTGCTGCTGCTGCTGCTTTTTTCGTCCTTTTCATCGCTCATCTGTTGAGGACAGGGTGTAATCGCACCAGCGCAACGGCCCAAGAAGTGCCGCGCGGTAAAGGTTTAGAGAATTTTAACTTGTAGCACGTGCCGCATGTCAGTCCACTGATCTGGAAACAAGCTCTAGCACCACCACTGTCATGGAGAGCATCAACCCCCATACCTCTCGCACACACACACACCCACACCCACACCCACACAGAGGCACACCGTTGATGTGAGTTGAAAAATTCCTCGGGGGTCGTTGCGTTGTTTGGTGGTGGTCCTCTTCTAATCTGTCGATTAGGCGAGAGTGGGCCAATTTATCATTCGTCCGTCAGTCGCCGGCCGATTGAGAATGACTTGCACATGACATTGAACGTTAGTCGGGCACCCTTGCGTCACTTGGGTGCCCCTGGTCGACTGTAAACGATAACAGTTACAATAAATGTTCAGACAAATTTCGATGTCATTACAATAAAGTGCAGGACTCGGAAGAATTATCCACTTAATTGGGTAACAACAACGGGCCAACGGGCGAGCGGGGGGTGAGGGAGGGGGAGTCGGGGTGCACATGCCGAGAGACGAGAGGGCAATAAAGTGCAACAAATTGCAGTGCGGTCCTGGTGTCAGGCGCAGACATTAAACGTCTCCGAGATGACAGAGTGGAGGGTCGCTGCGGAGTGGTGCAGCGTTCAGAGGCCATGTGTGCGAACATTTGTGCAGACCGTGGGCTCGGTTGAGAAGTCCGGGAGCGGTAGAGGTCGCTGTGGGAGCCCTGTGGAACTGGGTTCTGCTCCACTTGAGCGCCTTTCGCCGTTACAGTCGGTTGCTGGCCCAGTTTGAGCCCCCTTCGGCTTCCCAGTCGGACTTGGGTTCCTGGCCCACTTGAGCCCCCTTCGGCTTCCCAGTCGGACTTGGGTTCCTGGCCCACTTGAGCCCCCTTCGGCTTCCCAGTCGGACTGGGGTTCCTGGCCCATTTGAGCCCCCTTCGGCTTCCCAGTCGGACTGGGGTTCCTGGCCCATTTGAGCCCCCTTCAGCCACCCAGTCGAACTTGGGTTCCTGGCCCCGTTTGAGCCCCCTTCGGCTTCCCAGCCGGACTTGGGTTCCTGGCCCATTTGAGCCCCCTTCGGCTTCCCAGTTGGACTTGGGTTCCTGGCCCACTTGAGCCCCCTTCGGCTTCCCAGTCGGACTTGGGTTCCTGGCCCCGTTTGAGCATCCAGTCGGACTTGGCCCACATGAACCCCCGTCGGCTTCAGCCCAAGTTGCCGTCCTTCTGTTGCTCCCGCGGCGCCTGTTGCCAGCCCACCAGCTCCACCCACATCGTCGCCTCCCGTCGCATGCTCATCCCCTCCTCCCATTATCTGCGGGCAATCCCTACCCACAATCCCTTCAGACTTCACTGTCTGCGGTTTCTTTCCGAGGCGGTGGGGCGCTGCGCCCGCCACAGGGGCTCACCGCATCGCAGGATGATGGGCCGTCGGCCGATTGTGAGCTGCTTCCCTCCCCCCCGGCCCTGGGCGACAAACACAATGCGTCACGCGCCCCAGACACTATCATAGAACACAATGAACTCCCGCCGATCCCTCAGTCCATCACACCGGCCCATGTGTCGCCGTTCGCTCACATTGCGCGTTGCAAATCCTGTTTGCAATCAGTCGACTGCACACCACCGTGCCGGCGATAATTCGCGCCGACAAAAAACGAACTACAACTGTTTCCTTAATTTTTATTAATTCAAAGTCACTCAAATGTTCATAATGATAATCCCACATAACAATCAATGGCGTACCCCCGGCTCATGCCTCCTGGCTGTGCGCGCTGCCTGCGTCCCTCACACGGTTTCGCAGTCGCTCGCCCACGGATGAAACAAAAGCAGGGTGCTGCAGGGGACCAGGATCCGTGCGAGGACTTGGCTGTGGCGTGCATGTGTTTGGCGGCCGCTCGCCGGCGAAAAAGGAAACGTATCCTAATTGAAATTCAGGTCATCTCTCGCTCACTCCCGGTCCTGGCGCCCGGCAGAGGTAAAAGCGTGGAACGCGGAAAGTTGGTCTTTTTTACCCACGGCCACGCGGTCTGGTTGCCACCGCGGCTAGGAAAGCCTGCTGCACCGCCCGGACAAGGAGGCCAGCGCAGCAAAGGAACGATTCTTGCTTCCACAGTCGTCCGGAGGGCTGTTGCTCGCGCTCTAAACCGAATTCGATTTGGGTTCTCCGTGTGCCCCTGCGTGCTCCTGCGTGCCCCTGTGCGAGTGTTCCTTTATCGTCAGCATCCATCGAATAGTTGTCGTGTCCTTTGACTGTTCTTGTCGTCGTTGTCCCTGCTCGTCGTCATTGATGAGCCTTATGTCATTTGCATCGACCGAGCGACCGGCAATGCACAACAACATCATCACCGTCAGCAGCAGCGGCGGCAGCAGCAGCAGCAGCCCTCTTTTTGCGTCAAAGATTTCCAGTTCAAAGGATAATTGCTCACTGGTCCGAGATGGAAAATCATTTTCACAAATAATTCCCTTTTTTCTTTTCTCTTGTCTTGCTCCGTCTCTCTCTCTGCTGTCCTTTGAGCTCGCCAGTGGACGCGGAGGACAAAGGCGTGCGAGCGAGCGAGAGGACCAACGACCGAATGAGTTTTGTTTAAAAACTGGGCTCGCATCCAGTCTCGCACACACACACACACACAGAGAGACGGGTGCGTCTGCACTTGTGTTCGTTGAATTTAATGAATTTTTCAATTGAATCTTCTCGGTGCGCACCGGTTCAGTTTCACACATCTGACTTTTCGGGCACGATACCAGATCTGGCCGCTCTGCCTCCCCCCGTGGGAGTGAAAAATTCCACAGATTCCTGACGAGCGACCGAGCGCAGCGCGTTGATTTATGCCCACGGGTGGTGACTTTTCACGCTTCGTTAAGACGCACACAGGTTCCTGGTGTCGATGGGTTCTTGTGAGGACGTTAGTTTTTTTCGTGTCCACTTGAGGTCGGTGTGTCGAAGTAAGGCGTCGGAGTGGGTCCACTAGGGCCTGCGCATCAAGGGGGAGAAAAATTCAAGACGTCCTCAAGCCGAAGGGGGCTCAAATGGAACCAATTTCGACTGGGGATCCGAAGGGGGCTCAAATGGGCCAGGAACCCAAGTCCGGCTGGGAAGCCGAAGGGGGCTCAAATGGGCCAGCAACCCAAGTCCGACTGGGAAGCCGAAGGGGGCTCAAGTGGGCCAGGAACCCAAGTCGGACTGGATGGCCGAAGGATGCTCAAACGGGGCCAGGAACCCAAGTCCGGCTGGGAAGCCGAAGGGGGCTCAAATGGAGCCAGGAACCCAAGTCCGACTGGGAAGCCGAACGGGGGCTCAAATGGAGCCAGGAACCCAAGTCCGACTGGGAAGCCGAAGGGGGCTCAAGTGGGCCAGGAACCCAAATCCGACTGGGAAGCCGAAGGGGCTCAAGTGGGCCAGGAACCCAAGTCCGGCTATGATGCCGAAGGGGGCTCAAACGGGGCCAGGAACCCAAGTGCGACTGGGAAGCCGAAAGGCGCTCAAGTGGGCCAGGAACCCAAGTCCGACTGGGAAGCCGAAGGGGGCTCAAGTGGGCCAGGAACCCAAGTCAGACTGGGAAGCCGAAGGGGGCTCAGGTGGGCCAGGAACCCAAGTCCAACTGGGAAGCCGAACGGGGGCTCAAATGGAGCCAGGAACCCAAGTCGGACTGGATGGCCGAAGGATGCTCAAACGGGGCCAGGAACCCAAGTCCGGCTGGGAAGCCGAAGGGGGCTCAAATGGGCCAGGAACCCAAGTCCGGCTGGGAAGCCGAAGGGGGCTCAAGGAACCCAAGTCCGACTGGGTGGCCGAAGGAGCGTCAAATGGGACCCGAAACCCGTCGTCTCAGGCCCAGTGCCATTTCAGTTCCCCCGCGTGTCCCCCATTGACGCCCCCTCCACCACCGTCTCCGTCGCGGCGCCACACAATCGATGTCCACTCCAACACAGTCCGAGGCGCGCACACAGCTGAAGACGAGCTCCGTCTCAAATCCCGGCTCCCATCAGGCAAGTGTTCTCGAACTCATCGGATTTAACCCTGAGCCGGTTTACGATCCGTGAGCCTGAAACCGAGCCTGAAACCGAGCCCGGTCGCACGAATTTAAAGTCCACTTCGCCGGCCCTTGTTTGGTGGGCGGGTCACTTCTGATGAAGCGGCAGGGACACTTTTAATTACCCGAGTAATTTTCGAAAAGGATCCTAATCGGGATTATCCCCTGCGGCACGCGCACCTGCAGCCGTGCACTGGTGCGGTGCGTGTCCGACTTTGTTTTCCTTTTCTTTCATTTTTGGTTTAAATTAGTTCAAGTGTGTGCTGAGGAGCCGCATCCATGTCGGCACGGTGGTGTGTCCCTGGAGAGGGAGAGGGATCCGGAGGGTTTTCCGGGAATGCACACGTGACGGATGGTGCGGTGGCAACCCGAGATGGGCCCCCGAACAAACAGAGCACACCGCCCCCCCCACAAGATGAAAAAAACACAATCCCCTCGATGAAAACCAAACGAATCACTCGAATGGCGCCCGGCACAGCGCGTCCCACGGAGCAATGAACCTTTATCCGGCAGCCACCTTGGAATTCATCTCCTGTGCCGAGGATTGATTTCTTTCCCTCCCAGCGAAAGCCAGACGCGCTGCGGGGCGGGGAGCCCGTGCCGTGGGACACGGTCCCAAACCGTGAAATCAAGTTCGCCCGGCCCAGGCTGCTGCTGCTGCCTCTCGAACACCCTCTTATCGGTTTGCATCGCTCTCGGGCAGAGCACAATACAAATCCGCCGCACATGCTTGCGAAAGAAAAACGAAGAAAAATCCCACATCCCTCTCGCTCGCTTCCCAATCGGTTGGCTGCCCTTAATCGCCTCGTCACGACAGATGCCGATGACAGCTAAAAACAAGTGGATTCGGCACAACTGCGTGTGTACTTGACTCGGGCCGCCCGTCAGATCCTTCGAATGGCGTTCATAATTGAGGTTAAATTGTTTGCTTTTCCTGCGGCCGACAATAAATTGCAATCGATCGCCGTCGTGGCACAGAGGCTGTAGAGCTTCCGAGTGTTCGCGTTTCCGACTCTCGACGCGACTGCCGGCACGATGGCGGTGGGGTTGGTGGTGCACGCGGCGGCCTTGATCGCCAGAGTGTCTGAAGGACGAGCGAGGTGAGAGCATATGCATGAGCCACTGACACTGGCCGCTTCCATTGACTTTTCGAGCCGCCGTTGCGGCTCATGAATAGTCAACAGCGGCGATTTGAATATTCACGAGCGCTGGCAGCGGGCCGCTCCACCTGCGCGGCTTGCGCTGTCGCTGAACTCGGCGGCCTGTCGTGGCGGACGTGGACTGCGCAGGGTTCCATGCGGTGTCTCGGCGTTTGTTGTGGTGAGGGGGTTCAGGCTGTGGTTCTGATTTGAGGACGGTTCTCCGGCCGTGTCCAGTCGGACGTCGATTTCTAAGGCAGTCCGCGTCTGGAGCAGTCCTCGGCCGGACGTCGGTCCCCAAGGCAGTCCGCCTCTAGAGCAGTCCTCGGCCGGACGTCGGTCCCCAAGGCAGTCCGCCTCTGGAGCAGTCCTCGGCCGGACGTCGGTCCCCAAGGCAGTCCGCCTCTAGAGCAGTCCTCGGCCGGACGTCGGTCCCCAAGGCAGTCCGCCTCTAGAGCAGTCCTCGGCCGGACGTCGGTCCCCAAGGCAGTCCGCCTCTAGAGCAGTCCTCGGCCGGACGTCGGTCCCCAAGGCAGTCCGCCTCTAGAGCAGTCCTCGGCCGGACGTCGGTCCCCAAGGCAGTCCGCCTCTAGAGCAGTCCTCGGCCGGACGTCGGTCCCCAAGGCAGTCCGCCTCTAGAGCAGTCCTCGGCCGGACGTCGGTCCCCAAGGCAGTCCGCCTCTAGAGCAGTCCTCGGCCGGACGTCGGTCCCCAAGGCAGTCCGCCTCTAGAGCAGTCCTCGGCCGGACGTCGGTCCCCAAGGCAGTCCGCCTCTAGAGCAGTCCTCGGCCGGACGTCGGTCCCCAAGGCAGTCCGCCTCTAGAGCAGTCCTCGGCCGGACGTCGGTCCCCAAGGCAGTCCGCCTCTAGAGCAGTCCTCGGCCGGACGTCGGTCCCCAAGGCAGTCCGCCTCTGGAGCAGTCCTCGGCCGGACGTCGGTCCCCAAGGCAGTCCGCCTCTGGAGCAGTCCTCGGCCGGACGTCGGTCCCCAAGGCAGTCCGCCTCTGGAGCAGTCCTCGGCCGGACGTCGGTCCCCAAGGCAGTCCTCGGCAGAACGTCGGTCCCCACGGCAGTCCGCCTCTAGAGCAGTCCTCTGCCGGACGTCGGTCTCCAAGGCTGCCCGCCTCTTGTCCGTCGGACGTCGGTCCCCAAGGCAGTCCGTCTCCAGAGCAGTCCTCGGCCGGACGACGGTCCTCAAGGCAGTCCGTCTCAAGAGCACTCCTCGGCCGAACGTCACTCTCCAAGGCTGCCCGCTTCTTGTCCGTCGGACCTCGGTCCCCCCGGCAGTTCGCCTCCAGAGCACTTCTCGGCCTCCTCCAGCCGGACGTCGTCACGGCCGCAGCCTAATCAGGGCGCACTCCGTGCCTCGTTATCGCTTCATCTCCGCGTGGAGGTCCCATCGCCTCTCAGAGATTAACTGCCTTCCCCGCGGATCGCACTGTGCCCCGACAGCGTCCTGACCGGGGTCCCCCCGATCGAAGATGGATCTGTCCCTAATCCGGGACCAATCGGCGGCCCATTACGTGCGCTCGTCTCCTCTGTCCGCTGGCTGGCTTGTTTGCTGCTCGCCTCTCCACGCTGAAGGCCCATTAACCCTAATTAAGTCATTCGCTGTCGCAAGCTGCCTCCCCTCCCTCCCCCCACCCCCGTCGGCCCTCGCATGTGCTGTCATATTCAAATTCACCCAACAAACTCAATTAAAAAAGTTTCCATCGCCAGACCGCGCCAACCACAGCCAGCACAGCGGACGAAAAATTCCCCGATCTCAGTGCGAGCGCGTGTATCTGATGCGGTGTCAGGGAATCTCCCTTTTGACAATTCCTGACAGCGAACACTGAAAAAATTGTCAGAAACAAAATTTAAAAATCAGGATCCTCCGCCGCCCCTGCCGCCGCGTCGTGTTGCGGGCGCGCCGAGAGAACAGAATTAATGACCTGAAAACGCACATTAGCGTAACATTGTGACATAACACGCTCGTACGTCATGCATACGCGTCGGGTGTGGGAATGATAGCGCGAGCGCGCACGCCTGTGTGTGCGTGTGCGGATGGAGCTCTGGAGCCAGTCCCATTCTCCCCCCACGGGGCTGGGGATTTATTAATTGTTTTCAAAAGGAAACGGGTTGGACGAGGGTTCTCATTTCGTTTCGTTTCGCTTGACAGATTGAACTGTCAGCCGGTCGGCTGTCAGCGATGACGTTTCGGTTTGTCTCTGGACGGAGAGGGGTCCAGCACGTTGACACGAACGAGGTGAAGCGCCTGTTTGCCGGGATTCGTGGGGCAAGTGTCGACTTGGGCGAGTGTTGCACGGAATCTGGGCACGAGCTTCTGGTGGCTGCTGTGGTGGACTGAATGGCGATTGAGGAGAAATGTTACATCGACAATTGGACCAACGGTCATGTTGATGTCAAATGAGCGGCATTCTCGACATCAACTGACGCCCTGGCCTTGATGCTGAATCTTCTACGAGCCTTGGAGGTCTAAGTGCTGTGGGCAGAGTTACATTGTAGACCTCCACGGGGACCCTAATCCCCCAAGGGAACAGACAAGCAGTGCGGGCAGCTGTGCAGGGACTTTAATTGGCTAATCGACACCGACGGCTCCTCCAAAATGGGCCCCAGAGTCGGTGCACGGTGGTTACCTGCTCCCAGTCCCAACAATTGAGAAGGCGGACACCGTTCAGCCGATGGACCTGCCTAGGCCCTAGAAGCCCATGAGGAGACATCACCGCCGTCCGGAGGTGCGATGGGATGGGTCGGGCGAAAAGAGACTGAAAAACTGCGAAACAGCGCGTCTTTGGATGCGGTTTTGTTGCTCAAGGCAGACTTGGGCAAGCGCCTCACAACAACCCACATCGAGCAACAACATTCGGCAACATCTGCCTAATCTGGGCCCACAGCAAGGATAGCAAGGACAACGTCTTCCCTTCTCCTGGACACACGATCAATGCCCCAGCTACGACACCAAGATCGTTCTGGGAGATCTTATTGCAAAGCTGGGCAAGGACCCCGGCTTTGCTAGAGTCGCCGAAGAACACAGCCTGCATGAGAACACGTCCCACAAGGGACTCAGGCTGTTGGACTTCGAGACGGGGCGAAGCCTTTCTACAGAAAGCCCGCACGCGGTTCCGTCACCCCAACCTAGCGGTCCCCTCAGCAATCTTCCGTCAACCAGATTGACGTCAAACACTCCACCAGCATGTCCGAAAGTTCCGAGGAGCTATCATCGACTCGGACCACTTCCTTGTTGTAGCCAAGGTAAGGATGAGGATATCGAGAGAAGTACGGAGTCGAGACAGGACTCGAGACGGCGAACGAGTCTCCCTGAGGCTCTCAGAGAGCTCAACCCTGCCAGCCGACACAATTGACGAACAGTGGAGCCGGTGTCAAGACGCCATCAGGGAAGCTGCTGCCTCTGAAGAGTTGGGCTTAAAAACGCCACTCGCATGGTTTGACAACGAGTGCCGGCAGGCGCATTCACCGAAGCTAGCAGCGGACAAGGCGACGCTGGCTAGAACGACGAGAGCGGCTCCTGCGGTCTACGAACTTAAGAGAAGGGAAGAGCACTGGCTTCTCAGAAAGCAAAAAAATACCACAAAAAGAGGAGCGAAAGCGAAAAAAGGAAACGTTTTAATTAACAAGCTTTGGCTAAGGCGTGAAGGCAGCTGGCTATGGAGCGGGTCAGCTGGAGAGGCTTGTTCGCTGAGGCCCAGTCTGACCGCCGACTGTAGCGCCATAAGAAGAATGGGGAACGTATTCCAACCAGGCTGTCAGCGAGTGGGTACCTTCCATCAAATAGCATTGACTGACTGCACGAACGTGACCACAACAACCGCACAGTCCTTCTTCCCCAGAATCTTACATCCAGCCACTCTCTCCAACCTCGTCTTTGGTTTTCTTATTTCCCCACCGATTCCCTTCCTCTCCGCCCATTTTCCCACTAAAATCCGGTGAATACATCCAAAAAATCAACAAATCCCAAACAGTCCCTATCGACGGCATGCCTAGACGACGTCTCATTTTCCCATTTCTGCGTTGATTTCCTTCAGACTTGCGACCATCACCTCATGTCCTCTACCACTCCACCCCAATCCACCCATTTGAACACCAAAACCCCACGCATTTTTCTCAAAAACCAACAAATCCCGAACAGTCTCCCACCACGGCATTCCTCCCGGACTACGACATCGCGCCGTTTTCGCATTTCTGCGTCGATTTCCTTCAAATTTTCGATGCACACTTCACACTCGCCCTCCACTCACTCCACTCCATCCACTTTTCACCCAAAATTCAGTCGAAATTGCCCAAAAATCGATTTTCAAAAATTTGCACGCTCGCCACGGAAAAAGTCGACTCGTCGGCTTCGCATTTGGCTGCATTTTTTCGGCGAATTCGTGCATTTTTTCGATTTTCCAAAAAAATGCGAATTTTTGAGTGCGGTTTTTTGCGGATGTTAGCCTGGACTGTCCCATCGAGGAATTCATCCACTTCAGAGAGGTTCTCACCGGTTTTCGGGGAGAAATTAACGATTTTCTGTGACAAATGCTCACTTTGAGGTCGGCTGAGGTGAGTGTCTCTGCTAGAGAGACGCACATGGGAGGGGGGTGAGTGAAATGTGGTCAGGGGGTTGGCTTGAACGCGCGGGAGTCGATAGTGCCCAACTGAGTGTCAGTCGGTGTCTAGTCGAGGAAACGTTCAACTGGAGAGAAAGACCGAATGAACTGGAGGCCGCTTCTCGAAAGGTCAGAGCAGAGCTTCAGAGGTAGCTCCTCTAATGATGTTTCAATTGAGCCCCTTGAGACATCATACAGTCGGCCCAGTCCTTGCTTAGGCACTGCGACCCATCAAGCAAGGCTTGAGCCACCAACCATGCCGCTACGACCAGAAGAAGGTGGCACAAGAAGGTGCCATCTCGAGAATGGTACTCTTGATGCGGATGCAGTTGCATTGCGATGCATTCGGCACGCAAAGGGCACGGCACATCCTTGTGTTGACCCCTTTTTCCTCAACTCCTTGCTGTTGCTCCGATTTCCAGACCATGTCTGCTGAGCTTAGTCAGGCAGGCTGTCCCTCTCTTTTGTTTCCTTGGACGTCAGTGCGCCCTGGTCACCCAACTCACCAGAGGCATCTGCCAGCCTGATCAGATTCAAAGGACACGTTCCCAATCACTGGATCGCTTGAATTTCTGAATCCTGCATGTGCCACGCCACTGCGGCGCTCATTTTCGCTGGCGAAGGTGCCCCCAAGACCACCCTGCACCGACTGGATACAGCCTGAGTTGAAATCTGTCTCCTTCAGCAAGAAAGGACGCGTCCTTAGAGTCCTCAACCACTCCCCTACGACGCCGTGAAAGTGTCGTGTCGCTAATTTCAGAAAATCGGACATATCCCGAGAACGGTTGCCTTGTTGTGGATGCACATTCGGTTGCGTCCTAGACCACGGCGCTAAGGCTGGGAGAGATCATAGGTTCAGTGGTCTTTGCTGGAAACACCCCTCCTTCGAGGCCCAATCCACGCTGCTTCCAAGCCGAATTCTTCGCCACTCCCTGTCGCCCGGCCCGTTCGAACGCGTGTTCATTTTTTGCTTGTATGCATAACAAGTGTAAATGAGCCGGACTCCTGCCTCTTGTCTGAGGGAATTCATATTTCCACCGCCAGAAACCACGATCTGTCCACGATCAATCAATCAAAAGTGAAGCGGCAACCGACAAGCATCGTCGTCGTCGCTTCGGCCGGGAACGCCATGGCCACGTGCAGCGTTCGAGAATTTTTATCTGCGTTCCACGGTGCGTTTCACGATGCATTTCACTTTTTATCGCGATACGTCCGGCTGATCCTGAATGTGAGACTGGTTCACTCGGGCAGCTCTGGCGGCTCACGATCGAGTTGGTGCTCCTCACCCTCGTCACCACGCGGATCTGGCTGGCTCCCCTGCCCGTCTCTGATGATGGAAGGGCGACCAGCCAAAAAGGGAGCACACGCGCACACACACCACGGACCGTGGCCGCCCGTGGACGAGGGTTAGTTGGTTTTTTTTTTGACATCTTTTTTTGTTCCCCTGAAAGACTCCAACCGTTATCAGCGTCTCGATATCGTCGTCAAGATTAACACAGAGAATTAAGCGAGCCGCGGTGGACGGCAGGCCGAGCTGACTTTCACATCGCTGTTGTGCGGTTAATTGAGAGGAGGCGACGGGTCCTGGCGCTGCTTGCCAGTTGAGCACTGAATATCGAATGAATTAACACCTCCTGCGGAATGGAACGAGTGCCACTTTCCACGGCCGGGTCGCTCTCGTTTTTATTCATTAAC
This sequence comes from Eristalis arbustorum, assembly GCA_916610145.1. NCBI lineage: Eukaryota > Metazoa > Arthropoda > Insecta > Diptera > Syrphidae > Eristalis > Eristalis arbustorum. Next base: position 3,913,106 of record OU744321.1, on the reverse strand, counting down.
CGATTGACAGGTGATAATTCACGGAATTGCCACATTGTGTGGCTTTAATTAGCACCACTCGAAGTTGGCCGTGTCCGCAAATCGATGCACAATCGCCCGTTGTGCGCACAGCTGAGGGGGATGGCGCCTTCCCACCCAATCAACGGGGTGAAGCTGACAATCAAACTATCGGCGCGCGACGCACTCCTGCAGTGCTGTGCGTCAAGAACACTTGTTGGGCTGTGTGTGACCGAGGACGATTCCGCTTTCGATTCGGCTTCCGATTCGGGATTTTGAAGTGCATGACAATGCGCGGAACGAAAGGGGTTCGCTCTCGACGAGAGGGTGGGTGGAAAAAAAATTGAATAAATTCGAAAACCGAATCCGTGTGCGTCGGAAAACAAACCCCTTCACAGGCAGGACCCCTTGATCGTCGGTGACGGTGTCATTGTGTCATTAACTCCTTTCATCGATTTGTCACACGCACACACACCAAATGCCTGGCATGCCCCCCTGGAGCGGTCGAAATTCATGCATTCATCGTCGTGATGCAATAAATCACTGGGCAGGCGGGTGGTGGTGGTGGGGTTGGGGGTTGGTGCCAGTGCGGCCCAATTAAAATCCTTAAATTGAATCATGTGCGTGTCCCCTCTGATCGAGTCAAAATCAACAGCCACTCACGGGCCCACTGCCACGTCTTCAGCGACGAACATCAATAACGAGCAAACGACAACGGATTCCTCTCTCTCCGCCGTCGTGTCCGCAAAAAAACGAGGCGTTTAGCTTTGATCCTTTTGTGCGTTGCGATTGTATTGTGAGGCCGCAGGATCAAAGGAATTTTTCTGAGTTATTTCAGCGACACAATCAGTCAAGTGGTTGGTTGCGGTTGTGCTGCGACTGAAGTGGGCACCAGGGCACCGTCCGCCCACACCCGGTGCGGCCCGTTCAAGGATGTCAGGGGGAATAATTAAATATAATTAAGTACACGATGGGTGCACTCGAGACATGCCGTTTACCCTTTTTTTTTTGGGGTGTGTGTGTGTGTGGAGTGCTTTGCTTCAAGGTTGGAACGTGATGCGATTTGGTGGGAATCCGTGAAACTGAGAGGGGGTCAAAGTCAAAATCGGGTACTTGTCGCCAAGCACTTGCCTCACACTTGAGAGAACGGCGGACATTGTCGATTGGCAGAGCGGAGGCGGGGATGGAGTCTCGTTTTTGTTTGGCAGTGCGGTTGATCGACTTCGTGGTGATGCTCTGTGCCTGGTGACGAATGTGGAGAGAGGAGGCAATCGTGGCGGACTGCGAGGGAGACTTCTTCCAGGGATTCCTCGAGATGGCCACCTAACGTCTAGGAGGACGACGCCTGGCTGGACTAAGGAAGCTCTGCGTTCCAGGCTGGTGTCTCTGACTTTCAACGCCTACGATGGCTAGAAAATGTAGACCGCATGGACAACACTGCTCCAGCTCGATTCCGAATTAGTGGAACAACCCGACCACGAAGCCCGAATATCGAGGTTCCTGGCTAACGTTCGCGCCAGAGGCTTGTTGACTGAGGCCCACGTTCACCCCGGACAGGACAGAGCCATAAGAAGAGTACCGTCAACTGTCTCAACACCACTGTAGATGTATCGCTGACTCGTACTTTCCAAACAGTCCCTCACGACGGCATGCCTCGCCCACTCCGACATCGCTTCATTTTCGCATTTCTGCGTCGATTTCCTTCAGACTTGCGACCATCACCTCATGTCCTCTATCACTCCACTCTAATCCACCCGCTTTCCAACCTAAGCCCCACGCATTTTTTTCAAAAACCAACAAATACCGAACAGTCTCCCACGACGGCATTCCTCCCGGACTGCGACATCGCGCCGTTTTCGCATTTCTGCGTCGATTTCCTTCAAATTTTCGATGCACACTTCACACTCGCCCTCCACTTACTCCATTCCATCCACTTCCCACCAAAAATACAGCCGAAATTTGCCAAAAATCGATTTTCAAAAATTTGCACGCTCGCCACGGAAAAAGTCGACTCGTCGGCTTCGCATTTGGCTGCATTTTTCGGGCGAATTCGTGCATTTTTTCGATTTTCCAAAAAAATGCGAATTTTTGAGTCGGGTTTTTTGCGGATGATAGCCTGAACTGTCCCATTGACGATTTCATCCACTTCAGGGAGGTTCTCACCGGTTTTCGGGGAGAAATGAACGATTTTGTGTGGAGATTGGGCACTCTGACGTCGGTGCTGGGTGGGAATTAGGTTTGTGTCTCTGCTAGATGGGGGCTCTTGGGTGGACGTGAGTGGGCAAGAGGCTCTGGAGTGATCAGGTAGAGTTTGCCTCTAATAAGCTTTCACCAAGTGGACATTGATCTCAACCAACTTGGTGGAGGCAGCTGGCTAAGGATGGTGCCAGCCGGGGAGGCTTTTTGGCTGACGCCCAGTGCCATAAGAAGAACAAGAGGAAACATAAGCCACAGCTGATCAAGGCGTATAACATTGCCGCACATAATTGGCTGTTGTCGGGCGGAATGACTCACGTCTTTCCGTCCATCGCCCTTGGGCTCCATCTCTCACTCTAACCACGAAGTACCTTGGGCTACTCCTAGACGAGAAACTTGAATGGAGGCTTAACGTTGGCGAAGGAGCCAAGAAGGTCCACACAGCGGTAAGCCTGCCTAGAAGCCTCTAACCAGAGCGGTTCCAGAGATTCTCTTGGACCTTCTTCCGCTTGACCGTTTATCTAGAAGTCTGCTGCGAAAGGAGCTATCAGGATTTCCCAATCGGTGACCCCTATAACCAAGGCGAGGCACTCAACCAACTACGCCATCCAGCCGTTCCGAATTGCTAAACATGCAGTGCCCGGTCAGACTGACTTGACTATGGGAGGTCGTGGCGGTCCTTGTTGGAAATACCACTGGCTGGTATTACCTTTCTAAGTCAAGGACACTTGGCCACAACCGAGGGCCGAATCCGATCCATCCCAGGACTCCCTTTCCACCTGTGAGACCACTCGGATGCTATGACCTGGATACAGTAGCGTCAAAATTCTCCAATGCAGCAAAAAGCTCCTGCGGATGGTATTCTAAGCGATACCATGAACAAAAAAGGGGACTTACCCATGACACCTGCGGGGACGAAGAAGAAATTGACTTCACCCTAACAATATGGGTGGCGCTACAGTCCGCAGATGGCCAAGCTTAGTAGCTTCTCAGCAGCCACTCGTGTCCGTCTTTCACGAGTAGAAGAGGCCTACAGCTTTGTGGCGACTCCGAACGGCCAAGTTTGAGAAGCTTCTTACTGAACATTGAGTACCCTACAATTCAAGCCGATTCGTACTCCATTCAAGTATTTTCTGTTTCTAGTATTCCCAGCGATTTTGCTCACTGGCGACTGATTACCGCGCTGAGAAGCCGCTTTCTTCGTTCGAAGTCACCTGCGACCTCTGAAAAGAGAAACAGTCACGCCCCTTTGCTCTGGTCCAATCTTGATTAAATCAACACCCTCGACAGATGGACTTCCGTGCCATCGTCACTTGCAGTCGAACCCACAAATTTCGAACTGAAATCGGACACGAGGCTTATAGAGGCATTCCGATGGACTACACATCATCATCATCGTTAATCTGACGATTACAAGTGTGGCGGCAAATGCAAATGCTTGTGTGCTCCCCGAAATCGTATGCAATCGAGGGTTGAATCGCATCGGGCGGCATTAGAGAAGTTTTATCCCGCAAAATGGATCCAATTTGTGCTCAACAACATTCGTCAATTTATGAAACATTTAATTGTATGCAGCACCCTCCGGGTGCCACATGCACACACACCCACAGCCACCCACAGTTGAGGCGAAATCGAGTCGCTGGCAGTGTAAACCGAAAACAGTAAATGTCACCAAATTACATGGTAGCTGGAGCATGAAATCTTCACTTCTTTATCTCCTCGCCGAGGGGTGGCATTTCTTTCATTTTCTCTGTCACTGTGTGTGTGTGTGGGTGGAGGGCGCAGCATACATCCGTGCACACGGATACCACGCGCAAAAAAGGCGCCCTAACGGAAGGACTGCCGTGAGTCTGTTGTGTGCGGCTGAGTGGTGTCTTTTAGTAGGGCGCCAGTAAGTTTTGGGGGTTGGTCTTGGTATTCTTTATTTTCTTCCCTGACTGCCTGGCTGACTGGCTGACTGGCTGACGGGCTGCCTGTGTGGTGTAGCGAGCCTCCCCTGGTATATGGCAGATAAATGGCGCCATTATCATCATCTCCTCAGCGATGACAGAACAAATTTCATCGTCATCAACACACAAAAACCCTCTCAACCCCCCACCTACGCCTCTCCACCCCCTCCCCCGGCTCATGCCCATGCCATTGCACACATAAAGGACGAATGTTCCATCATCAAGGATTTCGCAAACACACATTCTTTCATTCATCCAGCCGTACAGACCGACGAGAAAAAGGGGGAACAGGCCATGGCCTGGGGGGTGGGGGTGAAACCCAGGGGGTGGCAGAGAGAGAGAGAGAGAGAAAAAAAAAGTGAAAATGGTTCCGAACCGAATCTCCGACTCTCCGAGCCTGACTCGGCTTGAATGCTAAAAGCCACTGCCGAGTGGTGTGCTGGTGTGCTGTTGGCCTCCCTACCCTCCATCCCCAGCAAGCATAACAAAGCATAGCCGAGTGAATGTGCCATTATGAAAATTACCTCGGAAAATGTATCTTGAATGGCGACTGTTTTGCGAACAGAACGACGCTGGTGCGAGCGCGTGTGTGCGCTTTGTTGCGATATTTTGCATACAATTTGTCGAACAAACACTCTGGCTGCGCGATGGGGAGCACCATTCCCGAGATGATGACGACGATGATGATCTACATGATGTCACAGCATCGTTGGAGTTCGTGACTGAAGAGACAAGTGAATGCACGGGCATACAGGGCGACTGTGAGTGGGTTCAATTACACATGCGAACAAAATGTGAGCTCACATGTGACGGAGTTAAATGCCATTCGAGGCGAGACACTGCCTGGTTGCATCAGCAGCGGAGAGGGTGTTACGCGCCCGCACATCGACGGAGTGACGGTGTTCGCGTTCAAATCGGAAACGCGTTGCATTTGTGGAAGCATTTCGAGCCATTGGCGTGCTAATCGATGATGGCTTAGTTTGGCTTGTCTTCTGAAGGTTAACTGACAAGGGGCGCTTCGCACGATCGAAGGTCGGTGGTGCCTTCTCAGGTCAGTGACGCAGGTTTGCTTGGGAATTTTGCGAACTGCCCTTGACCGTAAACGGGGGTGGACGCAGTTTGATCGGGGATCCTCCCGGCTCCCAGCTCGAGAAAGAGCAGAGGCAAGTGGCAGCCTCCCAGCTCGTGGTTTGAAACACATTCCGTGTAAGCAACGAGTTACCAGGGGTCGTTATGTTTTGTGTTGCTGCTTCCCACTCCTTTGAAGTGGATCCATTGAGTATCACTCTTTCCCAACCGGGCATTCGCACAAAATGAGCTCAAACGCATCACCCTCCTCGAGGCACAACCGACAGACCTTGCCTTGGCATCGATGTACTTTGCTGAGGTGGCACCAATGTCCCCAACATCAGGTCTTCCTTCCGCGTGCCTTAAATGAGACTCCATCGGTAAGGGGGCCACTTGGCAGACGCAGGACTAGGTGGTTGGTGATATTGGTGGACAGCCAAGGAGCTCGTTTGGATTGCCCAAGACCACATGTCCCCTGGTTCAGAGGGAGCTTGCAATTGGCACAGTAGATGAACAAGGCCGATGAACACAGATTCCGAGCCAGCCAGTTACCTGCAAACCCCCTTCGTCCATAATGCTGGACGAAAGTGCCTTAAGTGCCGCTTGACAGTCAGAAAATGACGCCCGGCAGGACTAGGGCAGCCCAACGCTCAGGCTGGTGTCTCAGACTCAAAGCTTGACACAGACTCGACGGCGCTGCACTTGGCGTCCTTGCGAATCTTCGTCTTCTTTGACAAGCAACAGGAGACACTGCAATCAGTCTGGGATGGACCTGAGCATCCATGCCTCTAAAGATGCGACTCCACTACGAGTTGTCACTCCTCGTTCCTGGTACCCTGTGGATAGTTGCTTCACCCGCTGGTTGAACTTTCAGACGTCATTCCAGCCATGACACCTCTCCATCTCATCGACCGCGCGCTTCTCTTGCTCTTTCTTGTTCCTTTTGAAAAGCCGGTGCTCTTCCCTTCTCTTAAGTTCGTAGAGCGCACGAACCGCTCTCGTCCTTCTAGCCAGCGTCGCCTTGTCCGCTGCTAGCTTCGGTGAATGCGGCTGCCGACACTCGTTGTCAAACCCTGCGAGTGGCGTTTTTAAGCCCAACTCTTCAGAGGCAGCAGCTTCCCTGATGGCGTCTTGACACCGGCTCCACTGTTCGTCGATTGTGTCGGCTGGCAGGGTTGAACTCTCTGAGAGCCTCAGGGAGACTCGATCGGAAGTGTTCCCTGCGGTAGCCTTCAGACGGCAAACCTCTCGTGTCCCGTACTTCTCTCGATATCCTCATCCTTACCTTGGCTACAACAAGGAAGTGGTCCGAGTCGATGATAGCTCCTCGGAACTTTCGGACATCGAGGATGCTGGTGGAGTGTTTGGCGTCAATCTGGTTGACGGAAGATTGCTGAGGGGACCGCCAGGTTGGGGTGACGGAACCGCGTGCTGGCTACAGAAAGGCTTCGCCCCGTCTCGAAGTCCAACAGCCTGAGTCCCTTGTGGGACGTGTTCTCCGACGACTCTAGCAAAGGCGGGGTCCTTGCCCAGCTTTGCATTAAAATCTCCCAGAACGATCTTGGTGTCGTAGCTGGGGCATTGATCGCGTGTCCACGAGAAGAGAAGACGTGGTCCTTGCTATCCTTGCTATGGACCCAGATTAGGCTGATGTTACCGAATGTTGCCTTGATGTGGGTTGTTGTGAGGCGCTTGCCTAAGTCTGCCTTGAACAACAAAACCGCATCCAAAGACGCGCTGCTTCGCAGTTTTCCAGTCTCTTTTCGCCCGACCCATCCCATCGCACCTCCGGACGGCGGTGATGTCTCCTTATGGGCTTCTGGGGCCTAGGCAGGTCCATCGGCTGCACAATGTTCGCATTCTCAATTGTTGGGACTGGGAGCAGGTAACCACCGTGCACCGACTCTGGGGCCCTTTTTGGAGGAGCCGTCGGTGTAGAATGCTCAATTTAAGTCCGTGCACAGCTGCTCGCACTGCTAGTCTGTTCTTTCGGGGATTAGGGTCGATGTCTAGGTACATAATGGCTGCTGCTAGCGTCTGGAACCGATCCTTAAACACTCTCCCCCCCTTTCTGATAGAAACTCCTTCACCTTCCGTCGTTCGTGGCAGCACTGGTCCCTCAGTCTACAGGTCCCCTTTGCTTTCCTTTTTTTGCTGTCCCGAAACCAAAACTCCCCCAAAACTCTTTAGAAACTTAAACTAACGCCTTTTTCTCTCTCTCTCTCATCTCGTTTCAGGTGCGCAACAGCTTCCCCGGGCGTGAAAGTGCAACCGCCGTGTGACGTGGGTCCCAGCTCAAGCTCTAATCTTTCCATTTTCACTCGTGTTTAGCTCCTTTTTTCCCCCCCCCCCCCTTTGCCCCCACTGTCAAACGCAATTGTGCGTCCACAGCACAGGCGATCTAATCTCTTCCCATTTCCATTTCGAACACATTCCAGATCTACAGGGCAGCCAATTGATTTGTTGATTAAGGCACACGAAGATTTCATAAAAAATCTCAAACTGATTGGATCGGCCGGCTTGCAGCACCCGTTAACGCGGGATGGTATTGACACGTTTTGGAAAATGCCGCATGCAGGTATAAACAGCTTTCCTCCTTCCCACCCGTTCGTCCTTTTCAGCAAAAAAATGTGACAAATTCCTGGATATTCCCTTTTTTCCTATTTCTTCTGTTTCTGAGTGACGTCAAGCAAAATGGTGGCAAAACTGAGTCGAAAAAACCAAGCAAACCGACGCGACGACGACGACGACTCTCTTGCGGTCAGTCAGTCGAGAAATTTAAACTTAATTGAACCTTGGCAGGATATCGCCGCTCGTCGCTGCGTTGTTTCGTAATCCATTTTATTTACTCCTTCTCGTCGCCGTCATCGTCGCTCATCTGTGATGATGATGCGATATGCTGTCGTGTGTGCGTGTGTGTTTCAATTTTTTATTTTTTTTTTTGAATCGTCACAGCTGGAGATAATTCGGAATCGCCACTTAATTAAACCACTCAAATGCGTATGCATCCCCGTTGCTTCGGCTCGCATGAGGCCGCTCCGCGTGATGCGGTGGTGGGTTGTGGGCGAGAGAGAGACGGGCTGCCTTGGATGTTCACAAAAAGGATATACACTTTCAATCCAACTGGTTGCCGCTGCTGCCGCCGCCGCTCGACGCTGCCTGATAGAATTGGGGTGACATATTTCGTTGTGTACGAAATCAGCGTCGTCGTCGGCAATCTGTGGCTCTGTGGCGCGCTGGGAAAACAGTCGCAGCCGAATGCGTCCGCTGGGAGTTGAGCGTTTAGTGACGAACGATTGATCAGCAAGTGATATTCACCGGGCTGATAATGGGCTGATGGCTTGTTTTGCTGTTTTGTGTGTCCGTGGGGGGAGATGGTAGAGATTTCGTGTTATCGCGATGATTGTTGCGTTTTGATTGACTGGAGGGGTTAAGCTTTGTAGACGGGTCAGACTTAGACGGGCGGTCTACTGGAACGGACAGCTCACTTGAATGGACAGCTCCCTCGGGCGGGCAACTCCCTCGAACGGACAGCTCCCTCGGACGGACAGCTAGCTTGAACGAACAGCTCCCTCGAACGGACAGCTCCCTCGAACGGACAGCTCCCTTGAACGGACAGCTCCCTCGAACGGACAGCTCCCCTGAACGGACAGCTCCCTCGAACGGACAGCTCCCTTGAACGGACAGCTCCCTCGAACGGACAGCTCCATCGAACGGACAGCTCCCTCGAACGGACAGCTCCCTCGAACGGACAGCTCCCTTGGACGGACAGCTCCCTTGGACGGACAGCTCCCTTGAACGGACAGCTCCCTTGAACGGACAGATCCCTTGGACGGACAGCTCCCTTGGACGAACAGCTCCCTTGAACGGACGGCTACCTCGAACGGACAGCTCCCTTGGACGGACAGCTCCCTTGGACGGACAGCTAGCTTGAACGAACAGCTCCCTCGAACGGACAGCTCCCTCGAACGGACAGCTTCCTCGGACGGGCAGCTTCCTTGAACGGACAGCTCCCTTGGACGGACAGCTCCCTTGGACGGACAGCTAGCTTGAACGAACAGCTCCCTCGAACGGACAGCTCCCTTGAACGGACAGCTCCCTTGAACTGACAGCTCCCTCGAACGGACAGCTTCCTCGGACGGGCAGCTACCTTGGACGGACAGCTCCCTCGAACGGACAGCTCCCTCGAACGGACAGCTACCTTGGACGGACAGCTCCCTCGAACGGACAGCTCCTTTGAACGGACAGCTCCCTTGGACGGACAGCTCCCTTGGACGGACAGCTAGCTTGAACGAACAGCTCCCTCGAACGGACAGCTCCTTTGAACGGACAGCTCCCTTGGACGGACAGCTCCCTTGGACGGACAGCTAGCTTGAACGAACAGCTCCCTCGAACGGACAGCTCCCTCGAACGGACAGCTCCCTCGAACGGACAGCTACCTTGAACGGACAGCTCCCTTGGACGGACAGCTCCCTTGGACGGACAGCTAGCTTGAACGAACAGCTCCCTTGAACGGACAGATCCCTTGGACGGACAGCTCCCTTGGACGAACAGCTCCCTTGAACGGACGGCTACCTCGAACGGACAGCTCCCTTGGACGGACAGCTCCCTTGGACGGACAGCTAGCTTGAACGAACAGCTCCCTCGAACGGACAGCTCCCTCGAACGGACAGCTTCCTCGGACGGGCAGCTTCCTTGAACGGACAGCTCCCTTGGACGGACAGCTCCCTTGGACGGACAGCTAGCTTGAACGAACAGCTCCCTCGAACGGACAGCTCCCTTGAACGGACAGCTCCCTTGAACGGACAGCTCCCTCGAACGGACAGCTTCCTCGGACGGGCAGCTCCTTTGAACGGACAGCTCCCTCGAACGGACAGCTCCCTCGAACGGACAGCTACCTTGGACGGACAGCTCCCTCGAACGGACAGCTCCCTCGAACGGACAGCTCCCTCGAACGGACAGCTCCCTCGAACGGACAGCTTCCTCGGACGGGCAGCTTCCTTGAACGGACAGCTCCCTTGGACGGACAGCTCCCTTGGACGGACAGCTAGCTTGAACGAACAGCTCCCTCGAACGGACAGCTCCCTTGAACGGACAGCTCCCTTGGACGGACAGCTAGCTTGAACGAACAGCTCCCTCGAACGGACAGCTCCCTTGAACGGACAGCTCCCTCGAACGGACAGCTCCCTCGAACGGACAGCTACCTTGGACGGACAGCTCCCTCGAACGGACAGCTCCCTCGAACGGACAGCTCCCTCGAACGGACAGCTCCCTCGAACGGACAGCTTCCTCGGACGGGCAGCTTCCTTGAACGGACAGCTCCCTTGGACGGACAGCTCCCTTGAACGGACAGCTCCCTTGAACGGACAGCTCTCTCGAACGGACAGCTCCCCTGAACGGACAGCTCCCTCGAACGGACTGCTCCCTTGGACGGGCAGCTTCCTTGAACGGACAGCTCCCTCGAGCGGACAACTTCCTCGAACGGACAACTTCGAGGCTTCTGAGCGAACCGCCAGTCAGTCTCTTCAGCCTCGTCCGCCTCGTCAGGCCTGTCAGTCTCATCAGTCTTATCAGCCCACAGTCTCGTCGTCAGTCTCTTCTCTCCCGAGCCCTCCGTCCTCCGCCCGATCACTGCACCTGCTTCCGCGGCGTTCTACAGGTCCACGCCCATCTGCACAGACGATCCCTAATCATCGTCGCAAGCAAACAAGTTCACTTGTATCGTTAACTGCCCAAAAACCCCGGGCCAAATATTTATTGAGCGGCAAAATCCCAGCCGAATGGTGGCGGCACGCGTTCGCCTGAATTTTCCACCAACACCGGCACCGGGCCGCAGTCGCCGTCGCCGTCGTGCCAGTCGACGAGATGATATCATAATTAAATTGATGTACTTGACACACGGACCCCAGCAACCTCCTCTCGAGAGCTTCCAATATTTAGTTTGCATTCGAAACGCTATAATCCTTGTCCTCTTCATCGTCGCCCATTGTCGCCGGCACCCGTGCCCGAACCACCAGCAGAAGAGGACCAGCAAAAAATAGAAAGAAACCCATTTGATGACTACGACACGTGTCCTTCGCTCAAGTGCGGCGAATGGCAGCAGCGGCGGCATCATTTCATTTTGTTCCGTTTCGTAAGCAGAGACGTTTAATAAATTTCCGTCGACAAAGAGGCAACCCCTAGCCGAGCACAGCAGAGCAGGGCGAGTGAACTGAATTTCGATCCGGTGGGCTGGCCGCTTCCCAGTCCGAGCTCCAATGGGCAGCCCGCAGTGGGCGGGTGCGGCGATATCAAACGCAATCCAAATGAACAGCACCGGCTGCACCGGGTGCGTCACCCCTCGCCCGGACCCAAGGTAACCGAGAGCGACTCTCAAACAACAACAAAAAAAAAGGAATATCAAATATTTGAATGGCCACCACCACCAACGACGCCACTGCCACTGCCGCCGCCACCCTGTGGGTGACATGAATCAGTGCAAATTTCTCGGTTTTCGAGCGCCGAGTGCGGTGCGTGGCGCCGAACACGTTTTTGGGATTTCCCCGCCGCTCCTGCTCTGCGCCCCTGTTCGGCGGGATGAAAAAGGTTTAATTGACGAACGCTGTCGATCTGTATCGCAGGCGTTTAAATCTGTACTTAGTGCGCCGTGCCGCTCTGGCAATGAGCTGCCATTCGCTATGCCTCTGTCCCGCTCTGTTCACCGCCCCACCCGCAAGTGGGTAAAACAAATAAGAACGACGTCGTCGTCATGATGCACAATAGTGGCAACAATTCGACGCGCCGATGAGCAACATCAAAGCCAGAGCCAATGACAGGCAAAAGGAAAAAAATGAAACAACTCGTCTAACTCGTCGTCGTTGTCGAAGAATGTTAATCCGTGTAATTTTGATTTGCCCGGCGTCACCGTCGAAATGTCTTAATTATGTAACCATTTCGTTGCGGAGGGTGTGTGTGCGTGTGTGCGCATCCATTGATTGCCGCCGAAGCTTTGATGTTTGGCCATTGTGTTTTTGGGCGGGTGGCGGTTGCGACTGTGCGCACGGACGAGAGGTGATACATTGCAACACTTCCACTCCTGGCGAGCTGAGGTCTTAATTAAGTGCAACAGCGGCTGGGTTGTGGAGGACTCGATGTGGTCGGAGGTGGGGTTGTTCAACCTTGAGCGACGACGCTGTGGCTGGGGAGTGCTGTGTGCTTTTGAGAGACCAGCCTGACATGCACCAGAAAATGCGCCGTCAACGCAGCCTCCTTGAACGTTCAGCGGAACTTTATGGGCCCACCGTCACCAGAAATTCACCACAATCTGTCGTAAACTTCTAGTGCGGACAGTTTGCTTAAAGGCATATAACAGAAAGTTCCCTTGAACGTACAGCTTCTTCGGAGAGACCAGACAGTTCCCCGTTCGCTACTCTGCCCATGGGCAACCCCTGAGCAGGCAGATAGAAATTAACCTCGAATTCATCAGAAATTCACCACAAATTCGTCGGCAATGCCCTTGGAGACCAGATTCGTCCCCGATTAGGATGTGTCCCATGTGGTATGCCCCAAATAACCTTGGCAAAAGGAATCTGGCGCCGAACCAGCTTATCCATGAAGTCTTTTGGAGGAAGTATTTCCTCTCAAACTCAAACTCTTTTCTTCTTCTTCTTTGGCCTCGGCCAACAAGCCGCTCCAGCTGCCACGATCCTTAGCCAGCTGCCTCCAATAGCGCGCTCAAAGTTGGTTGAGGTCCTTCTGCACTTGAGTGCGCTATCTGACTTCGTGGTCGTCCTCTATTGGGTTGTCGCACTAATTCGGAGTCGAGCTGGAGCACTCAACGGGGCCCAGCCGTCTTAGGCGTTGAATCCGTAGACACCTGACTAGACTCATGCTTTTTTGAGACCGGCGGACTCGGTGAGTTCGTTACCGACCTTGTTGGAGCAACGAGAGTTCTCCATCGTCATCCTGCACAGACTGACGAGCTTGCCAGGAATGTCAAAGCTAGCCGTGGCGCTGTGTAGCCCGTCTCTATGCACGCTGTCATATGCGGCCATAAAGTCGACAAATGGATGGTGGGTGTCGATCTGCAGACAATCTCCTTTACTACCTCGAAATTGTGGCTGTCGATTGGTACGTTTTCGCCTAGGTGGTGTGCGAGATAGTTCTCATTGATCTTGAGACCAGCTCGTTTCGCCTGTCCTTCAATTGCCGAGCGGGAGCGTTGGGACCGCGCGATATTGTCGATGTCATCAGCGTATCCCAACAGCTGGACTGACTTGTAGAAGATAGTGCCTTCCGTATGTACAGCCGCCCGCCGCTCTATCTTCTCCAGTAGCAAATTGAAGAAATCCGACGACAGCGCAACTCCTTGCCGAACCTCCGGTGCACGTTTCAAACGGCTGTGAGGTCCTCGAGACGAACTGCACGCTGCACAGCGTATGTATGACACAACCGGATCAATTTCCCCGGGATCCCGAAATCGGTCATCGCTTCGTATAGCTGTCGTATGCTGCTGTCTAAAATCGATGAAAAGATGGTGAGTATCGGTTTGAAACTCGCTGGTCTTCTCCAGGATCTGTGAAGATTTGGTCTGTAGTCGATTTGCCGGGCCGGAAGCCGCACTCAGAGGGGGTGAAACATTTCTTGCGTCAATTAAGGAAATCTAATTTTTTGTGGCGACCTCGAAGATATGACCGTTCCAACTAAGTGTTGTGTTGATGCACATGCCTAGGCCCCACAATACGGCTGGATGGCGCGGTTGGTTGAATGCCCGCCCTTGGTTGTAGGCACCCTCGGTTCGAATTCAAGTGAAAACAGAAGTTAATATGCTTTTATCTTCTTCTTTGTGTCGCGCTACAGCCCGGGGTGGACATGGGCCTCAACCAACATGCCTCTCCAACTAGCGCGATCCCCGGCTAGCTGTCTCCAGTTTCGCACACCAAGTTGGTTGAGGTCCTTTTCCACTTGGGTGCGCCACCTTAAACGCGGGCGTCCTCTGTTGCGCTGCCCGACAGGTTCGGATTCGAAGATTCTTCGGGCCGGAGCTGTGGTGTTCATACGCTCTACATGACCTAGCCACCGTAGGCCTTGGATCCGGAACAGCCCGTACAATTCGTGGTTGAATCTTATACTCCAAGGAGGCTTACTTCGGATCATCTCCTCCAGAATCCGTCAACACAAACAGGACCAAAGATCGTGCGTAGAACTTTTCTCGCGGAGAGACCAAGGACTTCTTCATCCGCTTTCGAGATTGTCCATGCCTCCGCGCCGTATAGCAGGACTGGATGCTTTTATCTGGTTGGGATCAAATTGAAGACACTGGGTATCACGATGGACCAACAATGGTGTCCTGGCAATTTCACTGTCAGTCCAATGACCTACTCCAGTTAGTTAAGGCTGTCAAGAGGGGAGTCTAAGCTACCGTTTCAATTCTACGTCCGATCGTGTCAGTCAGGGTGCTGTCATCAGCGTGGGAGGGAATTCGATTAGCAGTAGCAGACAGGAGATCAGAGAACAGGACAAAACAGAGCCTGGGGGACACCAGCACTTATTTTGTGGAAATCAGACTTGAACCAAATCCAGAGACGCAGAGGCTCATCAGCAATCTAAGCACGCATTTTCTACAAGAGAGAGAGAGAGTGATGCCAAACTCTGTCAAATGCCTTAGAAATATCACGTTTGTTCTGCAAAGATTGGTCCCACTTTTCGCTGAGGTCAGCTATGAAATCAGCAGTCATTCTGTCGGTCATTAGGAAGCTTCCGCTGTTCAAGATATTTCGTAAACTCACGATTTTCAGCGTTGCCATGACCTTAGAGAGAAGGGAGATGTTTGGTGAGATATCCCGTGGAGTTACGATGTGCCCTACTGGTAGTGCCAACTGGTTGGACTACATGCGCTGGCAACTACTTCTTCATCCAGGTCTTGAGGACCACTCTAGGAGCTTTTATATGAGAGCTACTGCGGCCAAGAGTGGAGGAGGGCTGGAGGCAAAGACTTATTGGACATGTTCGCAGATTGAGCTGACTGAGGGTCATTTCAAATGTAATTACCTGTCAGGGGAGGAGTGGACGTCAAGTGAACACGGAGTTCCGTATACACAGATGGTTCGATGATGCAAACAGGCACAGGCGGGGACCCCATCAGAATTCCTAACGACGGCAGTGTTTTGTTTTTTTTCAAGCGAAGTTCCTGACAGTCAACGAAGCGGTTGGAATGATGTGTCAGTGTTAAGGAAATACCAACAGACAGACGCAAACATCCTTATTGACTACCAAGCGGCCAGCGTCAAGTCCAAGCAAGTGAAGAACTTAAGGCACTCTTGCACTATTTCCTGGGTTCCAGGTCAGTGGGCAATGCGACCGCAGATGTCGTTGCGCTTACAGGACAAAACGAACCAGACAAAGAGGAGGAAGTCCCACTATCTATGCCACACTCCAAGCCAAGACCAAGACCTGCACGATCTCAAGCTTTGCATAAGCTTGCATAAGGACCCCCGACATCTTGTCTGGTCTCGAGTTATGAACACAAGATACCCATCACCCAGACCCAAGTGTGGAAATACCTCCCACCCCGAAACATTAAAATTCCCTCAAAAGTGTGCACATTTTTTTTTTTGCTCAGTTATTTATTGTCTCTCACATCATTTCCGTTTCCGCCCGGCTTTAAGCTCCTTTCATTCCGCCAGAACATCTGGTTCACTCCCATCGTCCATCGCTCGTCATCATCTACCCCCAGCCTCCGCACAGCGTGCAACAAATCATTTATTAATCATCTCGAGTCCTCAAAAAACCCTCGCATAATCGTCGCCAAAAAACAACAACAACAGCAAACAAGAGAAAATATGAATAATTGTAGGTTTCAATGACTGTGTCGATTCGGGCAACAGCGCAACCCCCGTTGATTTTTGTGTCATTGCCGTTGTCTCTTGTCACAACGTTGTATCGTATTTCCAAAACAGGGGAGGGATGCCGTCCATTGTCACCCGTCATCCACACCCCTGGGTGCGATCGCAATTTAAGGTCAAAGTCATCATCATGATATCCTTTATTTGGTCGATGTTTTTGTGTTTGATTGAGTGATCGTTTGCATTCACAATGCTCTCTCTCTCTCGCCCATCCCTGCCGGTCGTGATGACATCTCTAATGAGACTTGAAGTGTCGTCCGTTGGAAGAACGAGAAAGGAGCCAGCTCCACGCGCAAAAGGATTGCCAATCCGGATTCCGGAAATGAGCGTTTCTTTTTCTCCAGACATCCGTCGGTTATTAAAATCGTCGCGGGCGTGTGCCTCGCCGTTAAACTTTTCAGTTTACATTTAAATTTCCGTTCCGGCCCGACGCCGAGAGCCGTTCGCAGGGACACACTCCAAACCGGATGGCTGTGAAAATCCCAATTTTGAAGCTTCATTTCCATTCGAAAAATGTTCCAAAGAAGCACATGCTCCTGCACATGGCCTCCTTGCGCCGAAACGCACACCGGAAGCGCTCGGATGATGAACGTCGACTGATAAACTGATTTTTCCGAAATCACTCAATCATCGTAGGAGGACGCTCCGTGGACGGTGGGATGTTGGCTGGGCTGAGCCGTTGCCTTGGATTCATCGGCGGAAGGCTTTCGATTTTTTTTTGCTCATTTCAGAGCACTCCCACCTGTGTGCCGGCGGACGGCAACGAACGAGTGCCGCACCCGGCTAAGTGACGTCTAATCAGCGCATAAAGTGAGGACACCCTCCCACCGCCGGGCCGGGCCGTGTGTGCGCGCATGGGGTAATCGCAAACACGTGCCGCAACAATAAAGCGATAATTTTTCGATTTTGTGAATTATTATGTTTTTCGCACAAATCAAGCGGGTACTTCCCGAATGTGAACCCTTCCACGGCTACTGCTCTCAGATTTATTGGTTCTCATCGACGTTCGCCCGTCTTGACAGCTCACAACGGTCGATTGCGTCGAGGACCTTAGAGCTTACCTGCTGCTGCTGCTGCTGCTGGTGTGCGGCGGCGGATTTCTTTTTTTTTCAGTCTCGTGATTATCCCTCAAAAACTTCATCGTCGTTTGCGTCTGCCGCCTGCTCTGCGGCGGTGGCGACGGGTCCTATTTGGAGGCACAGAGATTCCCTGTCGGGGATAATCCTCACCTCGAGACTTAGTTTTCTTATTTCTTTCTTTCACGTTTTCTTGTGTGTGTGTGTGTGTTTGAACATCCAAAAGGTTCAGTTGTTTGGCCGCATTTGTTTTCCTGTGAATGGACTCGATGGATTTTTGTAAGCCACCAAACGGTGGGAATTTTCGGGGGAATGACCATGATCCCCTTGATGTGACCGACACGAAAAAAAAACAAAAATTCCGTCCTCAAAGCTCATCCTACCGGCCACGAGATCTCATGCGAAAACGCAATTTCCCCCGAGGGCGGGTAAATAGCACACGTTCAAATGCAATATGAGGCTCATTTGGCGAGACTGTCAACACAGGGAGGATATTTATTCTGCGACGTGTCCTTGTGTCACTCAATTCATAGATCATTTGCTCGGAAGGCAAAAACAGAACAGAAAGGGGGCCAGAACACGGTGATTCGTGCATCGTAGTCCGCCCTTGCCGTGCTGTGTGTACACACAAGAACGGTCTCCTTGTTTTTCGAGAGAGAACGAGAGATTGAACGGAAACTGTTAAGTGTTTCTCTTTTTGTGTTGGATTTTTGTCCTTCGCCTAAGAGGGGGTTAGTGACTTGAAACAATCCCGCTGGGAGATGATGAAGCGAACGATGACAGGGTGGACTGACTGGGAGTCAGGGAGTCAACTAGTGCGTGACCGCAGTACGGCTACCGCATTTAACGTCAAACGGAAGTGAACATTGACTTCCTGGAGCGGGTATTTATTATGCCGGACATGTCGAGCTATTACCAATCTCCATCGCTTAATGTTTGTCATCCGATGTTGTGCGGTGTCCATCCCCCTCGGTAACGTGCCACTGAAGTAGTGATATCCTTCATTAACCCGAACACATGTTCGCTGACACTGGGGCTTCAAAATTGATGGCTTGTTGTCACGAGATGAAAGGTAGGAGCATCGCACTCCCATCTGTGTTGAGCCCAAGGGCGCATCGGCCCGAAAACCACCTCTTAACGCCTCTGTGTATCCCTCCGCTCAGCCAGCCATCTCATCCGCCGTGTCGGATCAACGCATCGGATCAATGAACGATCAATGATCGGGCCATTCAGGTCGCATCCCTCAAAGGACTCCACCACCAGCAGCGTGGATCGTCTCTGATCCCTGCAGGACAAAGAAAGAGCCCGTATCCCACAATCCGCGCGATCGGGGCCCTTCTCTCTGGTGGATATTCTGCAGTCACTCGCACACAACATGCAACACAGTATCATCTCGACATTAGACCTTGCGATAATATAATTCATCCTTTATTCGAAACATTTTCTGTTTTTTTTTTTCCTGTGTTATCCTTATCCCTTCATGATCCTCGCTGTGTGACCCAAATCCTCGGTTCCCATTGTGATTGTGTGTGCCCTCTCGACGAGCGAGGAGGCACATCCATTTTGTAATCTCCTACCCGAGCGCATCACCGCAAGGATCATCCGATCCCGATATCCTTGCATTGCACTTATCTTTCTCGCTCTCTGTCTGTCTGGCTGTCGGTCTGTCTGTGCGTGTGAGACGATCAGTACCCGCCAGACAGATAGACGCAAAACCGTTAATTGATTTTTTAATTCTCAACAAAAAGAGGACCAACGTTGAAGGACCAACGACTGAATGGAACCATTGAAGCTCGACGAAAAAGGATGGGTGCCCGCCGTCTGTGTTCCCCCATTTATTGTGACTGTTGTGTCTGATTGCGGACGATGTAACAGGATCAGAACGAGGGCCCGGCCCACAAGGATAATGATGGTTATGATGAAAAGAATAATTACTAAACGATGCTTCATGGTTGGATGGTTTGATTTGCTTCATCTTCTGGTTCGTCTTCTTTACCCCGTGACATGTTTGCCTTTGCGGTCGCTGTGTGTGTTGCTGTGTTGATGACGGGATCCTTTTGTGATATTAATAAGTTGCGCGTATGGGTATTTTTAGGGGGCAGCTGTTTGTCATTTTTGATAGGCCACTTCATCTTCGGGCATGTGAGGACTTGATTTCTTGTGGAGTTGTGTTTTGTGAGTCTCCTGTGGGATGGACGAGGCTAATTCTGAAGGAATATCACTTTCGTTAAGTTTCGTTAAGTTTCGTTAAGTTCTGTTTACCCACTTGGGCTTCAAAGGCAATCACTCTAGAGTCTATCAGAACAGAATTTGTCTGACTTTGAAATGGCTGACATGAGATCTTATCCCTATCTCTGGCTAAACCTCAAGTGCTAATGGGAGACACCTTACGTATGCAGTCATTGAGACTCCCCCAGAAGCACCCAACCGCGCCCCATTGCAACCAGTCACCGCAGATCTCATATCCAACCTCTTCACGCGTCGAATTCATTACAGAGGCTCGCATCGCTACAAAGGACCACAACACACACACACACACACACGGTGAGACATGACGAAATATGAAATAAAACGAAACCGTTGAAAACCACTGAATCCAAGTACACTCTCTCGTGTCTGCATCCAGAACATGTCATCTATCTGCTGAATGCACCAGAGACACCAAGATACTGCATCGCACACACAAGAAGATACAAAGATAGCTGATATGTTGTTTATCGCTATTTTTTTTTGCTTGTTTCTTTTCTTTTCTTTTGCGTTGTTTTATTACACAAACTTCTATCGCATGTCACGGGAAAAAGAAAATGAAATTCAAATGTATCCAAATACATGGGCTGTGCTGTGTACTCGGTGCCCCCACCCCTTCGAGTACACCAGTCGGCAGTACTTGTATCTGCGCTCGTTGTTATGTAAAACATATATTTTTTCTCATTTTTTTTTTGTGTTTTTGCGTTTGCTCTCTTTTGTGCTTAGATCAAGAGGATGGCATCGTTGGTACATACATCACGTCATGGCATATATCCACGGGCACAGATGTGCGACGACGTGTGGATGTATGCCAATCAGGAGATGTACAGATGCGGAATGCTGCCTATTCACTTATTTATTTATTTGTGCTCGAGGTTCGTTTTTTTTTTTTCTTCTGCTTTTCGTTTTCCTTTTTCCTATACCTATATTTGTATTTGCATTGTGTGGATAGTTTGCTCTGGTGCCCAGGGCTCTCTGACCTCTTCTCATCGTTGGAGTTTGGTTTTTTGCCTCATCGACAGACCACTTCAACTCCAGCGATGCGCGGACTTGAATTCTGACATGATTCTGGTGGAGTCCTTGCTGAGAGGGATGAGAGGGGCGGATTGATTGGGGGGGGGGGGTGTACATATCAGCAGACTGGGCGGGTCGTAATCATGGTTGTGTTTTGTGAGTCTTGCAACTGAGGTGGGGTATTAATCTGCAAGTGAATCACTTTCGTTAAGTTTCGTTCAATTAGAGATACTACCGTGGGAAGGAAAGCCATTGCTCCAGAGTATGTTTGTACTCTATGGAGGGTCTGTCTTCACTCCGTCCGGTGTCCTTTCTTCAGGCTGTCTATAGTGTGTCTTCATTCAATCGAGTGTCTGTCGAAACTCTGTAAGAAGCCTGGCCACTCTCCGTCCAGATTCTGTCTTTACTCGGTCAAGAGTCTATCCACTCACTGTCCAGAGTCCGCCACCGTTTCGCCCGGACACTTTCTTCAATCCGTCCACAGCGTGGATTCCATTGAGTGTCTATCTAAACTCCGTCCAGAGTCTGTCCACTCTCCATCCAGAGTCTGTCTTCAATCCATCGGCAGTCTGCTTCCACTCTCCGTCCAGACTCTGCCTCAGTCTCGTCCGGAGTCTTTCTTCAATCCGTCCACAGCGTGTATTCCATTGAGTGTCTGTCTAAACTCCGTCCACCCTCCATCCAGAGTCTATTCAGCACTCGAGACACACTCTATCCTGGATCGTCTGCACACCCAAGCTGAACAGTCCCTGTCCGCCCGAGTTGCCACGATTATAGGTTAATGTCGTCCTTCCAGCATCTTCGTCAGCAGTCAACGACAGCCCCGCACCATCGTCTCACATCACCGCCCGACTCCTGGTCTGGACACAGCCTTTCATTGTTCCACTGTGCAATGCAACTTACGTCAGCAAACACATCCGCCGGCGACACATGTCACACCACCGAACTAGTGTGACCCAAATCAATCCGGACCAGACGAATGCAATGCCAGCAAAGGCACTCCGCAATTACATCGCATCATCCGCTTCTGACTGAGTGCACTTTTTGTTACGTTCCTTGCGTCATCCAGCCCCTGTCTGGAGCCAACTGCCAGTGTGCCGGCAAAGTTTGAAGCAGACGTCTGCACGTAAGACGCCTGCACAGCGCTTGTGTTTTTATCGATGACATAAGCGTCCGTCACCAGTGAAAATGACAAGGACAACTTTGTCACGCGGAATGCATTTTCCACCGTCGAGGGCGGATTACCGTCGCATCACAATGCAACGCCAACGAACGTGTGTCCTCTTCACGTGAGTTTCTCTGCATCCACTCTCGTTACCCACGCAATCCCGGCGTGACTTCGTGGCTGACGCACGCTGGTTTCTGAGCGACTCAACTTCAGGGCAGTTGTCTTTCGGATGTTGCAACGAATCCCCCCAAAATCCAAGCAGTGGTTAGTAAGGCATTTCTGACGGATTTCAACGCCCATCTTCCAGCAGCCACGGCGGCCCTATTAGGGCTACCGGCGACTTGCGGACATTTTTCCGCATGTCCTGGGGAGTGTATTAATCGATCCTGAGAGTTTGGGGCGCATCCGGCAACATTGAGATTTTGACCCCAAAATCCAAGCAGTGGTTAGTAAGGCATTTCTGATGAATTTCAACGCTCAATGGGTGTCAAGGTCACTTTCTCCGACAATTTTCCCTACTTTCTACCGATCGTAGCCGCATGGTAATGCGAGCCTATATGTATTTTTGCATGCTGAATCCATTGCAACAAACGGCATTCGAAACAACCGCACGGTTTAGGAGATATGGCCGATTTTCCAAAAAATATACCTTTTCGGTCACTTTTTCCTACCTTCTACTGGTCGTAGCGGCATGAAATTGGGCTCAAAAGAAGCGTCTGACCGTCGCGCATGTATTTCAAAAATACTGGAACAAAAGCAAAATCGCCGAAAAACGCTTAGTTTTCGAGATATGAGCGATTTTGTAAAATTTGTTATTTTTTGTCACTTTCTCCCGTATTTTTCCCTACTTTCTTCTTGCCGCAGCGGGACACATATAGGCTCAAAAGAAGCGTTCTTGCGTGCTGAATCGTTTGCAAGTGAAATGAACTAAAACAAGCCAATACTTTCCGAGATATCCGCGATTTTCCAAAATGTGTGACGGCAGGTTAAACATTCCACACATTCAAGCAAATATCTCCGGTCCTACTGGGTGTACCGGCATGTATGAGCACTCAAAAGACGCGTCTTTGCGTGCTGAATAATTAGCATTTGAAATCAACTGAATCAAGGCAACCGTTTTCGAGATATGTCCGATTTTCCAAAATAAACGACTTTAAGTCACGTTTCGGCACTCTTAAGCGGATATCTCCTGACGTACTTGTCGTAGCGGCGAAATTTATGGCTTAAAAGACGCGTCTATTCGTGCGGAAAAAAACGGATTTTTGACTCAGCTCTCCGGCGAATTCCCATCAGCCAGCGAATGAAAATATCACTCAATCGCTCAATCGCTCAATTCTAACAGCAGCGTCTGGTGTCAAGGTCACTTTCGCCGACAATTTTCACTACTTTCTACCGATCGTAGCCGCATGGTAATGCGAGCCTATATGTATTTTTGCATGCTGAATCCATTGCAACAAACGGCATTCGAAACAACCGCACGGTTTAGGAGATATGGCCGATTTTCCAAAAAATATACCTTTTCGGTCACTTTTTCCTACCTTCTACTGGTCGTAGCGGCATGAAATTGGGCTCAAAAGAAGCGTCTGACCGTCGCGCATGTATTTCAAAAATACTGGAGCAAAAGCAAAATCGCCGAAAAACGCTTAGTTTTCGAGATATGAGCGATTTTGTAAAATTTGTTATTTTTTGTCACTTTCTCCCGTATTTTTCCCTACTTTCTTCTTGCCGCAGCGGGACACATATAGGCTCAAAAGAAGCGTGCTTGCGTGCTGAATCGTTTGCAAGTGAAATGAACTAAAACAAGCCAATACTTTCCGAGATATCCGCGATTTTCCAAAATGTGTGACGGCAGGTTAAACATTCCACACATTCAAGCAAATATCTCCGGTCCTACTGGGTGTACCGGCATGTATGAGCACTCAAAAGACGCGTCTTTGCGTGCTGAATAATTAGCATTTGAAATCAACTGAATCAAGGCAACCGTTTTCGAGATATGTCCGATTTTCCAAAATAAACGACTTTAAGTCACGTTTCGGCACTCTTAAGCGGATATCTCCGGAACTACTTGTCGTAGCGGCAAATATGATGGCTCAAAAGACGCGTCTTTTCATGCGGAAAAAAACGGATTTTTGCCCCAGCTCTCCAGCGCAACCCCTTCACACCGCCGCTGTTCTTAGACAGAGGGTGAAAATCAACTTTAAACCGTCGAATTTTCCACGTAAAGTGCCCACCATTCACTTCAAATCGACGGAATCGTGGATGGAACAGTCGAACCTCTGATCCGAAAGCATTTTCCGTGAAAATCCGAGGAAAATCGGAAAACGCATCATTTCGCCCCAAAAAATGCGGTAAAATGCGAAGCCGACGGGTCGACTTTTTAAGCTGCGAGCGTGCACATTTTTGAAAATCGATTTGTGGGAAATTTTGACCGTGTTTTGGGTGAAAATCTGCTGGAATGGCGTGAGTGCCCTTGCTGGCAGCAGGGGAGAGCCAAGTACCCCCACCTTGCCCCCCCTCCAAGCGGACGCCTATGAACACCAACAGTCACTGGCTGATGTGTGAAACATGACTTGACGTCGTTCATTTTGAAAAATTGTACATATCCCGAAAACGGTTGGCTCGTGTCTCACTCGCTCGTGATTCTGCACGCGAAGGCGCCTCTCTTGAGGCCGAAACCATGGGGCTACGATCAGGAGCAGTGCTCGAACTTCAGAAATCACTTTTCGAAGTAGAAGGACGAACAGAAGTGAATCACAACCGAAGGAGATTTGAGTGGTCAGGTCTTGGTGCTATGTGTGTGTGTGTGGACAGCCATCGCGTGGTCTGGTCACCTTGTTTTCTTTTGGAGCCCAAGCACCATTCACGGTTGCACTCGAACTGGCGCTCTCTCGCTCTGCGTACGACAGTGTGTCCGTCGATGGTAATCAATTTCGGTGCAATAGGGCATCATGCACCGCGTCGGTGAAGTGCGCTGGTATGCTCATAAAAGCATGGGTCCTGGGAGCCTGCCCTGAGGCACTTGTGCATGGGTTGGTCGAGTGGATGGCAGGATGCAGGAGTCCAGTTCATGAATCCGTTGGGCATTCGGCGTTCCGTTCCAGTTGGTCGGCGAGTGGCTTGTGGAAATGTTCCTGCCAACGGGGAGGGCGGTGCTGTTGCGAGATCGACTGTGTGGATGACAAGGCGAAGCAATGGAAAGGATGTTCGACAAGCGAAGGAATTCTTTCGACGTTGCTTCACTCGGTGCTCGACGACTTCGACAGGCTAGGCGACAAGGTCTTCCTAAAGACGCTCAACCTCGAAGAGGGCCTCGACAGATTGCCTATTGACGACAAGGTCGTCCAAAAGGCGCTCAACCTCGCAGAGGGCCTCGACAGACTGCCTCTTGAAGACGAGGTCGTCCTAAAGGCGCTCGACCTCGCAGAGGGCCTCGACAGACTGCCTCTTGAAGACGAGGTCGTCCCAAAGGCGCTCGACCTCGCAGAGGGCCTCGACAGACTGCCTATTGAAGACGAGGTCGTCCTAAAGGCGCTCGACCTCGCAGAGGGCCTCAATTGACAGCCCATTGAAGACGACGTCAACTTAAAGGCTCGACAGAGTTCTTCTTGAAGACGAGGTCGTCCTAAAGACGCTGGCAGAGGGCTTCTGCACACTGCCTCCTAAGGACCAAGGCTGATACGATCCCCGGAATCCAACCATTCTCTCCACAAACAGCGGATGGTGCTGCCATTGGACTCTTCGTGGAATTTTTAACAAAGTACTGGTCCCAGGCTGCTCCCTTGCGGTACTCCAGCACCTACTGTCCTCCTTGAGTGCGATAATCTGTTGGAATTTTCAAGTCACTTACCTAATGGCGAGGACACTTGCACTTCACTACCGATCACTCGACGTCTCGCGGACGATGCCATCGGCCGTCAAGAAGGATATTCGAGTTCTCGAAAGGACAGCAGCGCTTCAGAGTAACCATGCTGCGCTGACGACGTTCCAATTGCTGCCTCTGACAGACTGCCGGACTCTGAGCTAAGCTCGTGCCACCAACTATGCCGCCACGACCAGTGGAAGGTAGGAAAAAGTGTCCGAAAGGGTGACAGGTCGACGGCAGCGCAGGGTGCGCTGGGTTCGACATGGAAAAGCGCTTCCTTTCTAGATCCAAAATCATGTGGCTACGGTCAAGAGAGAACTATCGAAGAACGTGCGCTATGAAGTTGAAGGACGCAAAGACGCTTCGTTTGCGCCCAAAACCATGCCGCTACGACCACCGGAAGCTGAGAAACAGCAGTGACCTCCAATGGCTGACTTTAAGTTACCCCACGGAGGCCGCCTCTTTAATGTCGCTTCCAAAAAACGTATCGACAACCGGTCGATGCCATTGGCAACCGCACCAACAGATGTGCCATCGTATTCAGAAAATAAATCCTTCCATTCTCGAGAAATCCAATTTCGGGTCGTCCTCGCACTGGGCTCCCGCCCAGCTCCCGCCGATCTGCTTCCGAGAATCGTCACGGAAAGAACCTAAAAATACCCGCCAACAGATGTGACATTCCGAGAGCCGCTTCTCGATTCCTGAAGGATTTCAATTCAGTTCGTCCTTGAGGAGATTTTGCCATTTGCCAGCTAGAACTGAAAATCTCCACGGAACATCCGGACGGCTCCGCCTGCGTCACGACGAGCATTTGAATCGAATTGGTTTCCCGCAAAAAAAAAAAAAACAAAAAAAACACACAAAAAATATGACGAGCCAGGGAAGAACCGAAAAAAAGGGGGGAAAGGTACCGCACGCGCCCCATCTCACTTCAGCGCACGCACTTCGGCTTGTACAGGCGAGCAAGCCCGAAATCTTAAAGCCACAACCGCAGTTGGTCCTCCTCGGGTGAGGAGGGGCGGTGGGCAGGGCGGAGAACCGAAAGAAAATCAAAAGAGGTGAGCGACAGAGAGGCCGTTAGGAACAGAGAGTGCGCGCGAGAGAGAGAGAGAGCAGGAGGAGGAGAGGAAAAGAAATGAAACAAGAAAAACTCGTGTGCTTCCACGCAAGAGGAAAAGAAGAAGAAAATCAACAACACACACAAAATGATCCACATCCCGCCCTTATGCGAGACGGCACATCCAGATCCAGTGTGCCTCCACCTCGTAATGAAGCCGAAGCACATCCCTGTGCCGAGAGACGAGCGCTCCTTTTTTGGCTCGACGAAGGGTGGGACTGGGACGCACCCATACACAAGCAAGAGGAGACAAAAAAAAACCCGCAGCAGCGGAGGAAGAAACAAAACACACGAGCGCACGAGAGAGATAGAGAGAGAGAGAGCGAGTGAGTGTGTGTGTTGGTGTGTGACAACTGGTGGGGTTGTGTGCGCAAAGGCAAACATCACACATCGCACACACACACCGCCAAGGGGGTTAGACCGTAAAAATATAATGCGTAATGGTTGGTTGAATCTCTGCAATATTCATTTAGTTCCGAAATTTTATACGCATCGTTCGTTCTGGCGGCGCTCCTTCGCACACACAACAGCGACAGCGACAGCGACAGCCAACAGTCCGACAAGCCAACGAGCGTGCCAACGATTCTGGTGCACAACGTGAATAGTATCAGAAAAGAGTACTAAACAGTACGACCCGTTTGGTTGGTGCATACACCGTGTGCGCGGCGACTGTGTTGGTGTCCGTTCTGGGCTCGCGAACCGATAGAGAAACTCAACTCAACTCAACTCAACTCATTCACGCGACATTAAGTTCTGCGAGTTCATTCAAGTGAGAGGGATGCGCTCCTGCTGACAAGAGACTGACTGCGAGCTCGACTTGTTTCTTCCTTCGTTTTTCTGTTCGTTCGTTTGTTTGTTCGTTTGTTTGTTTGTTTGTTTGTTTGTGTTCCTTCGCGGAGTTCAATCAACTGCGAATGATCCAGTGATCCTCGGCTTTCGAAGGACCCCGCGACAAACGTGAAGAGGCGCAGCCTTGACATCATCAGATCTCCAGATCAGACTGAGTTATTTTACCGTGTGTGTGCGTGTGTTTGTTGGGACACATTTGGGAGGCTTTCTGTTTTCTGTTCCTGTTCGGTTGTTTTTTGGGGGGGGACTTTTTTTTGTTTGTGTTGACACGTGGTGTCTTGTGAATCGCGAAACATTTTGCACCATTTTGCGACGTATCCTGTCCTGTGGCTTGCCTTTCCCACCCCACGACCCAAGCGCCCACCACCCACGCCACCCTCATCACCGTTAGATTACTAATTTCCCCTATCTTCTGTGCGCGATTAATTCGAAACTCTCTCGTGAATGTGTGAAACAAAACCAACAACCTTGTGAATTCGTGTGAAAACCAAACAAATAACAAAAAAAAAAAAATTCCAAATAATCGCCATCAAATGATGATGCTAACAACAGAGCACATAATGCACGGTCATGCGACATCGGTTAGTCAAAGTGCGCTTTTCGGTTGCTCAACAGCTGGCCACAGTGGCATTAACCAATTGGGGGGTGTCTATGTGAATGGGCGCCCCCTACCCGATTCGACGCGACAAAAAATTGTCGAATTAGCTCATTCCGGCGCTAGACCATGTGATATCTCGCGTATCTTACAAGTATCGAATGGATGTGTTAGTAAAATTTTAGGCAGGTAAGTTCTTTAAAGTTTTTCTGTTCTCTTTACATCCATTTACATCCGCCAAGCCCGCACTCCCATCCGTGTTACCGTGTGCCGCCGTGTCCTCTGCGCCGACGGATGTCCGATCGCCGCTACGTGCTCCTTGGCTTGCATGCTCTTTAGTTTCGTAGAGAGGTTCACATTGAATTGAAAATTTTTTGTTCACTGAGACCTTGGACAATTTGATGGGAACTTTGTAGAATTGGTTTTTTTTTTTGTTTCTTGTTGTTTATTTGAAAAGTCCATCGGAGCACTGGCGGCATCGTGATTGGTGACATTCCGTCGAGTTTCCTGCCGCGAATCTGTTCAATGACGGCACTTCAAGTGTCTGAGAGTGCGTGTCGGGTGTGCAGTGTGCCGCGGAGTGAGAAAGGGCGGACGTTTGTGACGAGTTCGAGGGGGAATCAGGTTTTCGTAAACGTCGCCTCGCTTTTTGCTTCGGAATTCATAACAAACCGATGTTCCTGTTCTGAAAATGCTTGAAATGTCCTTCTTCCAGCATGCTGCCATGTCTGCCCCCCTGCGGTGACTCCAAGCCAAGCAACGTCGAACGACAATGTCCACCCGTGCAGTGTCTTGCCCGCTAACACACCCTCTTCTCCGTCTTCGCACGAGCGAATTATAAACAAAAGTGCGAAATCGCTCAGCTACAAGCGGCAGCTTATTTTGTCCGACGTTGCGGCCATTCGCCCTCCAATCGTTCGGCATCGAAGGGATATCGCGCATTCACCACTTCCGTCGCTTGAGCGATTGAGCGACGATTCAGAGCAGCGGGCGATTATTTTTGGATTTTTGCGAACATTTTTGCGGGACCATGTGGAAGCCGAACAGAAGAAAATTCAACACCAAGTCGCTTTGATCATCACCTTCGATTGGCGTTGCTGATACGATTCCCTTGCATTGGCGTAGCTTACCTCAGTCCCCTGCTTAGGCGTCTCTTAGCTGATTCCTCTGCACTCTCGTCGCTTACCACATTTCCTAGCATTCGAGTCGCTTAAGCAACAAAGCGCCAAAAAATCCCACATCGCAACAATTTCATTCCACTTCCCGTCGCTTGGTCATCGTTCGCTTGCATTGGCGTCGCTTAGCTCATTCCCTTGGACTGGCGCCGTTTACAACTACGTCCCCGGCTTTGGCGTAGCTTATTCCCGTCCCCTGACTTGGCATCGCTTAGCTCATTCCTCTGCACCCTCGTCGCTTACCACATTCCCTAGAATTCTCGTCGCTTCAGCGACCAAGCGCCAAAAATTCCACGTCGCATCGATTTCACTTCACTTCCCTTCGCTTGGTCATCGTTCGCTCATCGCGTAGCCTTGTCAAATCGTCTGGGAACGCCTTTCTCGTTCCCAGACCACGCGTTGTCTTATTTACTTCAAAGCAGCGATTCTGGGATGTGGCCGGTTTCCTCTACACGTCCATTTCGACATCGTTGTCCATTTTAACACCGAATTTCGGAGTCTGTGGCGGTAACGAGCATCTCCGGAAGGGGTTCGAATCGGCGTCAGGAGTGGAGTTGCTGGAGTCCTCACAGATTGTCCACGATGTTTCGTCGAATTTTTCGGTCAATTCTGGGCATGGATACGCTTTATTTCTCCATTCTGCCTCGCGTCAGCGGTTGAGTTGCTGGACACGTGAGTTTGCAGACTTGTTCCACCAATTGCGGCTCATTTCCCCGTCAGTCTTGGAGATAGGGTAATGATGACGGATTTGCCGAAGCTCCTCAGAGTGACGGCCATTCCTTGAATTCTGCGGGAAACCGAATTCGGTCGCTTTGGCCATTCCCTTGCTCTGGCGTCGCTTAACGCGAGGATTGTCACGTCCGTCAGTAGACCCTATCGTGGCAAGTCGAATTGGAAGACGTTCGTGGGACTCAAACTGCTCCCCTGAGGTGGGTGACTGAAGAGGGTTCTCTTGAACGGAGATGGATCCCTGCCTATCAGCGTCTGTTGTTAACGGCTCGAAGGTTCCTTCCAGAGAGCTTGTCCAACAGGCTCTCTGAACCTTGTTTCTAAGAAATACAACTGCTCCTTAAATGCCTCGTTTTAGACAGCCAAACGGACCTGAACCTCATCTCTTTTCCAGTCGATTGCTCGCCCAGTTCAACGTGCGTCTCGAGTTGCCTTCAATGTCCTCACCACTTTTGAAGCAAGTGCCCGCTCCGTCGGGGATAGTCCATCCGTTCAGGCAACTCCTTCTGAAACCCTTCATCGATGCATCAGCCTACGTCTTCGTGCGTATTGTCTGCAATCCCACACCACCTTCGATGGGAATGAACGCCATTGTAGCGGTCGCCCGTCTGCTGCAGGAGCCGTCGAGCTTATTCTGGCTCTCCTCATCGATGCTTCCGCTTTTGTCTTCTTGTCTGCTACTCCCGGTGCCTGTCCTGAACCTCGACGGACTGAATCAACCGAAGTCAATTCGCCTCTGACGACACATTCAGTTGGACAATAATTCCCATCTCCTCCTCACTCGGAGTCGGAGTCACTTCGAACTGCGACCGTCATCCAAGTCTCGCCTCTGGCTCCGCCGCAATCCCATCATTGTTCTCCTCTCGACGCCCAACCTCGCATCAGTTCTCCTCCTCCGCCTCTATTTGCAAGCAGAAAAAAACAAAACCACCAGAGAAGCAAAGCCAACTCCCGACGGCCGATTCCAATTGGAATCGAGGCGGGGTTTCTCCGCGTTCTCCATCCTCCCAGACCTTTGCCAGGAATCAGTGTGAAACAAGTGAAATCAAGTGAATTTGTGTGTGTCTTTTGTCCGACGGAACTCTTGGTCGGCCAGTGGACCAGTTGGACGGTCTACCGATGAAACAGGGACAACTGGCCGTCCTTTCAATTGTCTTTCAAGAAAGTGTCCAGCAGGCGTCCCAGTTTGCCACCAGTTTCCAGTGATGTCTGAGAATTCCACTTCGGGCTCTTCGCCGACGGCTTTTGCTGCTCGTCCGTGTGTGCCGCCATTTTTCCAGTGTCGGGCATCGAAAGGGGAACGTTTGGCAATCTCGGCTTGTGCTTCTGCCTCACTTGTGATTTCTAAAGCTCCGTCGATCGAAAATGAAACCTTGTGGGCGACCGGCCGACGGGATGTGTTTCGTCGTCTAGACATCGGAATTCTTTGTCCGCCGGGAAGTGTTCGTCATTCCTGAGGTTTCATGCGGCGTCCTTGTGAGCCCCGAGATTCCATGCGTCGTCCTTGTGAGCCCCCGAGATTCCAAGCGTCGTCCTTGTGAGCCACCGAGATTCCATGCGTCGTCCTTGTGAGTCTCCGAGATTCCATGCGTCGTCCTTGTGAGCCCCGAGATTCCATGCGTCGTCCTTGTGAGCCCCCGAGATTCCATGCGCCGTCCTTGTGAGCCCCGAGATTCCAAGCGTCGTCCTTGTGAGCCTCCGAGATTCCATGCGTCATCCTTGTGAGCCCCCGAGATTCCAAGCGTCGTCCTTGTGAGCCACTGACCATCGACATGTATTGCCCATCTCCAAGGTACCGCCGTTCGTCTGTGTCCACCGTGTCACAGCCCGTGTGAAGGTTTTCCCAAGATTTCTCGTCATTGCTTATGACCCGTCCGCCACTGTCCTTCCGCATGTGCTCATCATTCTTAAGGTCCCGTCGTTCTGTGTCTGTGTCTGCCACGCCATTGCCAGCAGGCATACTCCCGTGCGCCGTCCTTCTGTGCCACTGTCCGTCGGGATGTGCTCCCCACTCCTAGGGTTCCGCCGAGACACTTTCCACCCGGCTCTGCTCGTCCGTTTGTCAAGCCGCTGTCCTTCGCTATGTGCAGCCAGAGACCGCCGAGTCTGTGCCTCCCTGGCCACTGCCAGCAGGGATGTCTTCATTATTCCCGAAGTTCCGTGCGTCGTCCTTCTGTGCCACTGTCCTCCGGTATGTGCTCACTATTCTTGAGGTTCCGTCTTGCTTCTCAGCCAGAGACCGCCGAGTCTGGCCACTGTCCGTCGGGCTGTGCAGCCAAAGACTGCCGAGTCTGTGTCTCCCTGGCCACTGTCCGTCGGGATGTGCTCCCCATTCCTAGCGTCCCGCCGAGACACTTTCCACCTGGCTCTGCTCGTCCGTCCGCTGGGCCACTGTCACCGGGGATGTGTCCATCGCCCCTGAGATTCCCTGCGTCGTCCACCTGAGCATCTGGCAGCCGTTTCCAACATTCCGTCGTCCGTGTCGAAAATGCCTGCGAGTCTCTCATCTCCCTCCAGCCGGGCCACTGCTCCCACTCTGTGCACACTCACCGTCGGCAGATCGGGTCCCCCCTCCACCCCCCCACCATCACAGATTCCCCCGCATGCTCCAGCCCCTTCTCTACAAAATAATCAACTATCAACACACACCTATTTTTTTTCCGCATTCAATCTCATTTCAGATACTACGAAACGGGATCAATAAAACCACGAGCAATTGGCGGTTCGAAGCCGCGTGTTGCAACGACGCCGGTTGTACAAAAAATCGCCGATTACAAGCGTGAATGTCCGAGTATCTTTGCCTGGGAGATCCGTGATAGATTGCTGTCTGAACAAGTCTGCAATAGCGACAACATTCCGAGCGTAAGTACATTTTGTTTGTTTATTTCTTGTGCATGGGTGTCGGCAAGGTGGTGCGTCACGTTTGAGAGTGACGTTCGAGTGAGTTTTAGATCGTGTCAGTCGTGTGTGATGGATGGATCGAGGTGTGACATCTGCCGATGGATTTTGATGCGCAATCAAAAGTTTGTCACCGCAGCAATGGCTGTACCGTGTGCCTCAGAGGATTGTTCGACGGACAAATTGTCCGACGTGCTTGTTAGTTCACCGGCTCGGCAAGTTATAAGTAGAGCTTCAGACCGAAGGGCAGTAGACGAAGCTGAATTTAACGGTCTTATTTATTCATCCATGAGGAAACAAAAATTTGTCAGAAAAGTAACTCAAAAGACGTTGAAGACAAACGAAAAATGCCAATAATAGACGCAAACAGTTTGAAAATTTGGTTAAAATATATAAATTGGGTGGCGCTACAGCCCCTAGCCTAGCCGCTGTCCGGTGGGGGCAACCACTTGTGTTGTGAGCCTAGCCACTGTCCGTCGGGGGCAACCACTTGTGTTGCTCGTGCCACTGCTCTCCCACCAGTTAAAGGGACCGACAGTCTTATGCCGACTCCGAACGGCCAAGTTTGAGAAGCTCATTCTAGACAGACGTACTCTTTGGACCTCGAAGGAGGTGGGGTCGTGAAAATAGTTTTGTTGCGTTGTTCAGAGCGTGCAACGCCACGAGCCACCACAACGACTCCGAATTTCGGCATGTTTAACAGACATTCCCACGATGATTCGATAAATTGACTGTGGCAGCTTTGGTGATTCGTCGTGAGCTGATCGTACAGTCCGCCGTGGACCAGGTCGTTAGTCAACCTCTCTCTCAAGACTGTACGTACATCGAGCTGATTAAGCCACGCCCTCAAATGCAGAGGTCTTCATCGATCACGTTGGCCCTCGGCGTTGTCCTTGCGCCCAGTCGAGGTCTCAGAGGACGCATTGGAGTTCAATCAGATCCATCGAGGAGTCAGTGCGTTGTTCTAGCCTTGCAGCAAGCGCTTCCTTGTCCTGGCCCACAAATTCGAAGAAGTCGAGATTTGATCAACTTTGAAGTCTTTGGTCTCAAAGTGCTGTGCGTTCGCCAAGCTCCTCCTTCGTCAAGTCCCTAGCTCATCCGAGCCACACCCAGCTCCCTGTTGGCTTTGCGTCAGCTCCAATGGCGCGTTGGTCCGCGGCGCGTTGCACAGTCATCTGGGTGATCATGATCTTGAGGCAGCTAGCTCAGTTGTCTACTGACTCCGCGTCAGCTCCAAATGCGCGTTGGCTCCGCGACGCGTTGCACAGTCATCTGGGTGATCATGATCTTGAGGCAGCTAGCTCAGTTCTCTACTGACTCCGCGTCAGCTCCAATGGCGCGTTGGCTCCGCGGCGCGTTGCACAGTCATCTGGGTGATCATGATCTTGAGGCAGCTAGCTCAGTTGTCTACTGACTCCGCGTCAGCTCCAAATGCGCGTTGGCTCCGCGACGCGTTGCACAGTCATCTGGGTGATCATGATCTTGAGGCAGCTAGCTCAGTTCTCTACTGACTCCGCGTCAGCTCCAATGGCGCGTTGGCTCCGCGGCGCGTTGCACAGTCATCTGGGTGCAAGCAAACACACAGCCTCCCAGTTGAATCTCCGACGCGTCGCAGAGCCACCGTGACGTGAGTTCTTCGCCGTATCCTCGCTAAACACTACGCCTCGCATCAGACTCAACCTCATCCGCAGCTAAGCTCGGGCTCGGGAAATTGCCAATTTCGCCCAGCTATTGTTCCACACCAGTTGTCTCCGTCTTAGAGCGGAAATCTCTGCACAAGCTGTTGTCTGGCCGCTCTGAGTGTCCTTAAAGGACAAAAAATTGTTTCCAATTGAAGCAAAAAGCCAGCCCCGGCATAGCGCACCAATACGAGCCTAATTCTGCAATTTTTCTGAAGTGTGTCCCACTCGAGGACCGTACCGATGTAATCCCTATTCACCGGGGCCGCAAAGTGAAAATGATCTTAAGGCCATGCTCACTCTCTCCCAGAGGCACACTCACTCACTGATCTACTTTAAATTTGAAGACAGTCTCAATCTGAGTCTTCGACTAAGAGGAGTCCTTCTGTGTGCCAGTGTGCCAGTGTATGCGAATTATAATGATCCTCTCGAGGGCCTCGCAACGAGTGCACCAGTCCACTTACGAGCGCTGATTGTATCGCCGAACAATGGACACGGCCGGGTCGGGGCTCGATCACTGATCTGCATCAGCGGCGGATAATCCGCATTGTTGTGCGCGCCGAGATGATTAGGAGTGATAGGCTGACCGGGGGTGACAACTGCGGCGAGGTAGCCGCTTCGGCGAGGCAATTACCTGCATAAAAGGTTTTTCGAGGATAAGGACTCTGCTCTAATTTTCTGTTTGTTTTTGTTTGCCTCTCCCATCGGTCAGCGGTCGTTTGTTTGTGTCGATCATCCCCCGGAACGGGATTGCAATTTGCCGTGGCACAGGTCCGTTCGATTTCAAAGGCGCCGTGGTACCGTGGTACCGTGGTACCGGCCGGTCGGACAGCTGCGAGGAGAGCTCCATCTGCATGCAAATGCCTCCCTGTCACGCCCAGGCCTCGGAGAGAGAGAGAAAGGGTGAATTTTTAATTTGTTCCGCGTTCGTTTTTTCGTCGTTTTTCGGGAATGATGTAATGGCTGCGAGAGTACACAACGAAAACAAGACGTGCCGGTTGCCACACACAGCCCGGCTATGTACACGGACCGCCAAGGGGGGCTGGGCTGGGCTGGCTATCTCTGCTGGTGGCAGGCCTCGCATCCGAGGGAGGGGGTTGCCGCCGATTGATGGGTGTCTCTCTTTGCATTTGTTTCCCTGTGTGTGTGGCTGTCCCGTTTTTTTGTGTGCCCGGATTAAGGGTGGTTAAGGGAGGGTTGGTGCTTCTTTATTTTTCATTCACTGAGTTCAAACTTGGCTGCCTGCGTGTGTGTGTGGTGAGGAGGAAATGTTTCCTTCAACGCGGAGTGCCGTCGGGTGTCATTGGTTCATTGTGTGCGGCCAATCATGTGTGAGTCGGGAAAAAAAAACGAACACTGATGGAAGGGTGACAACGCGATGCGAAATAGCGACGCACGCGAGGGATTCACTTTAAATCCACGCAGCTTGACGGGATTTCCGTGGCACTCGGGAGCGGATTGAAGCGATGGCAGGGAACTCGTGGCTGGGTTCCAGAGCAAACGAGTTAAGCTCGTCGTCGAGTGCGGAAAATGGTGGACAGGCCACAGAACGATCAGCAGAAGGACGGAGGGAACTTGTTCGTCTTCGTGGTTTTGCTGGGCTTCGGGCGACGGCCATTTGTTGGGCGATTTGTGCCAGGAGACGGTGCTTCAGGTCGCGTCCATTTTTTTGTTCGGACGTTTCGTTTCAGTCACACGGTTGCTCGATAAACAGAAGTTGGCGGACGTTTGTCTGCGAGCTTCGTTCATTTGCGAGGGACTCTGGGGCAACAGTAACGAACAACGATTTCTTCTAGATTCAGGCGGTCTGCTCGCTTCATCGCCAGCTTCCGACGGTCTCCCCGTCCATCGTCCGCCACTTGCGGCGTCTAGCTTCAGACGGTCTCCTCGCTTTGTCGCCAGCTTCAGACGGTCTCCCTCTCCATCGTCCGCCAGATGCGGCGTCTAGCTTCCGACGGTCTCCTCGCTTTGTCGCCAGCTTCCGACGGCCTCCCTCTCCATCGTCCGCCAGATGCGGCGTCTAGCTTCCGACGGTCTCCCCGTCCATCGTCGGCCACTTGCGGCGTCTAGCTTCTGACGGTCTCCCCGTCCATCGTCGGCCACTTGCGGCGTCTAGCTTCTGACGGTCTCCCCGTCCATCGTCCGCCACTTGCGGCGTCTAGCTTCTGACGGTCTCCTCGCTTCATCGCCAGCTTCCGACGGTCTCCCCGTCCATCGTCGGCCACTTGCGATGTCTAGCTTCTGACGGTCTCCCCGTCCATCGTCCGCCACTTGCGGCGTCTAGCTTCTGACGGTCTCCTCGCTTCATCGCCAGCTTCCGACAGTCTCCCCGTCCATCGTCCGCCACTCGCGGCGTCTAGCTTCTGACGGTCTCCTCGCTTCATCGCCAGCTTCAGACGGTCTCCCCGTCCATAGTCCGCCACTCGCGGCGTCTAGCTTCTGACGGTCTCCTCGCATCGTCGCCAGCTTCTGGCGGTCTTCCCGTCCATCGTCGGCCACTTGCGGCGTCTAGCTTCTGACGGTCTCCTCGCTTCATCGTCAGCTTCCGACGGTCTCCCTGACCATCGTCCGCCGCTTGCGGCGTCTAGATTCAGACGGTCTCCTCGCTTCATCGCCAGCTTCAGACGGTCTCCCTGTCCATCGTCCGCCCCTTGCGGCGTCTAGCTTCAGACGGTCTCCCCGTCCATAGTCCGCCACTCGCGGCGTCTAGCTTCTGACGGTCTCCTCGCATCGTCGCCAGCTTCTGGCGGTCTTCCCGTCCATCGTCGGCCACTTGCGGCGTCTAGCTTCTGACGGTCTCCTCGCTTCATCGTCAGCTTCCGACGGTCTCCCTGACCATCGTCCGCCGCTTGCGGCGTCTAGATTCAGACGGTCTCCTCGCTTCATCGCCAGCTTCAGACGGTCTCCCTGTCCATCGTCCGCCCCTTGCGGCGTCTAGCTTCAGACGGTCTCCCCGTCCATAGTCCGCCACTCGCGGCGTCTAGCTTCTGACGGTCTCCTCGCATCGTCGCCAGCTTCTGGCGGTCTTCCCGTCCATCGTCGGCCACTTGCGGCGTCTAGCTTCAGACGGTCTCCTCGCTTTGTCGCCAGCTTCAGACGGTCTCCCTCTCCATCGTCCGCCAGATGCGGCGTCTAGCTTCCGACGGTCTCCCCGTCCATCGTCGGCCACTTGCGGCGTCTAGCTTCTGACGGTCTCCCCGTCCATCGTCCGCCACTTGCGGGGTCTAGCTTCCGACGGTCTCCTCGCTTCGTCGCCAGCTTCCGACGGCCTCCCCGTCCATCGTCCGGCACTTGCGGCGTCTAGCTTCCGACGGTCTCCCCGTCCATCGTCCGCCACTTGCGGCGTCTAGCTTCAGACGGTCTCCTCGCTTCATCGCCAGCTTCCGACAGTCTCCTCGTCGCACAGGCGGCTTCTACCCCCTCGCCCACGCTCACTACCGTCGTCCCACTTCCTCGGAGGCTGGAGGAGGAGGATGAGTAGGCCAGGATGGCTCCCCTGATTAATGTTGTGATTCCGATGCAAAATTTTAATTAAAAGCAATTACACACGGGCTGGGGCTGGGACTGGAGCTGGGAGTCGGGGCCACAGGCCCGCATCGTCGAAATTTATTGCCTGCTCTCATTCGATTAACGTTAATCCCCCCCAAAGCCACCACACACGTGGGTGTACAGCGAGCGGCTCTGCTTGGGCGATGTCGTAAGAGGCTGCCATCCTCCCCCTGAGCCCCCAACAACAACAACGTACGGTCACTCGCTTAATGTTGCACTTAAATTCAATCGATGCCAAGGCTATCCCCCATCTTGTGCTGGGGGGGGACAGACTCAGCACGCGCGCGCCTGTGTGTGTGAGTGTCCTTATTGAATCAACTGTCTGATGGGATTTTCGTACACTTTCCCAGATCGCATCGCAAACGATGATTGAATTGATTTGCTTGCGCCCTTTTCCCTCCGAATTGAGCAGCTAAACAGCGTAACCGCAGAACTTATGCGCGCCCAATAGACCAGGGGGTCGGCCAACTGATCTCACATATGTACACAGCAGATACGCTGGCCCTGCTCGAAAATTGGCCATATGTTATGCAATGTATTTAGGTTTTGTATCTCATTCTGTACGTTGACCAAAGAGCCGGGGGTCCTGCGAGGTACAACCCTCTTCTGTTGTTCCATCCTTTGTTGTTTATTCGCGGTGCTGTGCTGTGCTGCTGCTGCTGCTGCTGCCTTTTATGCTCTCGTTTTCATTGCTCGGTGGCCCTGTCGCGGTCGCTCCTGTTCGCCGATACACGCTCGTTACGTTCCCGTCCACCCCAAGTGGTGACGAGATGGTTATCTCTGGAATTAGGGCTTGAATACATATACCCCTTCTGTCGGCTCGGTATTCTTTCCAATTCACTCTTCTCTTCGTTTTTTTTTGTTTTGCTTTGTTTTTCTTCTATTTCCCTCCATCCCCTGCCCGGCACACACACACACGCAGAGCTGCAACTTCAAACAAAAGCTGTTGAGGGACGACTCCGAGCAGGAGAGCGCATTGAGGCCTGTGTTGTAACAAATTTGTTTTTTCCCAAATTATTTTTGTATAGAGGAGCAATTTGTTTTCGGGCGAACTTAATCAAATAAAACGGTAACTTCGTTAGGACGCGCCGTGCGTCGTCGCCGTCGTGGTGGTGGTGGTGGTGAGGTTTTTCCTTTTTGCTCGGGTATCGACCAAAAAGGGGGCGGAACAACGCAAAACCAACGAACAACGGTTACGGATGGGTGTTCGGGTGGGTCTCCCTGTGTGTGTGTGTGTGTTTAGATCTTGATTAGGAGATAAATCGAATTAATGGGAAACATTGTTACCCCCAATCAAGGCAGGATTTTTGTTGCGAAAATCACTTGACATGTGCTTGCTCTCGATCTGTGTGAACGCTGCGAAGGCTACAAGTGCACTTGAACTGGCCTGAGCGCTCGAGTGCGGAGGAGTGGAAGGAGCTTAGCGTCACCCTTCGCTTATCGGCATCCGATCTGATCCAATCTGATCCAATCTGAGTCCTTCAAGGCATGTCACTGCCGAATGTGCTTTTCTCATTAACTTCGGCTGCTGTTAGTTTTATGCCCGTAATGTAATCGGGCTTCGAATCTCGTCGGTGTGCTTCTGGGTATCTGGTGCCAGTCAGTGCGTCTGGTTTGGACGGCTTTTGAAGTGGGTGCTTGCTGGGGCTGGAACGACGCAACTGTTGTTCGTTCAAGAAGGATCCATTTCAAGGCATCCAGTCGTTTGAGCTCTCCGCCCTAGAAAGCTGTCCTTACTAGGAAGCTGTCTGTACGAGGGAGCTGCCGTTCAAGGGAGCTGTCCGTTCAAGGGAGCTGTCCGTTCAAGGGAGCTGTCCGTTCAAGGGAGCTGTCCGTTCAAGGGAGCTGTCCGTTCAAGGGAGCTGTCCGTTCAAGGGAGCTGTCCGTTCAAGGGAGCTGTCCATTCAAGGGAGCTGTCCGTTCAAAAGGGGCTGTCTGTGTGAGGGAGTCGGTCTGTCACCGAAATCTGCGTCTCCATCTCTGGTCTTCCAAGACTTCATCCTTCTTCTCTCTCAAAGTTCAGTGAGTAGACTGTGCCCGCATCGCCTCTGTCTGCACTTATCGAGCTGTCCCGCATCCTCGACCGCTTCCAAATCGCTCCCCTCGCAGACAGCCACCTCTGAAGCCACAGTTCCTGTCCGCCTCTGCCAGTGAAACAGACGCCCCTCAACGCATCCAACACCCACTCCCAATCGTCTTTTGT
The DNA here is from genome assembly GCA_916610145.1 of Eristalis arbustorum. Lineage (NCBI taxonomy): Eukaryota > Metazoa > Arthropoda > Insecta > Diptera > Syrphidae > Eristalis > Eristalis arbustorum. Next base: position 3,872,852 of record OU744321.1, on the reverse strand, counting down.
TTCTCAATCTTCCCCGCCGAAGTATCCCCCACTCCAGCGTCGACCAAAAACGAGTTAGATCAAAATCGATTTGAGCCAGACGCCAGAGAGGCGAATCAATGCAGGCACTCAATCGGCAGGGTGGTGCGTGTATTTTTGTGTACAATTCATTGTTTCTGTCCGCGGTTAACCGGAAAAATTGTAACAATGCCCGAGACGAAACTCCCAGGGAGGGAGCGAATGAGCGAGTGAGCGAGCCCGACCACCGGGCATAATTGAGCGGAGCGAGCTGTTCCGCTGTTCACCCTTCGGTCGTGCGAGGGATATGCGTGCAATTACATAATGCTCGAGTAAATGGGATTCAAGTTCTTGTTTGAATTACTTGTTTGAATTGTGTGCGCTCGGCATGCTCATTGATTGAGCGCTGCTCGGGGGGAATGGAAAACGAGCGGAAAGGGTGCCGGGGAGTCTTCGTTGAGAGGACACCAGAGGTGATTGTGCGTTTTTGACGGACTTGCGGAGGCGTCTGTTCTAGGGAACCTGTCCGTTCAAGAGGGGTGTCCGTTCATGAGTTCGAGGGAGCCCTCCGTGAGGAAAAGAAGCAGTCTAAGGAAGCTGTCGATTGCAGTGAGTCATTGTCGCTCAAGAGAGGAGATAGTTCACAGGGACTGTCCGCTTAAGAGGGGTGTCGGTTCAAAGGGGCTGTCGGTGCAAAAGAATCGAGGAAGCTTGCTGTTCAAGCGATCAAGCGGCTTGTCCGTTCAAGAGCGGTGTCCTATGGAGAAGGGTGGTGTCCATTTATGGGAGGTACAATGAGGGAGGAGGGAACTGTTCGCTCGAGGTAGCTGTCCCTTCAAGACTGATGTCCGTTCAAGAGGGGTGTCTGTTCAAGTTAGCTGTCTAGCTTCATGTGTCATGGAGTTGTCCGTTCGAGGGAGCTGTCCGTTCAACAGGGATGTCTGGTTAAGGTCACCTTAGCGAGCGGTCCGTTCAAGAGCGTTGTTCCATGAAGAACGAGGGTGTCCATTTATGGGAGGTCCAATGAGGATGTCTGCCTAAGGAAGCTTTGCATTCGAGGGAACTGGTCGCTCAAGGTAGCTGTCCCTTCAAGACTGGTGTCCGCTCAAGAGTGGTGTCTGTTCAAGTTAGCTGTCGAACTTCATGTGTCATGAAGATGTCTGTTCGAGGTAGTTGTCCATTCAAGGGAGCTGTCCGTTCGATGGAGCTGTGCGTCCGAGCAAGCTGTCCATTCAACAGGGGGTGCCCGTTCAAATGAGGAATCTGTTCAAAAAAGTCTGTCTACATCTGATCACATTAGCGAGCTTTCCGTACAAGGCCCGTGAAAAAAGCCGTCAGTTGAGAAAAACTTGCCAATTTCACGGCTGATCTCACCACTTCCGGTTGCCCTAATACAACCGTTCCCGCGCCATTCTCTCTCTCTCTCCCCCCACTTGAGAGCCTGATTAAGTTAAAGACCCTACTCCCCCGCGAACAGTGGCCTCCTTAAAAGTCAGAAGAAACAAAAAACGAACCCACCCCCCATCGACACAAAATGTGCCCCTTTAAGGATCATTCTGCGAGCTCTCTCGCTATCTCGTTAAAAATCCATTAAACTGAAGGGTATTCAACATTTACTTCCACTGAATACCTTCGAACAAGCCCCTCCGCCCGGTGGGTCTGCCAGCGAGCTGGATCCGAACATGTCATGCATAATTCTACGAATAGAGGGAGGGCCTGCCATCGCCTGCCTCCAGCCCTCCCAAAAAATATACGCGCTACGTCACACGAACCGTGTGTACTTCATTTCGTTTTTTTTTCTGCGAATCTCCTCATCCGAAATATGTTTTAGAGTAGATGACGAGTGCGCCACACCACAGAATACAGCCCAACCCCTCCCCATCCCACCAGAGCACATCACAGAGCACAGCAGTACAGCGGTATGGAAAATAAAAAAACGGGATGAGGGCGACGATGGCTGCTGAAATAAAATGGGGAACGTTTGCATGGCTGGAGCCACTGGTTTGGTTTTATGTACACGTTGCCATCCCCACACCAGCATCGCCATAATGACATGCTGCACTCTTTTCATTTTCTTTCCTTCTTTCAATTTCATTTCGTTTCGTTTCGTTTCGTTCTTTTGTCTTATTCGACGCGTTCTGTGGTGTGTAATGTGGAATGGTGTGGTGGCTGTGTACTCCTCTCTCTCTCCCTCTGTTGCTGCCCCCCCCCCCCACACCAACCCCCCCGGAGACCCATTCCCTTGCAACCCTTCGATCCAAAGATCTTTTCTTTTCGTTTTTGCTTGCTTCCCGGATTTCTTCTTTTCAATTTCCATTTAAAATGCAAAAATGCAGCGTTATGTTGTTGCTGCCACTGCCACTGGCACTGGCACTGCTGCTTCTGCTGACGTTGCTGCTGCTGCTCCTCCTGATGCTGTTGCGGTTCTTGTTCTTGCTGCTGTTGTTGTTGTTTTTTCTACCTTAACGATGCCATTTTGTATACAATTTTTGCTCATTGTTGAGCGGTTGCCTTGTTTGGTTGAGAGGAGGGACCAACAAAAGGATTGCACCTCGCATGCACTCTATTTCATTTCAGTGACTCGGCATAGTGAAGATTTAAATTCATTCCACTACATGGTGGAATAAATCCAATGAATAATGCTGGGGGCAGAAGCCCGGCCGGTCGCTGGGTGGAGCGGAAGAACGAAGAACGGATGAAGGGTGCATTGCCATGAACTTTAAGGTGATTCGTGCATAGTTGAGTTAGCCCAACATTTCGGTTGAAGTCTTCCACGCCTCGATGGATGGGGTTCTGTACGTTACGCGCCAAACTATTGCACAACATCTCCCGTGTTCAGAATGGGCGCTTGAAGGATGTTCTATGTTTTTTTCTATGTTTTCTATGTTTTTTTATGACTCCCTACTGTGATAGGACGATCGGGGGCTTCTATTGACTCTCCTATCGTGACTCCCACTCACTTCATCCTCAAGGATCTGCCTGCCGGAAGTTGCGTTAGCCGGTTTTCCTGTCTCATTTTTGTTCACACCCCCAGTGTGTGTGGAATTTCCCTCAATCATCCCAGGCGGCTGGCTGCTTGTCAGAGGAATCTCAAGAGGCACGCGGCACGCTTTCCCCCTCCGCGACACATCTAAGCCCCACGACACCATCACCATCGTCGTCAACGCTCTTCTGAACATCAAAGGCTGTGCGGAATTTTTCGATTAAGAACCGAACACATTCCACAAGCCGTTTGGCGCGTTTGACGAACACCTCCTTGACGCGTTTGACGATGTGTGTCACTTTGCACAGCGTGCCGTTCAAGTGGTCTCTGGAATTCCACTTCTCGCTCGTCGTGCGCATAATTAAGATCGTCGATAATAATCGCTCTCTCTGTTTCACTCTTTTACAGGTTTCATCAATCAATCGAGTCCTTAGGAATTTGGCATCACAAAAGGAGCAACAGGCCCAGCAGCAAAACGAATCGGTCTACGAGAAACTTCGAATGTTCAACGGCCAGTCGGGCGGATGGGCGTGGTATCCTAGCAATGCACCACCGGCACACTTGGCCCTGCCGCCGACACCGACAGCTACAAATCTAACGGGACAAATCACCAGGGACGAGCTGCAAAAACGTGGTGAGTTCGATTTAAACAGATTAGCGGTGTTTCTGTGCGTTTTTATTTTTATTTATTTTTTTCTTTGACCACGGGCTGATGTTTGGGGGGAGGGGCTTGTGAGCGGTTAGTTGATTGGACGGCGGCGAGGATTCACAGCGTTGGGGAACAGAATTTCAGAGGGATTCTCGGAGAAGTCAGTTCCCAGCCCTGACGTTTGTCAAGAGTTGCCTGAATCGCTTCAAAGTGTGGTATTAACTTCTAAGGCGTGGCTCAAGTTGGATCTGAAATGTGGCCCAAGTCGGATCGCTGCCAGAGTCGAGTCCAAGACGTGCCCCAAGTCGGTTCCAAGGCGTGGCCCAAGTCGCTTCCAAGGCGTGGCCCAAGTCGCTTCCAAGGCGTGGCCCAAGTCGCTTCCAAGACGTGGCCCAAGTCGGTTCCAAGGCGTGGCCCAAGTCGGATCTAAAGCGTGGCCTAAGTCAACTCCACGGCGCTGCCAGAGTCGAGTCCAAGACGTGCCCCAAGTCGGATCCACAGCGCGGCCCAAGTCGGGTCCAAGGCGTGGCCCAAGTCAGGTCCACGGCCTTGCCAGAGTCGAGTCCAAGACGTGCCCCAAGTCGGTTCCAAGGCGTGGCCCAAGTCGCTTCCAAGGCGTGGCCCAAGTCGCTTCCAAGGCGTGGCCCAAGTCGGATCCACGGCCTTGCCAGAGTCGAGTCCAAGACGTGGCCCAAGTCGCTTCCAAGGCGCGGCCCAAGTCGCTTCCAAGACGTGGCCCAAGTCGCTTCCAAGGCGTGGCCCAAGTCGGGTCCAAGGCGTGGTCCAAGTCGAAAGGAAAGAGTTTCTTTGGCCAGCTCCCGTGGTCTGGGCCTCCACCCGATCCAGAGTCCAGATCTCAGGCGTCGCCTACTCGCTTGACTCTCCGTCGTGACTTGAGGCCAAAGATAGAGCGGCGCGGCGCCACCGCAAGCCTGGCTTGAGGGCGAGGAAGAGAAAAAGACGCCGCCACAGTGCGCACCGTCTGACGAATGATCACTTCCCAGCCTCCTTACAGGAGACACTGACGGCTTCCCCCAGCCAACCCCTAGCTCAGCCAAGACGCACCCTCCCTCTCGCTCTCCCTCTCACCGTTTAGTTTGCCGACCACTGCGCCTACTTAGTACGTCAAGGCGACTAATCTACACGGGATTTGTGCCAGACCCCCGAGCACGTCCAAGGTGCCGGCGACAATGTCATCGTCACCGTCACCGTCACCCCCACTCGCCCACTCGCCCACTCGCCCACAATCGTTCGCGTGAAGCTCGCTGGCAAACGACGACCACCTCCCCTGTCGTGGAACTAATCACATGATTAATTTAATCATCACTAAGTACCTGTCTTGCATGTTATCCCTTCGCCTCATCCATTTGCCAGCCCGTGCCCGGTGACCAGTGGCCGTCCGGCCGTCCGGGCGTCCCTCCCTCGCGCACCCCCTGCCGAGTGCACTCGTATCGTTGTACACTTGTTAACATATTCCATTCTCTCGCTTATTGTTGAATTGATTACGAACGATGAGGCGAAATTACGTCGATCCGATTGATGTGCAATTGCCGATGTTCACTGGGAATGAGCAGCGACAACAGCGACTCGGGTGCGCTGCGTCGCCCACTCGCACCCTTGAGTGGCGAGCCAGCCCTGCTGCGGGTGTGCGCGCGTCTGTGTGCGGCCATTCAATTAGGCTTAATAAGTTTCGCTCAATAATTCCACTCTCGATTGCAATGCAGCGGGTGGGAGGGGCGAGCGTCGCATCGAGATGTGTTATCTCATGAGGGTGCCTGCTGCATGCCGATATGCCTGATTGAGTGCCGGATTCAGTTCCGGATGCCGCTGCCTCCGCGAGGGGCTGGCAGGGTGGTGCCCTATTCAAATTGAAAATCCAAGCTTAACAGACACGCCCACACCGAGGGACACTCGGTCCGTCTGCATGGTCTTGCGTAGATAATTACTGGATAATTGTGCTGGCCGCACACGCGGGCAAGAAGGGCTCCCGGCTTACAGCGAAATTTCCCCAAATGAACGGACAAGTGAAGCGTGGGCCGTGTGCCATCATGCGTGTGTAGGCCTCCCGAACGCACGCATCGCCTTATCGAAGTGCACCAGGAGTGGTCAGGCTTTGGTGAGATGAGTGTGTGTGTGTGGGCAGCCATCGCGTGGTCTGGCCGTGAGAAGGAGCACCTTGCTTTCTTTTGGAGCCCAAGCACCATTCACGGTTGCACTCGAACTGGCGCTCTCTCGCTCTGCGTGCGACAGTGTGTCCGTCGATGGTAATCAATTTCGGTGCAAAAGGGCATCATGCACCGCGTCGGTGAGGTGCGCTGGTATGCTCATAAAAGCATGGGTCCTGGGAGCCTGCCCTGAGGCACTTGTGCATGGGTTGGTCAAGTGGATGGCAGGATGCAGGAGTCCAGTTCATGAATCCGTTGGGCATTCGGCATTCCGTTCCAGTTGGTCGGCGAGTGGCTTGTGGAAATGTTCCTGCCAACGGGGAGGGCGGTGCTGTTGCGAGATCGACTGTGTGGGTGACAAGGCGAAGAAATGCAAGTGATGTTCGACGAGTGAAGGAATTCTTTCGACGTTGCTTCACTCGGTGCTCGACGACTTCGAGGGCATTGACAGAAATCGAAGGGCTAGGCGACTACCTAGCCTTGCAGAGGGCCGCGACAGACGTCGTCTATTTAAGAAGAGGTTTTCTTAAAGGCGCTCGACCTCGCAGAGGGCCTCGACAGACTGCCTCTTGAAGACAATGTCTTCTTAAGGGCAATCTACCTCGCAGAGGGCCTCAATTGACTGCCCCTTGAAGACGACGTCATCTTAAAGGCTCGACAGCCTGCTTCTTGAAGACGACGTCTTCCTAAAGACGCTCAACCTCGCAGAGGGCCTCAATTGACAGCCCATTGAAGACGACGTCAACTTAAAGGCTCGACAGAGTGCTTCTTGAAGACGAGGTCGTCCTAAAGACGTTGGCAAAGGACGTCTGCACACTGCCTCTTGAAGACCAAGGCTGATTCGTTCTCCGGAATCCAACCATTCTCACCACAAACAACGGATGGTGCTGCCACCGGACTCTTCGTGGAATTTTTAACAAAGCCCTGGTCCCAGGCTGCTCCCTTGAGGTACTCCAGCACCTACTGTCCTCCTTGAGGGAGCTAAGAGAAAAGCGAGTCATATGTGAACTTCACCGTCGGCAGATGAACAAGTCGTGCGACAGGATACTCTATTGCAATTTTCAAATCACTTACCTCACGGCGAGCAGACACTGGACACTTCCTTTAACATGCACTTTTTCACTTCCGATCACTCGACGTCTCGCGGACGGTGCTCAATAAGAACTGCAGAGACACGGCCGCAATCAATGTGGCACCGGACTGTGTCTGAAAACAGACAGAACAAGGATGCCTGCATTTAGGGAAATTCCATGCGTCCCCGAGTCATAAAGCAATTTGCAGAGAGGGAATTGTTATCTCAACGCAAGCGAGTGAACCGGAAATCAGTTTTATGACGGTTTTCGAAGGGACTGGACTTGAGTTTTTTTTTGCTTGAAGAGCACTGGTCCCAGGGTACTCCAGTGAGGTAGTCCATCACATCCTGTCCTCAATCAGAGGCAAATCAATGCTGCCCTGGATCAGAGCTGGAAAAGGTTGCCCTCAGGGCGAGGTGCTATCTCCCAGACCAGAGAAACAGACCCACCTTCATCCAAGAGTCTAGAGACTATACGAAGTCAACACGAATACCCGTACACCGAGCTATTGCTAACAAACACTCTCTGACGGCAAAACTGCTCTTCTAGCTCTTAAAAGTCCCACGAAGTCATCTCTGAACTAGTGTGGGACTGCCTACAACATCAACAGGTCACAGCGGCCGCACAGGAAATGAAAGAGCAGAGCTAAGGATGCGACATGACCAGCACCGCCAGGCTCAAAGGGCAAAGGCCTACCATTGCTGAACGCACGCGGAAGGTGGCAACAGTCAGGTCTCACCAACAATTTCTCTTAATAGACCGACAACAACTCCTCTGTCTCAGACACAAGGAGTCAGACTCGTGTTTACTGGACACTGCTCAGGAAACAAGCAGCTCAAAGCCCAGTGGGCCTACCTGCATCGAGGACGAACAAACTGCCGCACACATCCGGTGTCACTGTAACTGCCTAGTCGGGACACGTTATGGAAACCTGGGTGGAGACGGTATCTTGAAGCTGACATCATCATGAACTCAGGCTTGGGTACTTGCTTAGGCGATCCCTTCCAAATCCAATCATTTGAGCGAAACGTGCAGAATACTTTACACATGAACTTCTGCAAATTGCTGGCCGTCTCGTCGATCCCAACGCACTTGAACCTCCACGTCGTTGGTTCGATCCCTGGTCTGAGCGACAAAAATCCTATGCACAATGCCCTGTGAGGGTTCCCAGCTTAGGCCTAGGGGATCTCTTGGGATCTAGCAAAGGCCAGAGATGTTTGCTTGCTAGGCATGCTGTTCCAGTTGACCTTGAGCAGGCGTGTTCAACATCAGCGACCCGTCCACGTGCACCTCTCTAGCAGAGACACTCACCTCAGGCCAAGTCACGATGACGTCAGAGTGAGCATTTGTCACGGAAAATCGTTGATTTCTCCACGAAAACAGTGAAACCTCTAAGTGAAGTGAATGAAATCATGTTTGGAACAGTCCAGGCTATCATCCGCAAAAAACCCGACTCAAAAATTCTCAATTTTGTGGAAAATCGAAAAAGTGCATGAATTTGACAAAAAAGTGCAGTAAATTGCGAAACCACCTCAGTCGACATTTTTTCGTGCAAATTCTTGAAAATCGATTTTTTCGATATTTCGTGAGGGGTTTGGGGGAAAATCGGGTGGAATGCATTCTGTAGAGGTGGACTGTGAAGTGTGCAGCGAAAATTTGAAGGAAATCGACGCAGAAATGCGAAAACCGGGCGATGTCGTAGTCCGGGAGGAATGCCGTCGTGAGGGACTGTTCGGAATTCGTTGAGTTTTGGTGGAAAATGCGTGGGTTTTGACGGGGAAATGGATGGAATGGAGTGAGGAGCTGAGGTGATGGTCGAAAATTTGAAGGGAATCGGCCGTGAAATGCGAAAATGAGACGAGATTGAAGGAAGGCACTGGGTGCAGCATTCTGTTCGTGGTCGCGTGTAAACTGTGCTGACCAGAGATAATGGAATAAAAGAGATGTTCATCTTTCCATTGGAAAACCCCTAGTCTACCACAAATCCACCTCAGATTTTAAGCGTTTCCGCTCTCAAGTCACTAATACACCTCGGATTCTAAGCGTTTCCGCTCTCAAGTCACTAATACTACTCTATATACAGAGCACCGCCATCTTGCTTTTATTATCTGCCCTCAATAGTGTCAAAAATTTGCGAGATTGCCCATGATAATGTCAGAAATGGCCCCGATTGGAAAGTATTCCAGGACACTGTTCGCTAAGCTCATACTTTTTAAAAGGAATTATTGTAGCTGTTTATTAATTATTCATTATAAAAAGTCGTCAATAAATGCCAATCATTCTAACAAACTAATTGTTATAATTATATTGACGAACATTACGGTCAGGAAAAATGTGAAAAGATTTACAAAAATACTACAATTTATTTTCATATAGTAGTAGTACGTATTGTGGATTAAGGTAAGACTAAAAGTTATGTATGTACGAAATTTGAATAATTTATATCAAAAGAGCGCTACAGTCGAACCCGCTTAATTGAAACTCGTTTAATTGAAAAACCCGCCTATATGAAACAATTATTCTAACACCGTGAACATTTTAGCAGATTTCAGACAAACAGGTCGTTTTATTGAAACCCGCCTAAATGAAAAACTCGGATATTTGAAAAAGAAAATCTGTAAAATATATTACTTTTCACAGAAAATACACCGCTTAAATGAAAATGTTTCGCAAGAAAAATCAGATGCACAGGCTTTCAATGCATCTATTGAACTTGTAATTTTTCTGAAGCTCTGCGTTAAAGTTCACCTCTTAAAGTGACAAATATCAATTCTGACAGCACATTGCCTCATTGTTTTGACTATCCAACGATTTTTATCTGCTATGTACTGCTCGTTAAAACATTCGTCTGTAATCTTACTTATTTCAAAATTTCGGCCCCAAAGATAACGTTTATAAAGGGAATTAAATAGAAATTGAAATTACAGAAAAATTATCAAGATTTACAGCGGCCATGAATCTAAGAATCAAACAAGTTTGTCTATAAAAGACACATTTAAAATTTTAAAATATCTTGATGATGGTGAGACGCGGAAAACCATTTATACGCAGTTTACTTCAAGCGCACCAACGCAAGCAAGGATATGGATACAAAGATTTGAACAAGTAGTTCAGAAGAATAGAAACCGAATTAAATGCCAAAAAAAAACCCTGTTTTTTAATGTACATGTTTTGCTGTAACTTTTGATATATATCGTCTCTCACATCATACAGAAACCAACAAGCATAAGTTACACATTTTCGTTCATTCTGAGAGGTTTTTATCTCCACTCCTTAAAAAATGACAGTCTTCAAAATTTGGTGCAGAAACTACGGGAACAGACCTATTTGTTTATCCTGAATTTGTTAGTTTTCAAATTTAACGTCTTTTTTAATGGAATATTCCAGCCTCATAATAAGAACATAATTCAATGCATTTTGCGAACATACACTTGTCTCTTAGTTTCCGTTTTTGTTTTTAGGTGAATATTTTGCGTTCAAATTAGTGGCAAAGACGGAAATTCCGGATAATTCACTTCATCAACTGCTCTCATAAACTAATACGCATTTACATAAACACATTCACATTCACATTCAGCTGGTCGCGAGCTTTACACGTATTCACAGACTCTGTCTGTGAAACGGATGTGAAGCAGGAGGAAAACAGCTGTGAAATGTTATAAAAAACGCTGTCAGATGAATCTGAGGGGCAAGAAACGTAGAAGTGGCATATCTCCTCCTTCCATTATCTCTGGTGCTGACGGAGACTGTGTGATGAACTGATGCTGAGCATAGTCTGGCACATGCTTCTGGAGGTAGTCACGACGTATGCTGTCGGTCAAGGAAGCGATTTGCTGACAGTTGTGATCGTCTTCGTCATCTTCGGACCCACAAGATCCACTAAAACCACATCCGGATTTCTGGCATTCTCAAGGGTCACCCCTCGATTTGGTTGTCAAAAAACCACAAAAGCTTCAACATGGCGAGGTTTTAAGCACCTACACGGGGTAAAACTGCTTCAGTGTTATATGCAAACCAGAAATGTCAAATTTGACAGCCTTCCCTTCGATAATCTGTCGCCTGTCAAACGACTTCCATTTTGTTTCCCTGCAACCGAAGAACTGGCGCTCACTAAGCTTGGACCAGGCTTGCCCGAATCACAGGCGAGTCCTCACTGCGGACGTGTATCGTGACGAATTTCGAATCAAACCTCTGGACTCCCGTCTAGACCTACACCTGCTCCAAGCTGACACCTGAACGTGGTGGTGTCTTTTTTCTCCTGTTTCGTCTGCTCACCGAGTGCGTGTGTGAGTCAGAGGTTCTTTGTCGTTTTTTTTTTCTGCAGCTCCCGTTGGGCATGTGACAAGTCTCAAAACCTATCTCATACGTCAGCCCACGACAACGTGGACGATGATGAACAACGAAACGAAACGAAACGAAACAGAAATTTGATTGATACCCAGTGTCGTTGAAAGGACCTCAACCATTCCATCATAATCCCCGACATCATTAATTCGTTTCAGTGTTGTTTTTGTTTTTTCTGTCCACTCCCTCCTCTCTCTCTCTGGCCGTGACGAGGCGTTCGGTTACGTCAATCTGTCCGCTGGCACTGGCGTCAACGTCGCCGAGAACCACTAATTAATGCCGACGGTGAAATGACATAAGCATTCTTGTTTACAAGAGAGAGGGCGAGAGAGAGAGAGGGGATATTTTTGACCGAGGACCCGCTTCTGTTCGGTTTGCGACGTGGCGCGACGCTCACCCGCGTGGTAACTTATTCAGCGGCCACGTCTCGTAACGTGCTTAATGTATGCACATGCATGCGTGCTGGCCAGCGGCGAAGGTGCCAGCGTCTTGGTCGGTTGAAAAACGGGGAGGATACCCCGTCGGCAAACAGAACGGAAGAAATTGAATAACACGAAGGGCTGCACAGTGTCGTCCCTGTACACAAAGGGAGGGTCGGCCGGTCTCTCGATTAACTAATTTGTTGGTCGTATACCACACCCTCCCTGGGGGCGGTGGCAGCCGCAATGTGCTGGGCGGTTGGATGTCGGACTTGGGGGGCGCACGGTGCATGTACCGGCAATGGGGTGGAAAATTGTTGTTACCCGTTATTCTTCAGCAAATACATGGAAATTCATGTATTTTTCCTCAAATAAACCTTCCGTTCCGGCCGACCCCGATGGGGGGGGGGGGGGGGGGTTGAATGGCCGACGATTCGAGGACTCCTGGTGGGTGGGGAGGGTTGAGGGTGGTGAATTTTTTTTGATTTCCGAGATGTCCCTTTTTGTTCGGACACACTCTCCCCCGGCGTACGGGGACAAAAGAAATGCGATTCTCATTCCGGAACCGGAAAGTATCTCTTTTATGCGACGCATCCGGAGCATGAGATGAGCATGCTTAGAGCGAACTTCCGTCGGACGGTTTTTGCGATGAATGCCCCACAGGACATGGGTACTTTGCTGTGTGGCGGGGTCATGTCCACTCAAATTTCACCCTCCCCCCCACAGTGGGATCCATCCCAGCGAGGCTAATCAATTACCAAGACAGCCGCCGTTAGCACTTCCGCGAGAGAGCACATGTTGACGCAAATCACCGCAGACGCCATCAATTCAGCACCTGTGCACTGAGCGCGCCAAGTAATACAATCTTTGAAGTATCGTAGATTCTTGGAGCAACACCCCTAGAGCACAGCCCGGATTTCATCGTGTGTCTACGAAGGACTAGACGTGCCACGTGTTGCTGCCTCCGTCTTGGGGTAGACCCCCGTCCGTGCGCTGCCATCTTCGTGGCAGTTAAGGTCAAATTACGGGCGTTCGTTTTTTGTTGCCTCAGCTGCACAGCGCAACACAGAAGCAAAAGGTGTTGTTCGGTGTTTGGTTACGCTGTCTAATGGATTGCGCTCTATCCAGTGTCTGGCCGAGTCTAGAGCACGAGACACTGTTTTGGGGCCTGCTGCTGGCTGGTGCTGGCTGGTGCTGGCTGGTGCTGGCTGGTCCCGGCTCCTGGGTCCTAGGTCCGCTGCTCTGGTCATTCGATACCGTCGAATGTCTTGACCCTGGCTTGGTTGACATCATCTCGTCCTCGGGCACACGGACTACAGAGATGCCACAGCCCTCAGATGCTGGCGAAGGGTAATTGTCTAATCGATTGGAAACCCCGTCAAGCAGTGTCCAGTGTCCGGTTTCAGTTCGAGCACAAAAATAGCAACGCTCTCAGACAGACAGCCAGTCAGACGAGGGAGGAATGTCTTGGGCCAATTAGCGCGATATCACTTTGCGCGGCGAACGCAAAAACGAGCAGTCGTCGCCACGGCGACCCTGTCGTCGCAATTCCAGGCAAATCAGGCGACCAGTCGAGCGAAGGATCGACCGAGCGATTATCCCTCATCCAGAGATGAGCAATCATCGGGTGTCGGTCGCGCGGGGGTCCTTCGCTGCCCTCAGACACCCTCAGTCTGCCGGATTGTGTCGCGATGGCAACACCCTTGCCGGGATGTTCATTTCATTTCATTTCGTTTCATATAATTTTCGGTTTTCTTCACCTCCACCTTTGCAGATCTCTTTTCGGGGGACGTCTCGCATCCGAACTCGCACGAGAGCACATCGGACGGCAATTCGGATCACAATTCGTCGGGCGACGAGGACTCGCAGATGCGTTTGCGCTTGAAAAGGAAATTGCAGCGAAACCGAACATCATTCACCAACGAACAGATCGATAGCCTGGAGAAAGGTAAGCCCGCACCGCCTCCACCACCCACCCTCATTGATCGACTCCCGCCACAAACCGCTCAACCCGTGTTTTCTTTCTTGCAGAATTCGAAAGGACCCATTATCCGGATGTGTTCGCCCGAGAGAGATTAGCTGAAAAGATTGGTTTACCAGAGGCACGTATTCAGGTTTGTTTTTCATTTGGTTTCTGTTCTTGCGTTGCGATACACCGTGAATGTTTTCCGCTTCAGTTTATTGGTTGGTTTTTGTTTGATTTTTTTTCTTTTTGGTTTTGTCGTGGTTTTTTTCTGGTCGCTTTGTTTTAAAGTGTTTTCTTTTTCGCTTTCCTCCTCCTTACTGTGACATTGATTGTGGCTAACTGATGGATTGGCGCACGCTGTCGGCGTGGTGATGGTGTAGAGCGCGAAGGACCCGGACCGTGGATCATATTCGACAAGCGTGAGTTTGATGTTGTCGTTCGGTGTAAACTTGAGTGTGGGCTCCGTGCCTGATTGGTGCGCGAGCCTGTCACTCCTCTGCAGCAGTAGCTCTGCATTTGTGGTCTGCTCTTGGGGGGGAGGGCGACCTAAATCTAGATCGAACGGGCGTTCATTGGACGCTGCAGTCCATCGTGAGGCAGAGCTTCAAGCAACAAGAGCTTCGCTCACCCCGGCTTCAGTTGCCGTGGAATCGTTGGCTCTTCGACTTCAGCGTCCACTTGCTGTCCAGTGGCTCCAAATTCTAGATCAAACGGGCGTACATTACACGCCTGGACCAGAGGTGCAAGCAACAAGAGCTGCGCTCACCTCGGTATCATTAGCTCTTCGACTTCGACGACCCCTTGCTGTCCAGTGTTTTGTTCAAGCAGCAAGACCTCACCTCGGCTTCAGTTGCCGTGTAATCTTAAGGTCTTCGACTTCGGCGGGCGCTTGCTGTCCAGTGTCCATCCTGAGCCAGAGCCTCAAGCAACAAGAGCTTCGCTCACCTCGGCTTCAGCTGCCGTGGCATCGTTGGCTCTTCGACTTCGGCGGGCGCTTGCTGTCCAGCGTCCATCCTGAGCCAGAGCCTCAAGCAACAAGAGCTCCGCTCAACACGGCTTCAGTTGCCGTGGCATCGTTGGTTCTTCGATTCGGCGGGCGCTTGCTGTCCAGCGTCCATCCTGAGCCAGAGCCTCAAGCAACAAGAGCTTCGCTCACCTCGGCTTCAGCTGCCGTGGCATCGTTGGCTCTTCGACTTCGGCGGGCGCTTGCTGTCCAGCGTCCATCCTGAGCCAGAGCCTCAAGCAACAGGAGCTCCGCTCACCTCGGCTCCAGTTGCCGTGGCATCGTTGGCTCTTCGACTTCAGCGTCCACTTGCTGTCCAGTGGCTCCAAATTCTAGATCAAACGGGCGTTCATTGCACGCCTGGACCAGAGGTGCAAGCAACAAGAGCTGCGCTCACCTCGGTATCGTTGGCTCTTCGACTTCGGCGACCCCTTGTTTCCCAGTGTTTTGTTCAAGCAGCAAGACCTCACCTCGGCTTCAGTTGCCGTGTAATCTTAAGGTCTTCGACTTCGGCGGGCGCTTGCTGTCCAGCGTCCATCCTGAGCCAGAGCCTCAAGTAACAGGAGCTTCGCTCACCTCGGCTTGGAATCGTTGGCTCTTCGACTTCGGCGGGCGCTTGCTGTCCAGCGTCCATCCTGAGCCAGAGCCTCAAGCAACAAGAGCTTCGCTCAGCTCGGCTTGGAATCGTTGGCTCTTCGACTTCGGCGGGCGCTTGCTGTCCAGCGTCCATCCTGAGCCAGAGCCTCAAGCAACAAGAGCTTCGCTCACCTCGGCTTGGAATCGTTGGCTCTTCGACTTCGGCGGGCGCTTGCTGTCCAGCGTCCATCCTGAGCCAGAGCCTCAAGCAACAAGAGCTTCGCTCAGCTCGGCTTGGAATCGTTGGCTCTTCGACTTCGGCGGGCGCTTGCTGTCCAGCGTCCATCCTGAGCCAGAGCCTCAAGCAACAAGAGCTTCGCTCACCTCGGCTTGGAATCGTTGGCTCTCCGACTTCGGCGGGCGCTTGCTGTCCAGTGTCCATCCTGAGCCAGAGCCTCAAGCAACAAGAGCTTCGCTCAGCTCGGCTTGGAATCGTTGGCTCTTCGACTTCGGCGGGCGCTTGCTGTCCAGCGTCCATCCTGAGCCAGAGCCTCAAGCAACAAGAGCTTCGCTCACCTCGGCTTGGAATCGTTGGCTCTCCGACTTCGGCGGGCGCTTGCTGTCCAGTGTCCATCCTGAGCCAGAGCCTCAAGCAACAAGAGCTTCGCTCACCTCGGCTTGGAATCGTTGGCTCTTCGACTTCGGCGGGCGCTTGCTGTCCAGCGTCCATCCTGAGCCAGAGCCTCAAGCAACAGGAGCTCCGCTCACCTCGGCTTCAGCTGCCGTGGCATCGTTGGCTCTTCGACTTCGGCAGGCGCTTGCTGTCCAGTGGCTCCATTAGACGCTGCCTTCTCATCGCCAGGCGCTCATCTCGATGCTGGACCGGAGCGTCAAGCAACACTGCCTTCTTGTCAAATGTGCTTCCGTCTATCCAGCGTCAAGCAACAAGATCTCTTTGCTCACTTGCCGTGAAATCGTCATCGACTTCGACTCCGTCGCCTACTCCAGACGCGTCTTTTCTCCTCCTCGCCCCCGCCCAACCAGCGCTGAGTGGCTCACTTCAGCTTCACTCTGACGGGGTCTCTCACTCTCTCGGCCGTCGTTGTCGTTGCCACTCATCGCGTCCTCCTTCAAACCACACCGGCACTTGGCAAATATTTATGAAAAGACTTCCTTTTAATTAGGAATCAGCAAACAGGACAAGTGGCAGCGCAAACAGACAGCTTAAGTGTGCCTGCGATTCACAATGAAACACAAAAACAAAAAAAAATATGCTTCTCCTTCAACAGAACACCCCCGCGCTGGGTCCACCAAATACAATCCATCTCCACACGTCATTGTTTTTTTTCGTCTTCTTCTTCCCGCGGTATAACGGAAGGAAAACCATCATAAATCATCGAAGTGAATGAATTCGCAAATAGCAACAAAAGCCGAACAAAAGCCGAACAAAAACCCCCTTCAAAGGGGTGCTTTGTGACAACACAACACAGCACAACACGGCTCAGCACAGCTCAGCGCAGCAACAAACAGATCTCGCGCGCCGACGGCAACCCCTTTCACCAGGGCGAAGCGAAGAAGCAGCCCAATTGGGACGCTGTGTGGGCCATCCATCGGATCGGGGGAATAACGTTTGCTTTTATTGTGTGCGTCCTGTGCGTTGTGTCATTTAGGCAGGGCGAATTATTACTGTTATTTCAACGTCGTAATAATATTTTATTATGTCGTTGTACACTACACTTTATCACGGGAGTGTAAACACTTGACGCACACTCATTGCCAGGGCCCATCAATTGGAACGGTCGCGTCGTCGTCACCCCTTAACTTCGGCCATCCTGTGTGCTTTGTTTGTTCCCAGCCGAAGATGAAGATGACTTTGCCGTGAAGCGACGACAATTTGTAATGTGTACCCCCTCGATGTGCACATCATCATCGTCCTCGTCGTCGTCATCATCAACATCCAAACAGGAAAGGAAACGGAGAAAAAGGGTGACTTCCTCCTCTTGGACCGGGAGTAAATCGTATTATCGATCCCACTTGTCCGTATGACGGCCGATGAGCGTTCCAAGGATTATTTGTATAATTTTTAAATTTCGTTTTATTGCCACATGCGAGGGCGACCCTCAGCCCGAGTGAAGGGTTGACAATCGTTAAGTGCTTATGATTTTGCGATATGACCCCCGCCCAAGGCGATTCGATGGCGCTCAAGTGCAAATTGTTTTTCGCTTGACTGTTGTCCCTGTGTGCCGCCGACTGGCAACCTGCCGACCGATTGAGAACACTTGACTTGGCGCACTGCGCGTTGTTGCTTGTTTTTGAGATTTGATTTTTCTGGTTTAGTTCATATCCGGGGAGGGCTGGTGGATTTGTCTGATGGTGCGTTTTGATTTAAAGCGAACGAATTTGTGTGTGCTCTCTGTATCCGCAGGTTTGGTTTTCGAATCGACGCGCCAAGTGGCGACGGGAGGAGAAGCTGCGCACCCAACGACGCTCGGTGGATCATGTGACGAGCGGCAATGGAACGAGCGGCGGCGGTGGCAGTGGAACTGGAACCAGCGGCAGTGCAAATGGCGGCAATCCCGGTTCCGGTGGCGGATCAGCAGCAAACGGATCGAACAATGTGGGCGATAACACGAACGGCGGCAGTGGCGGCGGTACCGGTGCCGGAGGCGCCAGCGCCGGTGGCAGTGGCGGCAGCGGTGGCAGCAACGGAACCGGTGGCTCGGCAGCGGACGGCAATCCGGGTGGTCATACGAATTCGGCAAGTCCCCTGCTGCAGGCGGTCGCACCGCGTCTGCCACTGAATTCAGGTTTCAATTCGATGTACTCGTCGATTCCTCAGCCGATCGCGACAATGGCGGAGAATTACAGGTACGCTTAGATCTCTCTCCCAACCAGTCGTGAGATGTAATGTCTCTCTCCTCTCCGCTTTCAGTTCGATGACATCTTCACTCGGCTCGATGACGACATCGTGTCTACAGCCACGCGACAGCTATCCGTACATGTTTCACGATCCGCTGTCATTGGGCTCACCGTATGCAGCACACTCCCGTACGCCATGCAATCCGGCAGCGGCCCATCAGCAGCCACCACCGCAACATTCGGCCTATGGCGGCGGTGCCGCGGCAGCGAGTACCACTGGTGAGTTTTCCATTCGCACACTCCAGCATTTGTCATCACTTTACCACAAAAGAATTTAAAAGCAATTTTAAATAATCATAAAGACCCCTTTCATCCGTCTCTCTACTTAGGTGTCATTTCAGCCGGAGTATCTGTCCCCGTACAAATCCCATCGCAAGGCGCCGATCTCGGTGCCAACTACTGGCCACGGCTGCAGTGATCCGCGCTCTTCGGGCTACCCCCACAGATTCTATCGCAGGTTAGCCCCATTGCTGCGCCCGGATCACCGAACAACAGTACAACAGCCACCATCAATACTGGATCGCCGCATCCAGCCGCGTCATCAGCCGCACCACCGCCATCGACCCCACCATTAGGACTCACCAATCACCAGCAGCAGCAGCAGCAACAGCAGCAGCAACAGCACCATCACCATCAGCAACAGCAGCTCCATCAGCAGCACCACCAGCAGCAGCAGCAGCATCACCACCATCTGCTGCAGCAGTCACTGCATCACACGCAGCAACATCATCCCACCACGACGCCCGCCATGCTCCATCACACAATACACCACAGCGATCCGCAGCAGCAGCAGCAGCAGCATCCGCACGAGGAGGCCCCATAGATCTAGAGAACAAACACACCCACACACCAGAACACACCAGACAACCTGTAAGATACCGAAGAGTCGACGAATTTATTCACCCACACGCCGCCACCCACTTTGTGTTGAGACAAGACCTCTCTCTCCCTCTGCCCCACCCTCCCCCACTGACGGACGCCCATAAATTCGTATCACTGTTGGATTTGTTCCACCAGCGAGCGCCCATTTATGGCCAGGGGTGGGGGCTGACAGACCACACCCAACGAACCCACCCCCTTTCGAATCTCCTGCTCCCCCCCCCAGCATCTAGGTAATATATGTATAAAACAGAACAAAAACAAACAAGATGAAAGAAAGTCGGTCCTACAGCGGTGTCCTGTGGGATGCCGCACACGGTAGGAGTGCGCCTAGTTTAAGATTAGAGCTTAAGTTGAACCAGCAACAAATTGATGGAAGAACAAAACAAACGATGATTATTATAAGACGACGATGATTATTTAATTATACGCGTAGACTTTTGATTTCCTCTTTGGCAAGATGACGTTTTTCTTTTTTTGGGGGGCACAGTGTTAGGCGAAGGACGCGAAGGCGACGAGGTGACTGAGCGCCAACGGGCTGTCGTGGCAAGCCAAGGGGATTGAGGCGGGCATGGCGAGGAGTCCGGCTAGGGCCATTGACTTAGGGACTTACATGCTTTTTGGGGGGTTTTTTTTATTTTTTCACGGCAGTTGCAGCTGCGGTGGCGCAGCTCTCAGGTCTTGGACATTGGCAGTGTTTAAGGGAAGTGGCCCTGTGGCGGAGGTTCGATCAGATCTTGGTCCTCTTCGGGCACAGGCTAGGAGTCAAAGAGGGTGTTGCCACAGACTCGGAGTCAAAGAGGTTCTCGGTCTTCTTGGGCCACAGACTCGGAGTCAAAGAGGTTCTCGGTCCAATTGGGCCACGGACTCGATGTCAAAGAGGTTCTCGGTCCCCTTGGGCCACAGACTCGGAGTCAAAGAGGTTCTCGGTCCCCTTGGGCCACGGACTCGGAGTCAAAGAGGTTCTGGTCCCCTTGGCCACGGACTCGGAGTCAAAGAGGCTCTCGGTCCCCTTGGGCCACAGACTCGGAGTCAAAGAGGTTCTCGGTCTCCTTGGGCCACAGACTCGGAGTCAAAGAGGTTCTTGGTCCAATTGGGCCACGGACTCGGAGTCAAAGAGGTTCTTGGTCCCCTTGGGCCACGGACTCGGAGTCAAAGAGGTTCTTGGTCCTATTGGGCCACGGACTCGGAGTCAAAGAGGTTCTCGGTCCCCTTGGGCCACGGACTCGGAGTCAAAGAGGTTCTTGCCGCAGACTCGGAGTCAAAGAGGTTCTTGGTTCCCTTGGGCCACGGACTCGGAGTCAAAGAGGTTCTCGGTCCCCTTGGCCACGGACTCGGAGTCAAAGAGGTTCTCCGTCCCCTTGGGCCACAGACTCGGAGTCAAAGAGGTTCTCGGTCCCCTTGGCCACGGACTCGGAGTCAAAGAGGTTCTTGGTCCAATTGGGCCACGGACTCGGAGTCAAAGAGGTTCTTGGTCCAATTGGGCCACGGACTCGGAGTCAAAGAGGTTCTTGGTCCCCTTGGGCCACCGACTCGGAGTCAAAGAGGTTCTTGGTTCCCTTGGGCCACGGACTCGGAGTCAAAGAGGTTCTTGGTCCTATTGGGCCACGGACTCGGAGTCAAAGAGGTTCTCGGTCCCCTTGGGCCACGGACTCGGAGTCAAAGAAGCTCTCGGTCCCCTTGGGCCACAGACTCGGAGTCAAAGAGGTTCTCGGTCCCCTTGGGCCACGGACTCGGAGTCAAAGAAGCTCTCGGTCCCCTTGGGCCACAGACTCGGAGTCAAAGAGGTTCTTGGTCCCCTTGGGCCACGGACTCGATGTCAAAGAGGTTCTCGGTCCCCTTGGGCCACAGACTCGGAGTCAAAGAGGTTCTCGGTCCCCTTGGGCCACGGACTCGGAGTCAAAGAAGCTCTCGGTCCCCTTGGGCCACAGACTCGGCGTCAAAGAGGTTCTTGGTCCCCTTGGGCCACGGACTCGATGTCAAAGAGGTTCTCGGTCCCCTTGGGCCACAGACTCGGAGTCAAAGAGGTTCTTGGTCCCCTTGGGCCACAGACTCGGAGTCAAAGAGGTTCTGGTCCCCTTGGCCACGGACTCGGAGTCAAAGACGTTCTCGGTCCCCTTGGCCACAGACTCGGAGTTAAAGAGGTTCTCGGTCCCCTTGGGCCACAGACTCGGAGTCAAAGAGGTTCTCGGTCCCCTTGGGCCACGGACTCGGAGTCAAAGAAGCTCTCGGTCCCCTTGGGCCACAGACTCGGAGTCAAAGAGGTTCTTGGTCCCCTTGGGCCACGGACTCGATGTCAAAGAGGTTCTCGGTCCCCTTGGGCCACAGACTCGGAGTCAAAGAGGTTCTCGGTCCCCTTGGGCCACGGACTCGGAGTCAAAGAGGTTCTGGTCCCCTTGGCCACGGACTCGGAGTCAAAGACGTTCTCGGTCCCCTTGGCCACAGACTCGGAGTTAAAGAGGTTCTCGGTCGCCTTGGGCCACGGACTCGAAGTCAAAGCGGTTCTCGGCTCTCTTCCGTCTCAGACTCAAAGTCACAGCGCCTCCTGGACGGACTCAGCACTTCACAGATGAAGTAACACTTCAGCCTTTAGCGTCGCCAACTCATTCATCAACTGTCCAGGTTTCATGGCGATCATTACGGTCACCCCACATTGCCTCAAATATCTTGGATCTTTCTTTCGATTTGCATGTTTACGTTTAAATAAGACGAAGAAAAAACGACAAGAAGACACAAGAAAACATTGATACGCAATAAGAGTGTAAGTGTGCACAAGCCAGATGAGCAATATATATTCAATGAGCAATAAGCGATGTGCAATCAAACATCCTCTCTCACTCCCCCGTCCGCTCCCCGCCCACCGCAGTTAAACATCGCTCCACCACCCGCAAGTGTGCGTCACCCAAAATTCCTTCCTCCCTCCCGATCAATTCAGGCACCACTCAAATCCATTTGTATTTCTTGTGTTTCCTGTATCGTAAAAAGAAGACATAGAATTTAAAGCGAAGAAAATTTGTAAAAAACGGAAGAAAAAAAATGACGATAGGAATAAATGAAATTTCGATGAAAATAAAAAATGCAAGTAACTTGAAGCAATAATTAAAAGCAAACGCAAATAGGTATATCTAAACACAGACAGTAGGACTTACAAGAAAAAAGACACACTCACACGAGCGCATGCAAGAGCGCGCTCCGCGCGAAGAATCTGTAAAAAAAGAAAAACAAATGATTTGTCTCGGAGACTACTCACATTTTGATGTTTTCTTTTGATTTTGTTCGTTCTTTTGTTTGAATGCAAAATGAAGAAAAAATAAAAAAAAAAAAACAAACAAAAAAATTCAACAAAAAGCCAAAAAAAAAAACAACAAAAAAATGAACAATGTTAACGTTTGTAATTAATTATATAAGAGATCTCTTTAAAAAGAAAAAAACAAAAAAAAAAAAAACAAAAAACGAAAATAACGATGAAGATGAATTATAATAGACACCAGAATGTGTAGGTTTTAAGTACGTTTAAATGAGAAAACTGAGCAACCTCTACCATAGCCCAACGCCCCCTCAAAAAAAAAAGAAAGCAGAAGAAGAGAAAAAAAAAGAAAAACAAAAACCAACAAACAAACATTAAAACAAGAAAAAAAAATTAATAATAATTCTAGAGATAAACGTCCCAGAAACAGTGTTTTAAAATAAAATTCTATATAATCGTAAGGCAAAAAAAAAAAATCCAAAACCATTCAAAAAGACACAAAAAAAGAAAACAAATTTAAAAACGAACACATTTCTAGATTTCATTGGCTTGCGATGTGTGCTCTTCACTCTCTAAGTCTGTGAATCTCTCTCCGCCTCCCTGTGTCTCTCAGATTCCCCATCCGATTAAGATCCAGTTCCAGTTCCAGTTCCATTTCCAGTTCCAGTTCCAGTTCTAGTTCCAGTTCCAGTTCCAGTTCCAGTTCCAGTTCACCTGTTTCCTCCCATCAGCCAGACACCGATTCCACTTGGTTTTGTTTTTCCTGCAACTTGGCATCACTTTTTGACGGTATTTTCGGTACTCCCATCCCGACACAGCACAGAGAGTGAAACACAAAAACAAAAAGAAGAAAACAAAATCAGAAACAACCAGAAAACAGATGAATAAATATTATATTAATATTATAATATTATAATTATATATATATTAATATAAATATATATATATATACAAAAAAAATAAAGAGAGAGGATGTTTTAATTCGTTGTGGGTACGTGCGTCGAGCCCAACCTCGACGTCGTAGGTTCGATTCCTGCCGTGTGCGACGAGAACAATTTTCACGACCCCACCTCTTTCGATTTCCTTGAGCTGGGCGGTTGCGAGAGGCCTTTTCTTCGGGCGTAGAGGCCTATTCTCCTCCCATCTTCTAGTCCGGTACTCGTCTTGCGCTGTTCTTGTTTTCCGTTGCAGCTCACTCTTGGAGTGTGGTGGCCCGTGGCGTTGTGGGTATGTGCGTCGACCCCAACCTCGACGTTGTAGGTTCGATTCCTGCTCCGCGCTTCCCCACCTTTTTCGAGTCACTGACAATGCTCAAGGAATACTTCTGTCTAGAAGAAAGCTTCTCAAACTTGCCCGTTCGGAGTCGGCATAAAACTGTAGGTCCCTTCCACTCGTGAGAGCACAATAGAACGCGCACAACACGAGTGGTTGCTGAGAAGCTAGGCCCTGGCCCCCTACGGGCTGTAGCGCCATCATTATAATGTGACACTCAAGCAACCACTTGGAACAGCCACTGAAGACGAACCACCGCTGCGCCGACAGTCTCGGATCCGCGACAGAAAATCAGTCAGTAACACCAGACCACCAGTAGTCCTCCCACCTGGCTTTGAAGCCATCAAAGGCCGAAGCACAACAGAGCCTCAGGCTCAGATAGCCTACCATCGGAGCTCTTCAAAGCCGGGGGCAATGTAATGGCAGGGAGCACGCACCAGATCATTTGCCGAATTTGGGAAGACGGACGACTGCCGCATCCTTTCTCCTGCAAGACCTATAGAGGTTTATCCCTGCTCAACGCCGCCTACAAATCCGACTGAGCCAACGTCTAAAGCCGTGTTGCACCGCACGTACCAGTACGGCTTCCGGCCCGGCCCGGTAAATCGACTATAGGCCAAATCCTCACAGATCCTGGAGAAGACCACGGAACTTGAAATCGATACTCACCATCTTTTCATCGATGCACCGCACACGACGGCATTTATCGCAAGGAGCTATTCGAAGCGATGGCCGAATTCGGGATCACGGGAAAAGGTTCATCCGGTTTTGTCGCACCACGCGATGCACCGTGCAGTTCGGCTCGAGGACCTTTTAGCCGGAGGTTCGGCAAGGAGTTGCGCTGTCGTGGGATTTCTTCTAGTGCGGCGGGCGAAAGTCAACGCGGAAGGCACTATCTTCTGCAAGTCAGTCCAGCTGTTGGGATACGCTGACGACATCGACGTGATCGCGCGGTCCCACCTCGCCGTTGTGGACGCTTTCGGCGCCATTGAGGAACAGGCGAAACTAGCTGGTCTAA
>OU744321.1:3502177-3847842 GCA_916610145.1 Eristalis arbustorum | reverse complement strand
TAAATACACACCCCAGGACATGCAGAAAAATGTCCGCAAGTCGCCGGTAGCCCTAATAGGGCCGCTGTTGCAGTTGGAAGATGGGCGTTGAAATCCGTCAAAAATGCCTTACTAACCACTGCTTGGATTTTGGGGTCAAAATCTCAATGTTGCCGGATGCGCCCCAAACTCTCAGGATCGGTAAATACACACCCCAGGACATGCAGAAAAATGTCCGCAAGTCGCCGGTAGCCCTAATAGGGCCGCTGTTGCAGTTGGAAGATGGGCGTTGAAATCCATCAAAAATGCCTTACTAACCACTGCTTGGATTTTGGGGTCAAAATCTCAATGTTGCCGGATGCGCCCCAAACTCTCAGGATCGGTAAATACACACCCCAGGACATGCAGAAAAATGTCCGCAAGTCGCCGGTAGCCCTAATAGGGCCGCTGTTGCAGTTGGAAGATGGGCGTTGAAATCCATCAAAAATGCCTTACTAACCACTGCTTGGATTTTGGGGTCAAAATCTCAATGTTGCCGGATGCGCCCCAAACTCTCAGGATCGGTAAATACACACCCCAGGACATGCAGAAAAATGTCCGCAAGTCGCCGGTAGCCCTAATAGGGCCGCTGTTGCAGTTGGAAGATGGGCGTTGAAATCCATCAAAAATGCCTTACTAACCACTGCTTGGATTTTGGGGTCAAAATCTCAATGTTGCCGGATGCGCCCCAAACGCTCAGGATCGGTAAATACACACCCCAGGACATGCAGAAAAATGTCCGCAAGTCGCCGGTAGCCCTAATAGGGCCGCTGTTGCAGTTGGAAGATGGGCGTTGAAATCCATCAAAAATGCCTTACTAACCACTGCTTGGATTTTGGGGTCAAAATCTCAATGTTGCCGGATGCGCCCCAAACTCTCAGGATCGGTAAATACACACCCCAGGACATGCAGAAAAATGTCCGCAAGTCGCCGGTAGCCCTAATAGGGCCGCTGTTGCAGTTGGAAGATGGGCGTTGAAATCCATCAAAAATGCCTTACTAACCACTGCTTGGATTTTGGGGTCAAAATCTCAATGTTGCCGGATGCGCCCCAAACTCTCAGGATCGGTAAATACACACCCCAGGACATGCAGAAAAATGTCCGCAAGTCGCCGGTAGCCCTAATAGGGCCGCTGTTGCAGTTGGAAGATGGGCGTTGAAATCCGTCAAAAATGCCTTACTAACCACTGCTTGGATTTTGGGGTCAAAATCTCAATGTTGCCGGATGCGCCCCAAACTCTCAGGATCGGTAAATACACACCCCAGGACATGCAGAAAAATGTCCGCAAGTCGCCGGTAGCCCTAATAGGGCCGCTGTTGCAGTTGGAAGATGGGCGTTGAAATCCGTCAAAAATGCCTTACTAACCACTGCTTGGATTTTGGGGTCAAAATCTCAATGTTGCCGGATGCGCCCCAAACTCTCAGGATCGGTAAATACACACCCCAGGACATGCAGAAAAATGTCCGCAAGTCGCCGGTAGCCCTAATAGGGCCGCTGTTGCAGTTGGAAGATGGGCGTTGAAATCCATCAAAAATGCCTTACTAACCACTGCTTGGATTTTGGGGTCAAAATCTCAATGTTGCCGGATGCGCCCCAAACTCTCAGGATCGGTAAATACACACCCCAGGACATGCAGAAAAATGTCCGCAAGTCGCCGGTAGCCCTAATAGGGCCGCTGTTGCAGTTGGAAGATGGGCGTTGAAATCCATCAAAAATGCCTTACTAACCACTGCTTGGATTTTGGGGTCAAAATCTCAATGTTGCCGGATGCGCCCCAAACTCTCAGGATCGGTAAATACACACCCCAGGACATGCAGAAAAATGTCCGCAAGTCGCCGGTAGCCCTAATAGGGCCGCTGTTGCAGTTGGAAGATGGGCGTTGAAATCCATCAAAAATGCCTTACTAACCACTGCTTGGATTTTGGGGTCAAAATCTCAATGTTGCCGGATGCGCCCCAAACTCTCAGGATCTATAAATACACACCCCAGGACATGCAGAAAAATGTCCGCAAGTCGCCGGTAGCCCTAATAGGGCCGCTGTTGCAGTTGGAAGATGGGCGTTGAAATCCGTCAAAAATGCCTTACTAACCACTGCTTGGATTTTGGGGTCAAAATCTCAATGTTGCCGGATGCGCCCCAAACTCTCAGGATCGGTAAATACACACCCCAGGACATGCAGAAAAATGTCCGCAAGTCGCCGGTAGCCCTAATAGGGCCGCTGTTGCAGTTGGAAGATGGGCGTTGAAATCCATCAAAAATGCCTTACTAACCACTGCTTGGATTTTGGGGTCAAAATCTCAATGTTGCCGGATGCGCCCCAAACTCTCAGGATCGGTAAATACACACCCCAGGACATGCAGAAAAATGTCCGCAAGTCGCCGGTAGCCCTAATAGGGCCGCTGTTGCAGTTGGAAGATGGGCGTTGAAATCCATCAAAAATGCCTTACTAACCACTGCTTGGATTTTGGGGTCAAAATCTCAATGTTGCCGGATGCGCCCCAAACTCTCAGTATCTATAAATACACACCCCAGGACATGCAGAAAAATGTCCGCAAGTCGCCGGTAGCCCTAATAGGGCCGCTGTTGCAGTTGGAAGATGGGCGTTGAAATCTATCAAAAATGCCTTACTAACCACTGCTTGGATTTTGGGGTCAAAATCTCAGTGTTGCCGGATGCGCCCCAAACTCTCAGAATCGATTGATACACTCACCAGGACATGCAGAAAAATGTCCGCAAGTCGCCGGTAGCCCTAATAGGGCCGCTGTTGCAGTTGGAAGATGGGCGTTGAAATCCATCAAAAATGCCTTACTAACCACTGCTTGGATTTTGGGGTCAAAATCTCAATGTTGCCGGATGCTCCCCAAACTCTCAGGATCGGTAAATACACACCCCAGGACATGCAGAAAAATGTCCGCAAGTCGCCGGTAGCCCTAATAGGGCCGCTGTTGCAGTTGGAAGATGGGCGTTGAAATCCATCAAAAATGCCTTACTAACCACTGCTTGGATTTTGGGGTCAAAATCTCAATGTTGCCGGATGCGCCCCAAACTCTCAGGATCGGTAAATACACACCCCAGGACATGCAGAAAAATGTCCGCAAGTCGCCGGCAGCCCTAATAGGGCCGCTGTTGCAGTTGGAAGATGGGCGTTGAAATCCATCAAAAACGCCTTACTAACCACTGCTTGGATTTTGGGGTCAAAATCTCAATGTTGCCGGATGCGCCCCAAACTCTCAGGATCGGTAAATACACACCCCAGGACATGCAGAAAAATGTCCGCAAGTCGCCGGTAGCGCTAATAGGGCCGCTGTTGCAGTTGGAAGATGGGCGTTGAAATCCGTCAAAAATGCCTTACTAACCACTGCTTGGATTTTGGGGTCAAAATCTCAATGTTGCCGGATGCGCCCCAAACTCTCAGGATCGGTAAATACACACCCCAGGACATGCAGAAAAATGTCCGCAAGTCGCCGGTAGCCCTAATAGGGCCGCTGTTGCAGTTGGAAGATGGGCGTTGAAATCCATCAAAAATGCCTTACTAACCACTGCTTGGATTTTGGGGTCAAAATCTCAATGCTGCCGGATGCGCCCCAAACTCTCAGGATCGGTAAATACACACCCCAGGACATGCAGAAAAATGTCCGCAAGTCGCCGGCAGCCCTAATAGGGCCGCTGTTGCAGTTGGAAGATGGGCGTTGAAATCCATCAAAAATGCCTTACTAACCACTGCTTGGATTTTGGGGTCAAAATCTCAATGTTGCCGGATGCGCCCCAAACTCTCAGGATCGGTAAATACACACCCCAGGACATGCAGAAAAATGTCCGCAAGTCGCCGGTAGCCCTAATAGGGCCGCTGTTGCAGTTGGAAGATGGGCGTTGAAATCCATCAAAAATGCCTTACTAACCACTGCTTGATTTTGGGGTCAAAATCTCAATGTTGCCGGATGCGCCCCAAACTCTCAGGATCGGTAAATACACACCCCAGGACATGCAGAAAAATGTCCGCAAGTCGCCGGCAGCCCTAATAGGCCCGCTGTTGCAGTTGGAAGATGGGCGTTGAAATCCATCAAAAATGCTTACTAACCACTGCTTGGATTTTGGGGTCAAAATCTCAATGTTGCCGGATGCGCCCCAAACTCTCAGGATCGGTAAATACACACCCCAGGACATGCAGAAAAATGTCCGCAAGTCGCCGGTAGCCCTAATAGGGCCGCTGTTGCAGTTGGAAGATGGGCGTTGAAATCCATCAAAAAGCCTAACCACTGCTTGGATTTTGGGGTCAAAATCTCAATGTTGCCGGATGCGCCCCAAACTCTCAGGATCGGTAAATACACACCCCAGGACATGCAGAAAAATGTCCGCAAGTCGCCGGTAGCCCTAATAGGGCCGCTGCTGCAGTTGGAAGATGGGCGTTGAAATCCATCAAAAATGCCTTACTAACCACTGCTTGGATTTTGGGGTCAAAATCTCAATGTTGCCGGATGCGCCCCAAACTCTCAGGATCGGTAAATACACACCCCAGGACATGCAGAAAAATGTCCGCAAGTCGCCGGTAGCCCTAATAGGGCCGCTGTTTGCAGTTGGAAGATGGGCGTTGAAATCCATCAAAAATGCCTTACTAACCACTGCTTGGATTTTGGGGTCAAAATCTCAATGTTGCCGGATGCGCCCCAAACTCTCAGGATCGGTAAATACAAACCCCAGGACATGCAGAAAAATGTCCGCAAGTCGCCGGCAGCCCTAATAGGGCCGCTGTTGCAGTTGGAAGATGGGCGTTGAAATCCATCAAAAATGCCTTACTAACCTCTGCTTGGATTTTGGGGTCAAAATCTCAATGTTGCCGGATGCGCCCCAAACTCTCAGGATCGGTAAATACACACCCCAGGACATGCAGAAAAATGTCCGCAAGTCGCCGGCAGCCCTAATAGGGCCGCTGTTGCAGTTGGAAGATGGGCGTTGAAATCCATCAAAAATGCCTTACTAACCTCTGCTTGGATTTTGGGGTCAAAATCTCAATGTTGCCGGATGCGCCCCAAACTCTCAGGATCTATAAATACACACCCCAGGACATGCAGAAAAATGTCCGCAAGTCGCCGGTAGCCCTAATAGGGCCGCTGTTGCAGTTGGAAGATGGGCGTTGAAATCCATCAAAAATGCCTTACTAACCACTGCTTGGATTTTGGGGTCAAAATCTCAATGTTGCCGGATGCGCCCCAAACTCTCAGGATCGGTAAATACACACCCCAGGACATGCAGAAAAATGTCCGCAAGTCGCCGGCAGCCCTAATAGGGCCGCTGTTGCAGTTGGAAGATGGGCGTTGAAATCCATCAAAAATGCCTTACTAACCTCTGCTTGGATTTTGGGGTCAAAATCTCAATGTTGCCGGATGCGCCCAAACTCTCAGGATCGGTAAATACACACCCCAGGACATGCAGAAAAATGTCCGCAAGTCGCCGGCAGCCCTAATAGGGCCGCTGTTGCAGTTGGAAGATGGGCGTTGAAATCCGTCAAAAATGCCTTACTAACCACTGCTTGGATTTTGGGGTCAAAATTCACAATGTTGCCGGATGCGCCCCAAACTCTCAGGATCGGTAAATACACACCCCAGGACATGCAGAAAAATGTCCGCAAGTCGCCGGTAGCCCTAATAGGGCCGCTGTTGCAGTTGGAAGATGGGCGTTGAAATCCATCAAAAATGCCTTACTAACCACTGCTTGGATTTTGGGGTCAAAATCTCAATGTTGCCGGATGCGCCCCAAACTCTCAGGATCCGTAAATACACACCCCAGGACATGCAGCAAAATGTCCGCAAGTCGCCGGCAGCCCTAATAGGGCCGCTGTTGCAGTTGGAAGATGGGCGTTGAAATCCGTCAAAATGCCTTACTAACCACTGCTTGGATTTTGGGGTCAAAATCTCAATGTTGCCGGATGCGCCCCAAACTCTCAGGATCCGTAAATACACACCCCAGGACATGCAGAAAAATGTCCGCAAGTCGCCGGCAGCCCTAATAGGGCCGCTGTTGCAGTTGGAAGATGGGCGTTGAAATCCGTCAAAAATGCCTTACTAACCACTGCTTGGATTTTGGGGTCAAAATCTCAATGTTGCCGGATGCGCCCCAAACTCTCAGGATCGGTAAATACACACCCCAGGACATGCAGAAAAATGTCCGCAAGTCGCCGGCAGCCCTAATAGGGCCGCTGTTGCAGTTGGAAGATGGGCGTTGAAATCCATCAAAAATGCCTTACTAACCACTGCTTGGATTTTGGGTCAAAATCTCAATGTTGCCGGATGCGCCCCAAACTCTCAGGATCGGTAAATACACACCCCAGGACATGCAGAAAAATGTCCGCAAGTCGCCGGTAGCCCTAATAGGGCCGCTGTTGCAGTTGGAAGATGGGCGTTGAAATCCATCAAAAATGCCTTACTAACCACTGCTTGGATTTTGGGGTCAAAATCTCAATGTTGCCGGATGCGCCCCAAACTCTCAGGATCCGTAAATACACACCCCAGGACATGCAGCAAAATGTCCGCAAGTCGCCGGCAGCCCTAATAGGGCCGCTGTTGCAGTTGGAAGATGGGCGTTGAAATCCGTCAAAAATG
The DNA here is from genome assembly GCA_916610145.1 of Eristalis arbustorum. Lineage (NCBI taxonomy): Eukaryota > Metazoa > Arthropoda > Insecta > Diptera > Syrphidae > Eristalis > Eristalis arbustorum. The sequence goes on along the minus strand of OU744321.1, from coordinate 3,841,228 downwards.
CCTTACTAACCACTGCTTGGATTTTGGGGTCAAAATCTCAATGTTGCCGGATGCGCCCCAAACTCTCAGGATCCGTAAATACACACCCCAGGACATGCAGAAAAATGTCCGCAAGTCGCCGGCAGCCCTAATAGGGCCGCTGTTGCAGTTGGAAGATGGGCGTTGAAATCCGTCAAAAATGCCTTACTAACCACTGCTTGGATTTTGGGGTCAAATCTCAATGTTGCCGGATGCGCCCCAAACTCTCAGGATCGGTAAATACACACCCCAGGACATGCAGAAAAATGTCCGCAAGTCGCCGGCAGCCCTAATAGGGCCGCTGTTGCAGTTGGAAGATAGGCGTTGAAATCCGTCAAAAATGCCTTACTAACCACTGCTTGGATTTTGGGGTCAAAATCTCAATGTTGCCGGATGCGCCCCAAACTCTCAGGATCGGTAAATACGCACCCCAGGACATGCAGAAAAATGTCCGCAAGTCGCCGGCAGCCCTAATAGGGCCGCTGTTGCAGTTGGAAGATGGGCGTTGAAATCCATCAAAAATGCCTTACTAACCGGGGTCAAAATCTCAATGTTGCCGGATGCGCCCCAAACTCTCAGGATCGGTAAATACACACCCCAGGACATGCAGAAAAATGTCCGCAAGTCGCCGGTAGCCCTAATAGGGCCGCTGTTGCAGTTGGAAGATGGGCGTTGAAATCCATCAAAAATGCCTTACTAACCACTGCTTGGATTTTGGGGTCAAAATCTCAATGTTGCCGGATGCGCCCCAAACTCTCAGGATCGGTAAATACACACCCCAGGACATGCAGAAAAATGTCCGCAAGTCGCCGGTAGCCCTAATAGGGCCGCTGTTGCAGTTGGAAGATGGGCGTTGAAATCCATCAAAAATGCCTTACTAACCACTGCTTGGATTTTGGGGTCAAAATCTCAATGTTGCCGGATGCGCCCCAAACTCTCAGGATCGGTAAATACACACCCCAGGACATGCAGAAAAATGTCCGCAAGTCGCCGGTAGCCCTAATAGGGCCGCTGCTGCAGTTGGAAGATGGGCGTTGAAATACATCAAAAATGCCTTACTAACCACTGCTTGGATTTTGGGGTCAAATCTCAATGTTGCCGGATGCGCCCCAAACTCTCAGGATCCGTAAATACACACCCCAGACATGCAGAAAAATGTCCGCAAGTCGCCGGCAGCCCTAATAGGGCCGCTGTTGCAGTTGGAAGATGGGCGTTGAAATCCATCAAAAATGCCTTACTAACCTCTGCTTGGATTTTGGGGTCAAAATCTCAATGTTGCCGGATGCGCCCCAAACTCTCAGGATCGGTAAATACACACCCCAGGACATGCAGAAAAATGTCCGCAAGTCGCCGGTAGCCCTAATAGGGCCGCTGTTGCAGTTGGAAGATGGGCGTTGAAATCCATCAAAAATGCCTTACTAACCACTGCTTGGATTTTGGGGTCAAAATCTCAATGTTGCCGGATGCGCCCCAAACTCTCAGGATCGGTAAATACACACCCCAGGACATGCAGAAAAATGTCCGCAAGTCGCCGGCAGCCCTAATAGGGCCGCTGTTGCAGTTGGAAGATGGGCGTTGAAATCCATCAAAAATGCCTTACTAACCTCTGCTTGGATTTTGGGGTCAAAATCTCAATGTTGCCGGATGCGCCCCAAACTCTCAGGATCGGTAAATACACACCCCAGGACATGCAGAAAAATGTCCGCAAGTCGCCGGCAGCCCTAATAGGGCCGCTGTTGCAGTTGGAAGATGGGCGTTGAAATCCGTCAAAAATGCCTTACTAACCACTGCTTGGATTTTGGGGTCAAAATCTCAATGTTGCCGGATGCGCCCCAAACTCTCAGGATCGGTAAATACACACCCCAGGACATGCAGAAAAATGTCCGCAAGTCGCCGGCAGCCCTAATAGGGCCGCTGTTGCAGTTGGAAGATGGGCGTTGAAATCCATCAAAAATGCCTTACTAACCACTGCTTGGATTTTGGGGTCAAAATCTCAATGTTGCCGGATGCGCCCCAAACTCTCAGGATCGGTAAATACACACCCCAGGACATGCAGAAAAATGTCCGCAAGTCGCCGGTAGCCCTAATAGGGCCGCTGTTTGCAGTTGGAAGATGGGCGTTGAAATCCATCAAAAATGCCTTACTAACCACTGCTTGGATTTTGGGGTCACAATCTCAATGTTGCCGGATGCGCCCCAAACTCTCAGGATCGGTAAATACACACCCCAGGACATGCAGAAAAATGTCCGCAAGTCGCCGGTAGCCCTAATAGGGCCGCTGTTGCAGTTGGAAGATGGGCGTTGAAATCCATCAAAAATGCCTTACTACCACTGCTTGGATTTTGGGGTCAAAATCTCAATGTTGCCGGATGCGCCCCAAACTCTCAGGATCGGTAAATACACACCCCAGGACATGCAGAAAAATGTCCGCAAGTCGCCGGTAGCCCTAATAGGGCCGCTGTTGCAGTTGGAAGATGGGCGTTGAAATCCATCAAAAATGCCTTACTAACCACTGCTTGGATTTTGGGGTCAAAATCTCAATGTTGCCGGATGCGCCCCAAACTCTCAGGATCGGTAAATACACACCCCAGGACATGCAGAAAAATGTCCGCAAGTCGCCGGCAGCCCTAATAGGGCCGCTGTTGCAGTTGGAAGATGGGCGTTGAAATCTATCAAAAATGCCTTACTAACCACTGCTTGGATTTTGGGGTCAAAATCTCAATGTTGCCGGATGCGCCCCAAACTCTCAGGATCGGTAAATACGCACCCCAGGACATGCAGAAAAATGTCCGCAAGTCGCCGGTAGCCCTAATAGGGCCGCTGTTGCAGTTGGAAGATGGGCGTTGAAATCCATCAAAAATGCCTTACTAACCACTGCTTGGATTTTGGGGTCAAAATCTCAATGTTGCCGGATGCGCCCCAAACTCTCAGGATCGGTAAATACACACCCCAGGACATGCAGAAAAATGTCCGCAAGTCGCCGGCAGCCCTAATAGGGCCGCTGTTGCAGTTGGAAGATGGGCGTTGAAATCTATCAAAAATGCCTTACTAACCACTGCTTGGATTTTGGGGTCAAAATCTCAATGTTGCCGGATGCGCCCCAAACTCTCAGGATCGGTAAATACACACCCCAGGACATGCAGAAAAATGTCCGCAAGTCGCCGGTAGCCCTAATAGGGCCGCTGTTGCAGTTGGAAGATGGGCGTTGAAATCCATCAAAAATGCCTTACTAACCACTGCTTGGATTTTGGGGTCAAAATCTCAATGTTGCCGGATGCTCCCCAAACTCTCAGGATCGGTAAATACACACCCCAGGACATGCAGAAAAATGTCCGCAAGTCGCCGGCAGCCCTAATAGGCCCGCTGTTGCAGTTGGAAGATGGGCGTTGAAATCCATCAAAAATGCCTTACTAACCACTGCTTGGATTTTGGGGTCAAAATCTCAATGTTGCCGGATGCGCCCCAAACTCTCAGGATCGGTAAATACACACCCCAGGACATGCAGAAAAATGTCCGCAAGTCGCCGGCAGCCCTAATAGGGCCGCTGTTGCAGTTGGAAGATGGGCGTTGAAATCCATCAAAAATGCCTTACTAACCACTGCTTGGATTTTGGGGTCAAAATCTCAATGTTGCCGGATGCGCCCCAAACTCTCAGGATCGGTAAATACACACCCCAGGACATGCAGAAAAATGTCCGCAAGTCGCCGGCAGCCCTAATAGGGCCGCTGTTGCAGTTGGAAGATGGGCGTTGAAATCCATCAAAAATGCCTTACTAACCACTGCTTGGATTTTGGGGTCAAAATCTCAATGTTGCCGGATGCGCCCCAAACTCTCAGGATCGGTAAATACACACCCCAGGACATGCAGAAAAATGTCCGCAAGTCGCCGGTAGCCCTAATAGGGCCGCTGTTGCAGTTGGAAGATGGGCGTTGAAATCCATCAAAAATGCCTTACTAACCACTGCTTGGATTTTGGGGTCAAAATCTCAATGTTGCCGGATGCGCCCCAAACTCTTAGGATCGGTAAATACACACCCCAGGACATGCAGAAAAATGTCCGCAGGTCGCCGGTAGCCCTAATAGGGCCGCTGTTGCAGTTGGAAGATGGGCGTTGAAATCCATCAAAAATGCCTTACTAACCACTGCTTGGATTTTGGGGTCAAAATCTCAATGTTGCCGGATGCGCCCCAAACTCTCAGGATCGGTAAATACACACCCCAGGACATGCAGAAAAATGTCCGCAGGTCGCCGGTAGCCCTAATAGGGCCGCTGTTGCAGTTGGAAGATGGGCGTTGAAATCCATCAAAAATGCCTTACTAACCACTGCTTGGATTTTGGGGTCAAAATCTCAATGTTGCCGGATGCGCCCCAAACTCTCAGGATCGGTAAATACACACCCCAGGACATGCAGAAAAATGTCCGCAAGTCGCCGGTAGCCCTAATAGGGCCGCTGTGGCAGTTGGAAGATGGGCGTTGAAATCCATCAAAAATGCCTTACTAACCACTGCTTGGATTTTGGGGTCAAAATCTCAATGTTGCCGGATGCGCCCCAAACTCTCAGGATCGGTAAATACACACCCCAGGACATGCAGAAAAATGTCCGCAAGTCGCCGGTAGCCCTAATAGGGCCGCTGCTGCAGTTGGAAGATGGGCGTTGAAATCCATCAAAAATGCCTTACTAACCACTGCTTGGATTTTGGGGTCAAAATCTCAATGTTGCCGGATGCGCCCCAAACTCTCAGGATCGATTGATACACTCTACAGGATATGCAGAAAAATGTCCGCAAGTCGCCGGTAGCCCTAATAGGGCCGCTGTTGCAGTTGGAAGATGCTCCAAGTACAGCTGACCAAACCGACTCGATGGTGGCGGACTCCGTACCAGAGAAGTACAATGTCAAATTATTCGCGCCCAAGATCCAACTGAAACACCAGGCCACCAGAATCACAGAGAAAGCAACAGGTATCTGAAATCTGCGCCCAAGTGGTATGCAACGAAATTTCGCTCGACTATGTCATGTGCCCGGGTGTAAAAGTCGTTGCATATCGTTGGGCTGTTTTCTTTTTTTGGAATACCTACTGCTTCCGATGGGTTTCTGGTGGCCTAGTGTTTCAGGTCAGTTTTTGTATGAAAACGAGTGATTTTTGTTCCGCGATATGGCTGGAGCTTTTTCCTTCGTACTTTACTTCTTCTGAAGGCCCTGAGAATTACCACTTTTGTGGGCGTGTCACGGGTTTGTGTACTCGAGCAGATTTTATCTGTTGGCCAAGAAATATGTGATTGCGTTCGACTAGCAGCAGCGCCATCTAAGGCACAGTAGACGGAACTCAATGAAATCACCAACCATCAACAATTGACAACTTGCCATTCCACGGTTTTTTGGAATTTCAAGAAGACTGTCCACGTTCTAGCGTAGTTCTTGTCAATCCAACGCGTCAGCTTGTCGCTCTTAACAAAGGCGCCCCCATGTAACTTCTTAAATTCTACAGACTCTTAGTGGAGCTTGCTGGCAACACCGCGGGTCTTTTCGTTTATCTATTGGCCACACGCGTCGTCTGTCTCTGGCGTTTGACAGCCGTGCTTTCATATCGATTTCTCCATCGCATTGTAGGACGCTTCCTATTCCTTCGAAGAGTTTCCCTCTCCGCCCGCGCTGCAGTCAATAAAGTGCCACAAACAAATTCCCAGTCGGTTCGTGTTTAAATGGTGCCTTTTCAGAGCACAATCCCAATTGCCAGGACGGCCTCTTTGGAGGAATAGTCGAACTTGTCGTGCCTCCCCCAGCTCGTGCTGTTGAAGTTCGTTGTGCGGTGCTTTGCTGCCACAGCTTTGGTCATGGGCCAAGAATGCACAGTCTCTCTTTATGGCTCGGCCTGAAACCAAACGTATAGCAAGTCGCCATCGTGGTTATAGCAGCTGCCACCCACTCTCTCTCTCGGCGCTTTTCCGCCCCCCATCGTCTCGTTTCACTTTCAACACTCCAAGTGCTCCCCGTGCCCTTGACATCGGTTTGACAGCAGCAGCTAAACAACACTCGCTTCGGTGCTTCTGTTGTGTTTTGTTCATTTCTCTGGCGAATGCACACCTGGCCCTGTGAGCACTCGGTGTCGTCTCAGTTCGTGACTACAGATCGAAACCAGATTTAAGCCCACCTTCGGTGCACCGGGTCCACCGCCTGAAGCCATTCGATTTTTCCCAAGTTCAAGTTCAAGTTCGCGAGTGTACATAAACAATTACCAACGACTCTCGGAGCGTGTTGTAATCGCTCGAATCGATACATCCGGAGATCGACGGAATTGCCTAATCACGGGGAATGCAACAAAGAATCACAGAAAATCGATAAGAAATTCGCGAAAAGAAACCCACATCAACTAGCCCTTTTTTGGTGACTGTGGTGTACGTGCGCTTCCGGGAAGGCCGTGAGAGAAAAATGTCCTCGTCGCGGAGTGCTGGTGTAGGAATCAGGGAGAAGTCGTCGTCGGCGATGCAAAAACCATCGCAGTTGTCGCTGACAAAGCCCTCTTCACCATCGTCTACGCCTTCGACGGCAGCATCTTCATCGTCGTTGCCCACCGCGCGTAAGTCCAGCTGCACCGGCAGCGATGGGAACAGGGCAGATGCCGACGACAACGATGACTCATCCGAGGTTAGTTCAGATTTCAGGCACAGCCAGTTAGATCATGCCGTTGCTGATGGCCATCGAGTGGTGGCTGTGTTGATGAATTAATTTCACGCACCGCCAACCGGAGTGAGTGCTTGTCGCTTTCAGATTTGCATCGGCTCTGTGTTTGGATTTAATTCGCTTTTAATTGTCCATAATCGATAGGGATTAGTCACGGTATGGATTGCTATTCCAACCGCGCCTGCCATGGGTACGCAATCTAATCATCTGAACCGCTGTGCATGTGTACATTGCTGTGCAAAGGGGGAAGTAGAGCATTATCTCGGCACTAAAACAAAGCCGGTTTCACGGTCACACAGCTGATTGGCATACGGTTCACATGTGTGGCGGTGTGTACATGCGGGTCGACACAGAACATTCAAAGTGTGTCAAGTGCTTTCCGATTGTGTACCCAGCTTATGCTGCCCCACTGGGTGTTTGTGTGAACTTTCGCTGTTTGTGCAAGGTTCATGCTTTGATTTGATGTGGCAATCGCCTGTGTGTGGGTGTGTGTGTTATGTGATGTGTGCTTTGGACTTTCGATTGCCATTTATGAATTTACCCTTTCTCTGTCTGTTCTCTCCCCATCTAGTTCCACGATGCACTGAGTGTCGAGGCGATGTAAGTATGCACCCCCCTACAACAGGTGACGATGATTGATTTCCCCCACTCCCCCACTCGGGTTTTTTCAATGCGAAGGTCATCCACAATGGATCTGGACATTGCCTTGGACGAGGCCAAACTAGCGATACACTACTTCTTCAACAATAAGTTCGATGAGGCGAGAAACTTGTTGAAGCCCTGGTCACACTCGAGCATGTACCACTCGGTGGGTAACAGTGTGTTCGCCTTCCTCGAGGCGATACTCACGTTCGAGCAGCATCACATCGCGGTGGCGGCCGAGGAATTGAAGATCTGCCTAGAAGTATGCAACCGTCACAAGCGGAAAAACACAATCACTGAATCGATTGGAAAGAAATTCAAAAGGGTTCGTCAGCTGCTCGCTTGCGCGGTGGGTTGTGCGCTAATGGGAACTTCTTGCAGGCAAACTACGATCAATACACCGAGATGGAGGCACACGCTGAGCTGTGTTCAGCCGAGGCGCTGCTACTGAAGGCGATGCTTACGTTCATCGAGGACGAGACCTTGACCAGCCTCATTAAGGGCGGCATGAAGATCCGGCACTGCTTCAACAGCTACAAGTAGGTCCAGGGGCTCGTTCAGAGGGCTCGACAGACTTACATCTTTGCACCATTGCAGGGAGTGTGCAACCATCTTGCATCAGAGACGATGGAGCTCAAAGAACTCGCAGGTTCACTTCGAGAGCGGTGTCCGCATGGGAATGGGTACTTTCAATCTTATGATCTCCCTGCTGCCGGCTTGTGTGATTAAGGTGCTCGAGTTCATTGGCTTCTCCGGGAACAAGGTAAGGTCTGCTGCTCCCCGTGTCCGTGTCAGATATTTCACGAGGGCTTTTCTCCTCGTGCCAGAAAGTCGGCATTGAGGACCTTGAGACGGGCTACCATCTGCCCGGTCTGCGGCAAGTTCTGTGCGCAATGACGCTGCTCGGCTACCACTTGATCGTGTGCTACGTGCTCAGCCACCAGGAGGGCGATCTGGAGTTCTGTGACGAGATCCTTACCAAGCAGCTGCAGCAGTATCCCGAGGGGGTTTGGTTTCTCTTCTTTAAGGGTCGCCTCGAGTTCATGAAGGGCAATCTGGACGAGGCGCAGTTTTGGTACAAGAAGTCGTGGAAGTCGCAGAACATTTGGCCGCAGTTTCACCATCTCAGCTTCTGGGAGCTCCTCTGGGTGAACTGGTGAGTGTGGTTAGGTCTTTAAGTTTCCATTTCCATTTCCATCCGATGTGCCCCACAGCCTGAAGCTGGACTGGCGAGAGTCAAGCCTGTACGCCACGTACCTGGTGGAGAACAGCAAATGGTCGCGGACGATCTATTCGTACCAGAAGGCGGCGGTTCTCCTCATGATCGACGATCTCTCGCCGACGGAACGCGTCACCATTGACAGTCTGATGCGCGAGTGTCCGCAGTACAAACAAAGGATAGCCGGTAAGTCCCTGCCGATGGAGAAGTTCATTTGCAAGAAGGCCGAACGCTACTTCGCACAAAATCGCACCCTCATCATGCCCGCCATTGAGCTGATGTACGTGTGGAACACGTTCAAGGTGATGGGCAAGCATTTTCACATAGCCGACGGCATCTATCAGATCATTGAGTTCAACCTGAAGCAACTAGAGGAGAAGACCACGCCGAGTCCGTACGATGCGGACAATATGGCGTTGGTGCTGCTGTTGAAGGGCGCCTGTCTGCGTCAGACGAAGAACCCCTTCTTGGCGCTGAAGTAAGTGCTACAGCGCGAGTCGCTTCCCAAATCATTCACTTTATTCGCTTCGCAGAAGCCTGGAGTCTGTGATGGAGCTGCAGAGCAGCATCAAAGAAGATATGTACCTTGTGGCTTACGCTTGCGTTGAAATAGGTCTCATTCACGCGGAAGAGGGACGCCGCGACTTGGCAATCGCTGCGCTGGAAGACGCTAAGTAAGTACTGCCGCCTGTTCAATCAGCCCCAGCCGATTCACCCTCGTCCACTTGCAGGAAGAAGTACACCGGCTACTCCTTGGAGTCACGGCTACACTTTCGCATCCATGCCGCTCTGACGGAGTTGAAGGCGTGCGAGGCCTAAGCCCGCCAGGCCCCGGCTCATGTGTTATTGATCTATAAATAAAATTCACAAATACCAAATGAGAAACCAAATAAATGTTTAAGCCTGCGTTTGTTCTTTCATTTCTCGCCTCCTCCTCCACTCCAAGTCCCAGCCGGCACGTAAGTACAGGAACTGGGAACTGACAGGTGGAGAGAACCTTGAAGTGTTCGTTGAACCGTCGCCGCGCATGCAGGGTCATAGTTTCAGCTGCTGTCAGGCAAATGCGCTTTCTGATAACGAACCAACCAGGCGTGCAAATTACCCCGGCGCGGTGATAATCCGAGGCAGGAGAGATAACGCCTTATCAGAGATCGGATCCAGAACTTTTTGCGGATCTTGCAAGTCCCGGGGAACTGTATAAATTAGCCGGCTCAGCTGTGGAAGGGCATAGTTTGGTTCCATCGACCAATCAGTTTGAACAATTCGATTGAACACCGCGCACTCTCTCCAGACGGCATGAAGACATCCCTTATCCTGCTGACACTCGGTAAGTCCCCCTATCGGCTATCGGCTATCGGAGCGAGCCTAAGGACTCGAGAGCTAACACTGTTCCTGTTCTGATCCCCAGTCGGCTTCGCTGCCTGCTCAACGCCATGGCAAGTGAACCAGCAGTACGACTACGCCTTCTCAGCGAACACCCTCACCGGGTACGGAAACGGTCAGGATCAGTACGTTGGTATCATTACCAAGGGAAAACTGACCCTCCAGCCCGAGTCCGAGTCGGTTGTCCGGGGCAAGCTGTGGCAAGTCCGTCACGCTCATTTCCACGATGAGCTGAAGGACGGTCTCAACAGTCGCATCCCCGAGGAAACGCTGAACTTCGGCGACCAGCCGTCTTCCGAATCGTTGTTTAGCATCAACTACAAGAACGGAGTGATCCGCTCCTTGGACGTCGACCCATCGCTCAGCAACGACGAAGTTAACCAGTTGAAAGCCGTTCTCTCTCAATTGCAAGTTGACACCACCGGAGAAAACGTTATCAAGTGCCGCCACAATCAATTGCCCGAGAAGCTGAAGGAAGGCAGCAACGCCTTGTACAAGACCATGGAAGCCACCCTTGTCGGCGAATGCGAGACCCTCTACGAAATGGCATCAGTTCCCTCATACCTCGAGGCACAGCCCGCTGAACAGTGGGCCCCCGAAGCCGAATTGAACCTCGACGAGAACCTCTTCCGTTTCGTGAAGACCGTCAACTTCAGCAACTGCGATGTCCGTCGTGGATTCCACTACGGAATCTCTGGATCGTCTGACATGAAGCCCAACTCCAACCAAATGGGAGACTTCCTCTCGGTAAGTTGCACTAGCCCGCCTGGTTCCATCCTCCTCTAATCGCACGCCTCTTCTCTGTTCCTTCTTCCTTCTCAGAAAAGCGCTGTTTCTCGTGTCCTTGTTGCCGCTCACCACGAGCGCTTCACCATCAAGTCCGCCGACACCGTCAACCGCGTTGCTGTGAACGCTCTGCTGAACGACAACGAACAAGCCGAGGTTGTGAGTCGCATTGGCGTCGTCTTGGAGTCGATTGAAGCCACTCAGACCCCGTTGCCGTCCAAGGCCGACAACTGGGTGCACGTGGGCAACCTGGTCTACCGCTACAACATCCCTTCCGACAAGGATAACCAGCCACGCACCTCGGCCAAGTCCTCGCCAGCCGGCAGCTCCTCCTCGTCCTCATCATCGTCGTCATCGTCTTCCTCGTCGTCGTCCAGCGAAGAGGAGAACCAAAAGCACCGTCACCCCCGCAGTCTCGATGAGCCAAACCACATCAAGAAGAATAACGCCGCTTCCTCTTCCTCATCGTCCTCGTCGTCCTCGTCCTCGTCCTCCTCAGAGTCCTCCGAGGAGTACAACTCGCCCCGTTACTCTGCCAAGTACCCACACCACTACCAGCCACACCCACAGATGCACGATGCCACTGAGCAGCCAATGCACCCATTCACCATCGGCAACAAGGGAAGCAGCATCCAGCACCTCGCGAACTTCGACAGCGCCGCCGAAGCTCAGAAGATGGCCAACGAGATCGCAGCCGACCTCCAGGTCCAGGGCGAGATCCCTTCCCGCGACACCCTGGAAAAGTACACCATTCTAAGTGACCTGATCCAGACCGCCAACCACGAGCAAATCATGCAGATCCTCAGCGCCGCCCAGCAGGCCAGCCAAAGCAGCCAGGCCAAGGAACAATGGGATCAGCAACTGGCCTACGAGACACTCCTCGACGCCGCAGCCCAAGCCGGCACCAACCCCGCTGCACTCTGGTTCGTGAACGCCGTCGCCGAAGGACAGATCTCTGGAAGCGAAGCTGCCAGCTACTTGGAGACCGTCTTCGAGAACCTGAGAACCCCCACGGAGCCACTCATCCGCGCCATCTTCGAGAAGATCATCAAGAACGACCAGATCTGCAAGAAGAACGACCAGTACCCCAAGATCTTGTTGACCTTCACCGACTTGCTGCGCCGTGCCTACTCCGACAAGGACGCCGCCGTCAACTACTTCCCCGTCCAGTCATTCGGATCGTTCGAAAAGGCACTCGGCGAGATCGTTTCCAAGGAGATCATCCCCTACTTGGGACAACAACTGAAGAAACACATCAACGAGAAGAAACAAGAACGCAGCCAGCTGTACATCCGTGCTCTTGGCAACGTTGCCGACCCCCAGATCGTCGAGGAGTTCGAGGAACAACTGGAAAACGAGCAGAGCGCTACTCCCTTCGAGCGCCTGGCCATCGTCGCAGCCTTCGACAAACTGGTGGAGACCTACCCCAAGTTCGCCCAGAAGATCCTCTACAAGATGTACGCCAACGTGGCCGATAGGCCCGACATCCGTTGCATGGCCGTGACTCGTTTGATGCTCGCCGACCCACCAGCAGCCATGCTCCAGAAGATGGCCATGGCCACCTACAACGACCCCAGCAACGCTGTGCGCACCACCATCAAGTCAGCCATCAGATCCGCCGCTCAACTGACAAACAGCAACAACGCCAACCTGGCAGCCAACGCCAAGGCCGCCGCCCAATTCCTGAACCCACACACTTTCGGCCTCCAAAACTCAAAGACTGCCCTCAGGGACCACGTCTCGGAGATCCTCAGCCTCTCCGAAGAGTACCAGATGACCCACATCATCGGACCAGACAGCACCTTCCCCAAGGTATTGAGCTACTCCGCATGGAAGAGCCACGGAGGTATCGACTTCAACGAGGTTGACATCCAAGCCCTTGTCTCGAGCGTCCAAGATGTTTGGGACGCTCTCGTCGAGGACAACAACTCCCGCGGCAACTCGAACAGCAACAAGGGCAAGTACACGATGAACAAGATCATCAAGCAACTGGGCATCAGCTTCAACGACGCCCACCAACAAGAAGGAATCACTGGACAGCTGCTGGTCAAACTGGCCGGATGCACCAACTTCTTCTCATTCGACGAAAAGACACTCAAGTCAGGACCAAAGGAAATCGCTAGTCTCGCTGAGGAGCTCATGAAGGGCCGCCAAGTGCAGTACAACAAGATCTACGACCACGACCAGATCGTCGTCGCCTTCCCACTGGCCACCGGCTACCCCTTCTACTACTCCTACAAGACCCCAACTCTGATGCAGGTTGTCGGAGAGGCCAAGGTCACCACCACTCCCAGTCTCTCGAACGCAAAGACATGGGCCAACGTGTTGGACACCCAAGCCATCAACGCCGCAGCCAAGTTCAACGTGACTCTCAGCACCGTCAAGATCGGAAAGGCCGGCTTCATCACTCCATTCGAAAGCCAACGCTACGTCGCTGGACAGATCCAGAAGGCCCAAGTGCACCTCCCTCTGAGCGCCAACATCAAGATCGACATCAAGAACACCGCAGTCTCCGGAAAGATTTCCCCAATTGGCTCCGATCCTCAAGGCAAGATTGAACTGGCTCACTTCAGCTCATGGCCATTCACAGCCCGCAAGAGCGCTCTCAGCACTCGCCCAGTCTCCGAGGCCAAGGAAGTCAAATCAGTGGAGGCCCGCCCTTCAGTTGGACAAGAGGAGACGATCGGTGAGGAGTCCATTGGCATGGGCTTGTACTACCGCATGCAGCACCAGTTCTCGCAGAGCGCCGTCAACGCCGCCGAAGAGCAGCTCCAGAACGAGGGAACCAAGCAGTACGCAAGTCTGCCAATGAACCTCATCCTGACCCTCCAGCGCCTGGTCAACCAACAGAGCCCGATCAGCGCCGCCGAGTTGGTGCCCTTCGCCTTCGAGCCAGCCACCCACACCAGCCAAACCAGCAACGTCATCCTCTCCCTGCTCACTGCTCCCCTCTACCATGATCTCGAGTCCACTGGCATGGTGAAGCTCCGCGCCGCCATGTCACTGGCTGGCATGGCCTTCGCCGATGCAAGCGAGCTCAAGGCAACCACCCTCGAGGACGATGTCTCCGCCACCGGACCATGGCCACAACCAGAGGTCGCCGCCTTCAACTTCACCCTGCAATTGGACTTGCAACGTTCCGCCAACCAGGCTGTGAAATTCGGAGTTCAGTTCGACAGCGAGGAACAAATCAGCGCCTCCGCCTCCGCCTCCAAGAAACGTTGCGAACGTGAAAACTCCCAGGGTGAATCCGACGAGCAGAAGCTCGCTGTTGTGTCCGACATCGCACCAAACAGCCAGGAACGCCGTGAGCAAATGATGGCCAATGCTGGTTGCGACATGAAGCAGGCCGCAGGAGCACTCATCGATTCCGCCATCGAATTCGACGGCGCCAAGCCAGCCAAGTTCGTGTTCACCGTTGCACAAGCCGTCAACGCTGTTGAAGACAAGGCACGTGCTCTGGTCTTCGGAAGTGCCCAGTTCGCTAAGAAGACCCCATCCCAGCAGGTGTACGCCTCGTACGTCCAGAACTTCGCCAACACTCCCGCTCTCAACTACGAACAGGCCCAACAGCACAACGCCAAGTCCAAGGCCAGACTTACCGTCCTCTTCGGAGAGGCTGGCAAGCCCACGAGCACCAAGATCAACGTCAAGGCCGACTTCCAGCAGAGCCCCGAGTACAGACAGCAAGTGCGCCAGACACCCACCGCCCAGGAATGTGCGCAGCAGATGCAGAAGGAGGGCAACAACCAGATGCCAGCCTGCCTGAAGGCCACCTACAACGCCAACCTTCTCGACGAGATCCGCATCGTTGCCGAAGCCGAGAACATGACCCCCGAACTCAACCACTGGGCCCACGCCGTCCTCGAGGCCCTCAACCATTACGGATACTACAACGCCCAGCACGACCACTCCCAAAAGGGAACACCCGGCAGACTCGAGGCTCAGGTGAACATCGACCCACTCGAGCACAACGTCAACATCACCCTCCAGCTTCCAAAGGGCAGCCAGAACTTCACTGGACTCACCATCCCTCGCTCCGCTCGCTACCTGCTCTCGGTGCACCCGGGAATGAACTTGGAGGACAGAATGATGCGCACCTTCACCCGCAACGCCGAGGTCTGCGTCATCGACCAATCAAAGATCCTGACCTTCGACAACGCCGTCGTCGATAACCACAAGCTCGGAAACTGCTGGTACGTCGCTCTTCAACACAACAACACCAACAACGCCGCCGAAGAAGTCGCCATCATGGTGCGTCAATCTGCAAACAACCAGAAGGAAGTCATGATCATCGCTCCTGGCCAATCGATCCACATCTCCCCATCTGATGCACGCTCCAAGGCTCCAGCCAAGGTCACCGTCAACGGAAAGCAACAGAAACTGTCCGACAAGGAAGCCGTCGTGATCCTCTCAAAGGACCCACAAAGCCGACGCCTCTTCGGAAAGAAGCTGCCGATTGCTCGCATCTACGCCCTGTCAGACCGCGACCTGAAGGTTGAAGTGCCCGAGTCCCAAATTAAGATGTACTTCGACGGAGAACGCATCCGCGTCCATGCCCATCCCGACCTCCGCAACGAGGTTATCGGTCTGTGCGGCAACTACAACGGAGAGGAAATCGACGACATCGCCAGCCCACAAGGCAAGATCTTCCAAAACGACGAGCACTCCCCCGCTGCCTGGGCCATGCCCGATGATTCTTGCGACGCCGACGTGAAACAGGCAAGACAAAACGCACTCGCCGCCCGCTCCTACTGGGTCAAGTACCAAGCTGGCAATGTGGTGAGCGACTTCGAGAACGGCAAACAGCGCCAGGCTAAGGGCAAGGACGGCAACAAGTGGCAATGGCAGAGCGGATCCTCGTCATCTTCATCCTCATCCTCATCCTCCTCTTCGTCCGAGTCCGATGAGAAAGCACAAGGACAGAACAAGCGCAAGTCGAACTTAAACAAGAAGGCATCTTGCGAGGTTGTCAGACGCGTGCAGTACGTCGCCGACGGCAAACAAACCTGCTTCACCAAGCAGCCGGTCAACGCTTGCCCAAGCCACTGCGCCAAGGCCGACGTCACCGAAATCGAAGTGCCCGCCCACTGCCGCAACAAGAACGACTCAGTTGCCTCCATGTTCGTCCAGCAGATCCGCCGCGGCGCCGACATCGACCTAGGCTCCAAGCAAGCCAACAAGAACGTTCGCGTGTCCGTCCCCGGCAGATGCGTTGCCAGGCAATAAACTGATGAACTGACTATCATTCAATGACACTGTTGACGACCCCCTCCTTTATTAATTTTTATTTTATTTTAATTTTATTTCTGCAACTCCTAAAAAACGAGGAAAAAAAAACCCAAAAATAAAAGCATCTCATAAAAAAACTAAAACTTTTCTTTTCTCTTCTCTTGGCATTGCTAAGGGGTGTGTCTCCCCAGCGTTATCGCCACACTTGTTGTTTTTGGTGTTTTTAGGTTGACAGTAGAATTCCTGCCCGAGCTGCACATTCGCTTAATGTCGGGGCAGGTCGTCTAGACCAGAAGAGCTCTTGCAACCGGTGGCATATCCCTTGCAATGTGCTTGGTTGGAGCACCAGCACCTCAGCGTCGGGGCTCCCTTCCAGTCGCCGCGATGTGCTGCAAGCGATGGCACTCGAAGGGCATGCCGCTGCCACACACATACCAGCAGCTAGTTTAGAAGAAGTTAGTCAGAAAACTATTCACTTTCACAGTGCACATGGTACGCATACCCAACGCCCAGGCGACGGACCATCCTCCGAGTCATGTTCTACCGACTCCACACTCCTCGAAGGTCCGTCCACGGATGTGTGCCTCGCACAGGTAGCCCGCAACAAGACGTAAGTAGGGAAGTAACTTTGGAATTGGAAATACATACGACACAAGTGATGCGTTGGGCAGAGCTGCTATGCATCAGACAGCATCGGCTAAGCGTTTGTAGTTGTAGTCCAGAAGGCTCTCTCGGATCCAGCATCTCGCTTCCGTCATAGAGCAGACTTGAAGGGGCTGGAATTGATTGGTTTCAGGCTCCCGACGGATTTGAAAATATCTGCAGAAATGACATCCGCACAGATGTCAACTTCACAGATGTTTTCTCCAGAAGTGTCACCTCCACAAATGACAGCCTTAGAGATGCCATCTTTGGGGTAGTAGTCAAAGTCCTTTCAGCCGGGATGTCCGGAGACAAGACGGACCGATGGCAAGAAGTTCAAAGTTCACATAAGTCGGCAGGAGGCACACATGTCGCCTCCACAACTGTTAACGAAGCACCAGACCAGCTGACGGCCAACGAGACCAGTTCGTCCTGGTTGAGAGATGCCTAGGGGTATGCAACGAAAACCAAACCACTGCCAACGAGACCAGTTCGTCCTCCTTGGCAGATGCCTAGGGGTATGCAACGATTTTGGTCCTAAATGGGTTCTTGCAGGGTTGGTGCTGGCATGGGGAGCATGTGATGTCCGCGGATCGTCTGTGGATGTGGTAGCTGTCAGCTGCCAACAGGATTGGTGCACTTGGCACAGTTCCTTTCACTACAAGCCGCAACTTATCGACTTTTCACACAATAATGGAACAAGCATCGTCCCCGACACACTGTTGAGCCCGTCTGGTGTGTACATAGACTGCGCATTGGCATTGGCTAGAGGTAACAAAGAGGAACCTCCAGCCACCAGTCACCAGCCGTATGGCATTTGCCCACATCCACATTTGCCACGCACCCAAGCACTTAAACGTTGGAACGAAAATGTGCTCGCAAGTGCTCTATGTTTCTCTCTCTCTCCAGTCAAGTCTGCAATCAAACCCAGCGATCCTGCTGTTCCTGGTGGACGCACATGCGTGACTAGATGCCAAGAGCTCAGACAGCACCCTAAGGCGTGAGACCATCCTTCTCCAGCGTCTTGGCGATGCCGTCGTCCACAATGACACGCAGGAAGGAGAGTACTCGTGCATTCACCCTGCAATTCCATCGCAGCTCCATCCATCCGCATGTTGGAAGGTTCTCGAACGCGTGCAGCTGGCTTCTGATGTCTAGCACTTGCCACGCACTGCGCCAGATACAATTTCGCCCTTTCCGTCGATCTTCCTGACGGACATTCTGGATAAAGGCTATTCTCACCCGGAAACAGAGCATCATCTCGAATCATCGAATTCGGAGGGAGCAGCATCAAGTGTACACGCGCTAGCAGATAAGCCACCAGGCAGTTCCGTTGCCCCCAGCGGAACTTGCCTCGTTGCATAAGCTTGCCGTGAACTCAACTGCGCCCAGAGATGAATGAATAGAGAAGCACTGCAAGTTTTGTGCTACTTTGTGCGCGGGTTGCATCTTTCCAGCGATAACAGGTCACTGGTCACTGTCAATGCACCCTTATCAGCGCGATCGCGTTGCACCACAAACAGCTGAGCGCGGGCATCTGTCAGCGTTTTGCGGATCTTGCGAATCCCGGGGAACTGTATAAATTAGCCGGCTCAGCTGTGGAAGGGCATAGTTTGGTTCCATCGACCAATCAGTTTGAACAATTCGATTGAACACCGCGCACTCTCTCCAGACGGCATGAAGACATCCCTTATCCTGCTGACACTCGGTAAGTCCCCCTATCGGCTATCGGCTATCGGAGCGAGCCTAAGGACTCGAGAGCTAACACTGTTCCTGTTCTGATCCCCAGTCGGCTTCGCTGCCTGCTCAACGCCATGGCAAGTGAACCAGCAGTACGACTACGCCTTCTCAGCGAACACCCTCACCGGGTACGGAAACGGTCAGGATCAGTACGTTGGTATCATTACCAAGGGAAAACTGACCCTCCAGCCCGAGTCCGAGTCGGTTGTCCGGGGCAAGCTGTGGCAAGTCCGTCACGCTCATTTCCACGATGAGCTGAAGGACGGTCTCAACAGTCGCATCCCCGAGGAAACGCTGAACTTCGGCGACCAGCCGTCTTCCGAATCGTTGTTTAGCATCAACTACAAGAACGGAGTGATCCGCTCCTTGGACGTCGACCCATCGCTCAGCAACGACGAAGTTAACCAGTTGAAAGCCGTTCTCTCTCAATTGCAAGTTGACACCACCGGAGAAAACGTTATCAAGTGCCGCCACAATCAATTGCCCGAGAAGCTGAAGGAAGGCAGCAACGCCTTGTACAAGACCATGGAAGCCACCCTTGTCGGCGAATGCGAGACCCTCTACGAAATGGCATCAGTTCCCTCATACCTCGAGGCACAGCCCGCTGAACAGTGGGCCCCCGAAGCCGAATTGAACCTCGACGAGAACCTCTTCCGTTTCGTGAAGACCGTCAACTTCAGCAACTGCGATGTCCGTCGTGGATTCCACTACGGAATCTCTGGATCGTCTGACATGAAGCCCAACTCCAACCAAATGGGAGACTTCCTCTCGGTAAGTTGCACTAGCCCGCCTGGTTCCATCCTCCTCTAATCGCACGCCTCTTCTCTGTTCCTTCTTCCTTCTCAGAAAAGCGCTGTTTCTCGTGTCCTTGTTGCCGCTCACCACGAGCGCTTCACCATCAAGTCCGCCGACACCGTCAACCGCGTTGCTGTGAACGCTCTGCTGAACGACAACGAACAAGCCGAGGTTGTGAGTCGCATTGGCGTCGTCTTGGAGTCGATTGAAGCCACTCAGACCCCGTTGCCGTCCAAGGCCGACAACTGGGTGCACGTGGGCAACCTGGTCTACCGCTACAACATCCCTTCCGACAAGGATAACCAGCCACGCACCTCGGCCAAGTCCTCGCCAGCCGGCAGCTCCTCCTCGTCCTCATCATCGTCGTCATCGTCTTCCTCGTCGTCGTCCAGCGAAGAGGAGAACCAAAAGCACCGTCACCCCCGCAGTCTCGATGAGCCAAACCACATCAAGAAGAATAACGCCGCTTCCTCTCCCTCATCGTCCTCGTCGTCCTCGTCCTCGTCCTCCTCAGAGTCCTCCGAGGAGTACAACTCGCCCCGTTACTCTGCCAAGTACCCACACCACTACCAGCCACACCCACAGATGCACGATGCCACTGAGCAGCCAATGCACCCATTCACCATCGGCAACAAGGGAAGCAGCATCCAGCACCTCGCGAACTTCGACAGCGCCGCCGAAGCTCAGAAGATGGCCAACGAGATCGCAGCCGACCTCCAGGTCCAGGGCGAGATCCCTTCCCGCGACACCCTGGAAAAGTACACCATTCTAAGTGACCTGATCCAGACCGCCAACCACGAGCAAATCATGCAGATCCTCAGCGCCGCCCAGCAGGCCAGCCAAAGCAGCCAGGCCAAGGAACAATGGGATCAGCAACTGGCCTACGAGACACTCCTCGACGCCACAGCCCAAGCCGGCACCAACCCCGCTGCACTCTGGTTCGTGAACGCCGTCGCCGAAGGACAGATCTCTGGAAGCGAAGCTGCCAGCTACTTGGAGACCGTCTTCGAGAACCTGAGAACCCCCACGGAGCCACTCATCCGCGCCATCTTCGAGAAGATCATCAAGAACGACCAGATCTGCAAGAAGAACGACCAGTACCCCAAGATCTTGTTGACCTTCACCGACTTGCTGCGCCGTGCCTACTCCGACAAGGACGCCGCCGTCAACTACTTCCCCGTCCAGTCATTCGGATCGTTCGAAAAGGCACTCGGCGAGATCGTTTCCAAGGAGATCATCCCCTACTTGGGACAACAACTGAAGAAACACATCAACGAGAAGAAACAAGAACGCAGCCAGCTGTACATCCGTGCTCTTGGCAACGTTGCCGACCCCCAGATCGTCGAGGAGTTCGAGGAACACCTGGAAAACGAGCAGAGCGCTACTCCCTTCGAGCGCCTGGCCATCGTCGCAGCCTTCGACAAACTGGTGGAGACCTACCCCAAGTTCGCCCAGAAGATCCTCTACAAGATGTACGCCAACGTGGCCGATAGGCCCGACATCCGTTGCATGGCCGTGACTCGTTTGATGCTCGCCGACCCACCAGCAGCCATGCTCCAGAAGATGGCCATGGCCACCTACAACGACCCCAGCAACGCCGTGCGCACCACCATCAAGTCAGCCATCAGCTCCGCCGCTCAACTGACAAACAGCAACAACGCCAACCTGGCAGCCAACGCCAAGGCCGCCGCCCAATTCCTGAACCCACACACTTTCGGCCTCCAAAACTCAAAGACTGCCCTCAGGGACCACGTCTCGGAGATCCTCAGCCTCTCCGAAGAGTACCAGATGACCCACATCATCGGACCAGACAGCACCTTCCCCAAGGTATTGAGCTACTCCGCATGGAAGAGCCACGGAGGTATCGACTTCAACGAGGTTGACATCCAAGCCCTTGTCTCGAGCGTCCAAGATGTTTGGGACGCTCTCGTCGAGGACAACAACTCCCGCGGCAACTCTAACAGCAACAAGGGCAAGTACACGATGAACAAGATCATCAAGCAACTGGGCATCAACTTCAACGACGCCCACCAACAAGAAGGAATCACTGGACAGCTGCTGGTCAAACTGGCCGGATGCACCAACTTCTTCTCATTCGACGAAAAGACACTCAAGTCAGGACCAAAGGAAATCGCTAGTCTCGCTGAGGAGCTCATGAAGGGCCGCCAAGTGCAGTACAACAAGATCTACGACCACGACCAGATCGTCGTCGCCTTCCCACTGGCCACCGGCTACCCCTTCTACTACTCCTACAAGACCCCAACTCTGATGCAGGTTGTCGGAGAGGCCAAGGTCACCACCACTCCCAGTCTCTCGAACGCGAAGACATGGGCCAACGTGTTGGACACCCAAGCCATCAACGCCGCAGCCAAGTTCAACGTGACTCTCAGCACCGTCAAGATCGGAAAGGCCGGCTTCATCACTCCATTCGAAAGCCAACGCTACGTCGCTGGACAGATCCAGAAGGCCCAAGTGCACCTCCCTCTGAGCGCCAACATCAAGATCGACATCAAGAACACCGCAGTCTCCGGAAAGATTTCCCCAATTGGCTCCGATCCTCAAGGCAAGATTGAACTGGCTCACTTCAGCTCATGGCCATTCACAGCCCGCAAGAGCGCTCTCAGCACTCGCCCAGTCTCCGAGGCCAAGGAAGTCAAATCAGTGGAGGCCCGCCCTTCAGTTGGACAAGAGGAGACGATCGGTGAGGAGTCCATTGGCATGGGCTTGTACTACCGCATGCAGCACCAGTTCTCGCAGAGCGCCGTCAACGCCGCCGAAGAGCAGCTCCAGAACGAGGGAACCAAGCAGTACGCAAGTCTCCCAATGAACCTCATCCTGACCCTCCAGCGCCTGGTCAACCAACAGAGCCCGATCAGCGCCGCCGAGTTGGTGCCCTTCGCCTTCGAGCCAGCCACCCACACCAGCCAAACCAGCAACGTCATCCTCTCCCTGCTCACTGCTCCCCTCTACCATGATCTCGAGTCCACTGGCATGGTGAAGCTCCGCGCCGCCATGTCACTGGCTGGCATGGCCTTCGCCGATGCAAGCGAGCTCAAGGCAACCACCCTCGAGGACGATGTCTCCGCCACCGGACCATGGCCACAACCAGAGGTCGCCGCCTTCAACTTCACCCTGCAATTGGACTTGCAACGTTCCGCCAACCAGGCTGTGAAATTCGGAGTTCAGTTCGACAGCGAGGAACAAATCAGCGCCTCCGCCTCCGCCTCCAAGAAACGTTGCGAACGTGAAAACTCCCAGGGTGAATCCGACGAGCAGAAGCTCGCTGTTGTGTCCGACATCGCACCAAACAGCCAGGAACGCCGTGAGCAAATGATGGCCAATGCTGGTTGCGACATGAAGCAGGCCGCAGGAGCACTCATCGATTCCGCCATCGAATTCGACGGCGCCAAGCCAGCCAAGTTCGTGTTCACCGTTGCACAAGCCGTCAACGCTGTTGAAGACAAGGCACGTGCTCTGGTCTTCGGAAGTGCCCAGTTCGCTAAGAAGACCCCATCCCAGCAGGTGTACGCCTCGTACGTCCAGAACTTCGCCAACACTCCCGCTCTCAACTACGAACAGGCCCAACAGCACAACGCCAAGTCCAAGGCCAGACTTACCGTCCTCTTCGGAGAGGCTGGCAAGCCCACGAGCACCAAGATCAACGTCAAGGCCGACTTCCAGCAGAGCCCCGAGTACAGACAGCAAGTGCGCCAGACACCCACCGCCCAGGAATGTGCGCAGCAGATGCAGAAGGAGGGCAACAACCAGATGCCAGCCTGCCTGAAGGCCACCTACAACGCCAACCTTCTCGACGAGATCCGCATCGTTGCCGAAGCCGAGAACATGACCCCCGAACTCAACCACTGGGCCCACGCCGTCCTCGAGGCCCTCAACCATTACGGATACTACAACGCCCAGCACGACCACTCCCAAAAGGGAACACCCGGCAGACTCGAGGCTCAGGTGAACATCGACCCACTCGAGCACAACGTCAACATCACCCTCCAGCTTCCAAAGGGCAGCCAGAACTTCACTGGACTCACCATCCCTCGCTCCGCTCGCTACCTGCTCTCGGTGCACCCGGGAATGAACTTGGAGGACAGAATGATGCGCACCTTCACCCGCAACGCCGAGGTCTGCGTCATCGACCAATCAAAGATCCTGACCTTCGACAACGCCGTCGTCGATAACCACAAGCTCGGAAACTGCTGGTACGTCGCTCTTCAACACAACAACACCAACAACGCCGCCGAAGAAGTCGCCATCATGGTGCGTCAATCTGCAAACAACCAGAAGGAAGTCATGATCATCGCTCCTGGCCAATCGATCCACATCTCCCCATCTGATGCACGCTCCAAGGCTCCAGCCAAGGTCACCGTCAACGGAAAGCAACAGAAACTGTCCGACAAGGAAGCCGTCGTGATCCTCTCAAAGGACCCACAAAGCCGACGCCTCTTCGGAAAGAAGCTGCCGATTGCTCGCATCTACGCCCTGTCAGACCGCGACCTGAAGGTTGAAGTGCCCGAGTCCCAAATTAAGATGTACTTCGACGGAGAACGCATCCGCGTCCATGCCCATCCCGACCTCCGCAACGAGGTTATCGGTCTGTGCGGCAACTACAACGGAGAGGAAATCGACGACATCGCCAGCCCACAAGGCAAGATCTTCCAAAACGACGAGCACTCCCCCGCTGCCTGGGCCATGCCCGATGATTCTTGCGACGCCGACGTGAAACAGGCAAGACAAAACGCACTCGCCGCCCGCTCCTACTGGGTCAAGTACCAAGCTGGCAATGTGGTGAGCGACTTCGAGAACGGCAAACAACGCCAGGCTAAGGGCAAGGACGGCAACAAGTGGCAATGGCAGAGCGGATCCTCGTCATCTTCATCCTCATCCTCATCCTCCTCTTCGTCCGAGTCCGATGAGAAACCACAAGGACAGAACAAGCGCAAGTCGAACTTAAACAAGAAGGCATCTTGCGAGGTTGTCAGACGCGTGCAGTACGTCGCCGACGGCAAACAAACCTGCTTCACCAAGCAGCCGGTCAACGCTTGCCCAAGCCACTGCGCCAAGGCCGACGTCAACGAAATCGAAGTGCCCGCCCACTGCCGCAACAAGAACGACTCAGTTGCCTCCATGTTCGTCCAGCAGATCCGCCGCGGCGCCGACATCGACCTAGGCTCCAAGCAAGCCAACAAGAACGTTCGCGTGTCCGTCCCCGGCAGATGCGTTGCCAGGCAATAAACTGATGAACTGACTATCATTCAATGACACTGTTGACGACCCCCTCCTTTATTAATTTTTATTTTATTTTAATTTTATTTCTGCAACTCCTAAAAAACGAGGAAAAAAAACCCAAAAATAAAAGCATCTCATAAAAAAACTAAAACTTTTCTTTTCTCTTCTCTTGGCATTGCTAAGGGGTGTGTCTCCCCAGCGTTATCGCCACACTTGTTGTTTTTGGTGTTTTTGGTGTTTTTAGGTTGACAGTAGAATTCCTGCCCGAGCTGCACATTCGCTTAATGTCGGGGCAGGACGTCTAGACCAGAAGAGCTCTTGCAACCGGTGGCATATCCCTTGCAATGTGCTTGGTTGGAGCACCAGCACCTCAGCGTCGGGGCTCCCTTCCAGTCGCCGCGAGTGCTGCAAGCGATGGCACTCGAAGGGCATGCCGCTACCACACACATACCAGCAGCTAGTTTAGAAGAAGTTAGTCAGAAAACTATTCACTTGCACAGTGCACATGGTACGCATACACAACGCCCAGGCGACGGACCATCCCCCGAGTCATGTTCTACCGACTCCACACTCCTCGAAGGTCCGTCCACGGATGTGTGCCTCGCACAGGTAGCCCGCAACAAGACGTAAGTAGGGAAGTAACTTTGGAATTGGAAATACATACGACACAAGTGATGCGTTGGGCAGAGCTGCTATGCATCAGACAGCATCAGCTAAGCGTTTGTAGTTGTAGTCCAGAAGGCTCTCTCGGATCCAGCATCTCGCTTCCGTCATAGAGCAGACTTGAAGGGGCTGGAATTGATTGGTTTCAGGCTCCCGACGGATTTGAAAATATCTGCAGAAATGACATCCGCACAGATGTCAACTTCACAGATGTTTTCTCCAGAAGTGTCACCTCCACAAATGACAGCCTTAGAGATGCCATCTTTGGGGTAGTAGTCAAAGTCCTTTCAGCCGGGATGTCCGGAGACAAGACGGACCGATGGCAAGAAGTTCAAAGTTCACATAAGTCGGCAGGAGGCACACATGTCGCCTCCACAACTGTTAACGAAGCACCAGACCAGCTGACGGCCAACGAGACCAGTTCGTCCTGGTTGAGAGATGCCTAGGGGTATGCAACGAAAACCAAACCACTGCCAACGAGACCAGTTCGTCCTCCTTGGCAGATGCCTAGGGGTATGCAACGATTTTGGTCCTAAATGGGTTCTTGCAGGGTTGGTGCTGGCATGGGGAGCATGTGATGTCCGCGGATCGTCTGTGGATGTGGTAGCTGTCAGCTGCCAACAGGATTGGTGCACTTGGCACAGTTCCTTTCACTACAAGCCGCAACTTATCGACTTTTCACACAATAATGGAACAAGCATCGTCCCCGACACACTGTTGAGCCCGTCTGGTGTGTACATAGACTGCGCATTGGCATTGGCTAGAGGTAACAAAGAGGAACCTCCAGCCACCAGTCACCAGCCGTATGGCATTTGCCCACATCCACATTTGCCACGCACCCAAGCACTTAAACGTTGGAACGAAAATGTGCTCGCAAGTGCTCTATGTTTCTCTCTCTCTCCAGTCAAGTCTGCAATCAAACCCAGCGATCCTGCTGTTCCTGGTGGACGCACATGCGTGACTAGATGCCAAGAGCTCAGACAGCACCCTAAGGCGTGAGACCATCCTTCTCCAGCGTCTTGGCGATGCCGTCGTCCACAATGACACGCAGGAAGGAGAGTACTCGTGCATTCACCCTGCAATTCCATCGCAGCTCCATCCATCCGCATGTTGGAAGGTTCTCGAACGCGTGCAGCTGGCTTCTGATGTCTAGCACTTGCCACGCACTGCGCCAGATACAATTTCGCCCTTTCCGTCGATCTTCCTGACGGACATTCTGGATAAAGGCTATTCTCACCCGGAAACAGAGCATCATCTCGAATCATCGAATTCGGAGGGAGCAGCATCAAGTGTACACGCGCTAGCAGATAAGCCACCAGGCAGTTCCGTTGCCCCCAGCGGAACTTGCCTCGTTGCATAAGCTTGCCGTGAACTCAACTGCGCCCAGAGATGAATGAATAGAGAAGCACTGCAAGTTTTGTGCTACTTTGTGCGCGGGTTGCATCTTTCCAGCGATAACAGGTCACTGGTCACTGTCAATGCACCCTTATCAGCGCGATCGCGTTGCACCACAAACAGCTGAGCGCGGGCATCTGTCAGCGTTTTGCGGATCTTGCGAATCCCGGGGAACTGTATAAATTAGCCGGCTCAGCTGTGGAAGGGCATAGTTTGGTTCCATCGACCAATCAGTTTGAACAATTCGATTGAACACCGCGCACTCTCTCCAGACGGCATGAAGACATCCCTTATCCTGCTGACACTCGGTAAGTCCCCCTATCGGCTATCGGCTATCGGAGCGAGCCTAAGGACTCGAGAGCTAACACTGTTCCTGTTCTGATCCCCAGTCGGCTTCGCTGCCTGCTCAACGCCATGGCAAGTGAACCAGCAGTACGACTACGCCTTCTCAGCGAACACCCTCACCGGGTACGGAAACGGTCAGGATCAGTACGTTGGTATCATTACCAAGGGAAAACTGACCCTCCAGCCCGAGTCCGAGTCGGTTGTCCGGGGCAAGCTGTGGCAAGTCCGTCACGCTCATTTCCACGATGAGCTGAAGGACGGTCTCAACAGTCGCATCCCCGAGGAAACGCTGAACTTCGGCGACCAGCCGTCTTCCGAATCGTTGTTTAGCATCAACTACAAGAACGGAGTGATCCGCTCCTTGGACGTCGACCCATCGCTCAGCAACGACGAAGTTAACCAGTTGAAAGCCGTTCTCTCTCAATTGCAAGTTGACACCACCGGAGAAAACGTTATCAAGTGCCGCCACAATCAATTGCCCGAGAAGCTGAAGGAAGGCAGCAACGCCTTGTACAAGACCATGGAAGCCACCCTTGTCGGCGAATGCGAGACCCTCTACGAAATGGCATCAGTTCCCTCATACCTCGAGGCACAGCCCGCTGAACAGTGGGCCCCCGAAGCCGAATTGAACCTCGACGAGAACCTCTTCCGTTTCGTGAAGACCGTCAACTTCAGCAACTGCGATGTCCGTCGTGGATTCCACTACGGAATCTCTGGATCGTCTGACATGAAGCCCAACTCCAACCAAATGGGAGACTTCCTCTCGGTAAGTTGCACTAGCCCGCCTGGTTCCATCCTCCTCTAATCGCACGCCTCTTCTCTGTTCCTTCTTCCTTCTCAGAAAAGCGCTGTTTCTCGTGTCCTTGTTGCCGCTCACCACGAGCGCTTCACCATCAAGTCCGCCGACACCGTCAACCGCGTTGCTGTGAACGCTCTGCTGAACGACAACGAACAAGCCGAGGTTGTGAGTCGCATTGGCGTCGTCTTGGAGTCGATTGAAGCCACTCAGACCCCGTTGCCGTCCAAGGCCGACAACTGGGTGCACGTGGGCAACCTGGTCTACCGCTACAACATCCCTTCCGACAAGGATAACCAGCCACGCACCTCGGCCAAGTCCTCGCCAGCCGGCAGCTCCTCCTCGTCCTCATCATCGTCGTCATCGTCTTCCTCGTCGTCGTCCAGCGAAGAGGAGAACCAAAAGCACCGTCACCCCCGCAGTCTCGATGAGCCAAACCACATCAAGAAGAATAACGCCGCTTCCTCTTCCTCATCGTCCTCGTCGTCCTCGTCCTCGTCCTCCTCAGAGTCCTCCGAGGAGTACAACTCGCCCCGTTACTCTGCCAAGTACCCACACCACTACCAGCCACACCCACAGATGCACGATGCCACTGAGCAGCCAATGCACCCATTCACCATCGGCAACAAGGGAAGCAGCATCCAGCACCTCGCGAACTTCGACAGCGCCGCCGAAGCTCAGAAGATGGCCAACGAGATCGCAGCCGACCTCCAGGTCCAGGGCGAGATCCCTTCCCGCGACACCCTGGAAAAGTACACCATTCTAAGTGACCTGATCCAGACCGCCAACCACGAGCAAATCATGCAGATCCTCAGCGCCGCCCAGCAGGCCAGCCAAAGCAGCCAGGCCAAGGAACAATGGGATCAGCAACTGGCCTACGAGACACTCCTCGACGCCACAGCCCAAGCCGGCACCAACCCCGCTGCACTCTGGTTCGTGAACGCCGTCGCCGAAGGACAGATCTCTGGAAGCGAAGCTGCCAGCTACTTGGAGACCGTCTTCGAGAACCTGAGAACCCCCACGGAGCCACTCATCCGCGCCATCTTCGAGAAGATCATCAAGAACGACCAGATCTGCAAGAAGAACGACCAGTACCCCAAGATCTTGTTGACCTTCACCGACTTGCTGCGCCGTGCCTACTCCGACAAGGACGCCGCCGTCAACTACTTCCCCGTCCAGTCATTCGGATCGTTCGAAAAGGCACTCGGCGAGATCGTTTCCAAGGAGATCATCCCCTACTTGGGACAACAACTGAAGAAACACATCAACGAGAAGAAACAAGAACGAAGCCAGCTGTACATCCGTGCTCTTGGCAACGTTGCCGACCCCCAGATCGTCGAGGAGTTCGAGGAACACCTGGAAAACGAGCAGAGCGCTACTCCCTTCGAGCGCCTGGCCATCGTCGCAGCCTTCGACAAACTGGTGGAGACCTACCCCAAGTTCGCCCAGAAGATCCTCTACAAGATGTACGCCAACGTGGCCGATAGGCCCGACATCCGTTGCATGGCCGTGACTCGTTTGATGCTCGCCGACCCACCAGCAGCCATGCTCCAGAAGATGGCCATGGCCACCTACAACGACCCCAGCAACGCTGTGCGCACCACCATCAAGTCAGCCATCAGCTCCGCCGCTCAACTGACAAACAGCAACAACGCCAACCTGGCAGCCAACGCCAAGGCCGCCGCCCAATTCCTGAACCCACACACTTTCGGCCTCCAAAACTCAAAGACTGCCCTCAGGGACCACGTCTCGGAGATCCTCAGCCTCTCCGAAGAGTACCAGATGACCCACATCATCGGACCAGACAGCACCTTCCCCAAGGTATTGAGCTACTCCGCATGGAAGAGCCACGGAGGTATCGACTTCAACGAGGTTGACATCCAAGCCC
Organism: Eristalis arbustorum; assembly: GCA_916610145.1. NCBI lineage: Eukaryota > Metazoa > Arthropoda > Insecta > Diptera > Syrphidae > Eristalis > Eristalis arbustorum. The sequence continues at coordinate 3,811,768 of OU744321.1, read as the reverse complement.
TTGTCTCGAGCGTCCAAGATGTTTGGGACGCTCTCGTCGAGGACAACAACTCCCGCGGCAACTCGAACAGCAACAAGGGCAAGTACACGATGAACAAGATCATCAAGCAACTGGGCATCAACTTCAACGACGCCCACCAACAAGAAGGAATCACTGGACAGCTGCTGGTCAAACTGGCCGGATGCACCAACTTCTTCTCATTCGACGAAAAGACACTCAAGTCAGGACCAAAGGAAATCGCTAGTTTCGCTGAGGAGCTCATGAAGGGCCGCCAAGTGCAGTACAACAAGATCTACGACCACGACCAGATCGTCGTCGCCTTCCCACTGGCCACCGGCTACCCCTTCTACTACTCCTACAAGACCCCAACTCTGATGCAGGTTGTCGGAGAGGCCAAGGTCACCACCACTCCCAGTCTCTCGAACGCGAAGACATGGGCCAACGTGTTGGACACCCAAGCCATCAACGCCGCAGCCAAGTTCAACGTGACTCTCAGCACCGTCAAGATCGGAAAGGCCGGCTTCATCACTCCATTCGAAAGCCAACGCTACGTCGCTGGACAGATCCAGAAGGCCCAAGTGCACCTCCCTCTGAGCGCCAACATCAAGATCGACATCAAGAACACCGCAGTCTCCGGAAAGATTTCCCCAATTGGCTCCGATCCTCAAGGCAAGATTGAACTGGCTCACTTCAGCTCATGGCCATTCACAGCCCGCAAGAGCGCTCTCAGCACTCGCCCAGTCTCCGAGGCCAAGGAAGTCAAATCAGTGGAGGCCCGCCCTTCAGTTGGACAAGAGGAGACGATCGGTGAGGAGTCCATTGGCATGGGCTTGTACTACCGCATGCAGCACCAGTTCTCGCAGAGCGCCGTCAACGCCGCCGAAGAGCAGCTCCAGAACGAGGGAACCAAGCAGTACGCAAGTCTCCCAATGAACCTCATCCTGACCCTCCAGCGCCTGGTCAACCAACAGAGCCCGATCAGCGCCGCCGAGTTGGTGCCCTTCGCCTTCGAGCCAGCCACCCACACCAGCCAAACCAGCAACGTCATCCTCTCCCTGCTCACTGCTCCCCTCTACCATGATCTCGAGTCCACTGGCATGGTGAAGCTCCGCGCCGCCATGTCACTGGCTGGCATGGCCTTCGCCGATGCAAGCGAGCTCAAGGCAACCACCCTCGAGGACGATGTCTCCGCCACCGGACCATGGCCACAACCAGAGGTCGCCGCCTTCAACTTCACCCTGCAATTGGACTTGCAACGTTCCGCCAACCAGGCTGTGAAATTCGGAGTTCAGTTCGACAGCGAGGAACAAATCAGCGCCTCCGCCTCCGCCTCCAAGAAACGTTGCGAACGTGAAAACTCCCAGGGTGAATCCGACGAGCAGAAGCTCGCTGTTGTGTCCGACATCGCACCAAACAGCCAGGAACGCCGTGAGCAAATGATGGCCAATGCTGGTTGCGACATGAAGCAGGCCGCAGGAGCACTCATCGATTCCGCCATCGAATTCGACGGCGCCAAGCCAGCCAAGTTCGTGTTCACCGTTGCACAAGCCGTCAACGCTGTTGAAGACAAGGCACGTGCTCTGGTCTTCGGAAGTGCCCAGTTCGCTAAGAAGACCCCATCCCAGCAGGTGTACGCCTCGTACGTCCAGAACTTCGCCAACACTCCCGCTCTCAACTACGAACAGGCCCAACAGCACAACGCCAAGTCCAAGGCCAGACTTACCGTCCTCTTCGGAGAGGCTGGCAAGCCCACGAGCACCAAGATCAACGTCAAGGCCGACTTCCAGCAGAGCCCCGAGTACAGACAGCAAGTGCGCCAGACACCCACCGCCCAGGAATGTGCGCAGCAGATGCAGAAGGAGGGCAACAACCAGATGCCAGCCTGCCTGAAGGCCACCTACAACGCCAACCTTCTCGACGAGATCCGCATCGTTGCCGAAGCCGAGAACATGACCCCCGAACTCAACCACTGGGCCCACGCCGTCCTCGAGGCCCTCAACCATTACGGATACTACAACGCCCAGCACGACCACTCCCAAAAGGGAACACCCGGCAGACTCGAGGCTCAGGTGAACATCGACCCACTCGAGCACAACGTCAACATCACCCTCCAGCTTCCAAAGGGCAGCCAGAACTTCACTGGACTCACCATCCCTCGCTCCGCTCGCTACCTGCTCTCGGTGCACCCGGGAATGAACTTGGAGGACAGAATGATGCGCACCTTCACCCGCAACGCCGAGGTCTGCGTCATCGACCAATCAAAGATCCTGACCTTCGACAACGCCGTCGTCGATAACCACAAGCTCGGAAACTGCTGGTACGTCGCTCTTCAACACAACAACACCAACAACGCCGCCGAAGAAGTCGCCATCATGGTGCGTCAATCTGCAAACAACCAGAAGGAAGTCATGATCATCGCTCCTGGCCAATCGATCCACATCTCCCCATCTGATGCACGCTCCAAGGCTCCAGCCAAGGTCACCGTCAACGGAAAGCAACAGAAACTGTCCGACAAGGAAGCCGTCGTGATCCTCTCAAAGGACCCACAAAGCCGACGCCTCTTCGGAAAGAAGCTGCCGATTGCTCGCATCTACGCCCTGTCAGACCGCGACCTGAAGGTTGAAGTGCCCGAGTCCCAAATTAAGATGTACTTCGACGGAGAACGCATCCGCGTCCATGCCCATCCCGACCTCCGCAACGAGGTTATCGGTCTGTGCGGCAACTACAACGGAGAGGAAATCGACGACATCGCCAGCCCACAAGGCAAGATCTTCCAAAACGACGAGCACTCCCCCGCTGCCTGGGCCATGCCCGATGATTCTTGCGACGCCGACGTGAAACAGGCAAGACAAAACGCACTCGCCGCCCGCTCCTACTGGGTCAAGTACCAAGCTGGCAATGTGGTGAGCGACTTCGAGAACGGCAAACAACGCCAGGCTAAGGGCAAGGACGGCAACAAGTGGCAATGGCAGAGCGGATCCTCGTCATCTTCATCCTCATCCTCATCCTCCTCTTCGTCCGAGTCCGATGAGAAACCACAAGGACAGAACAAGCGCAAGTCGAACTTAAACAAGAAGGCATCTTGCGAGGTTGTCAGACGCGTGCAGTACGTCGCCGACGGCAAACAAACCTGCTTCACCAAGCAGCCGGTCAACGCTTGCCCAAGCCACTGCGCCAAGGCCGACGTCAACGAAATCGAAGTGCCCGCCCACTGCCGCAACAAGAACGACTCAGTTGCCTCCATGTTCGTCCAGCAGATCCGCCGCGGCGCCGACATCGACCTAGGCTCCAAGCAAGCCAACAAGAACGTTCGCGTGTCCGTCCCCGGCAGATGCGTTTCCAGGCAATAAACTGATGAACTGACTATCATTCAATGACACTGTTGACGACCCCCTCCTTTATTAATTTTTATTTTATTTTAATTTTATTTCTGCAACTCCTAAAAAACGAGGAAAAAAAACCCAAAAATAAAAGCATCTCATAAAAAAACTAAAACTTTTCTTTTCTCTTCTCTTGGCATTGCTAAGGGGTGTGTCTCCCCAGCGTTATCGCCACACTTGTTGTTTTTGGTGTTTTTGGTGTTTTTAGGTTGACAGTAGAATTCCTGCCCGAGCTGCACATTCGCTTAATGTCGGGGCAGGACGTCTAGACCAGAAGAGCTCTTGCAACCGGTGGCATATCCCTTGCAATGTGCTTGGTTGGAGCACCAGCACCTCAGCGTCGGGGCTCCCTTCCAGTCGCCGCGAGTGCTGCAAGCGATGGCACTCGAAGGGCATGCCGCTACCACACACATACCAGCAGCTAGTTTAGAAGAAGTTAGTCAGAAAACTATTCACTTGCACAGTGCACATGGTACGCATACACAACGCCCAGGCGACGGACCATCCCCCGAGTCATGTTCTACCGACTCCACACTCCTCGAAGGTCCGTCCACGGATGTGTGCCTCGCACAGGTAGCCCGCAACAAGACGTAAGTAGGGAAGTAACTTTGGAATTGGAAATACATACGACACAAGTGATGCGTTGGGCAGAGCTGCTATGCATCAGACAGCATCAGCTAAGCGTTTGTAGTTGTAGTCCAGAAGGCTCTCTCGGATCCAGCATCTCGCTTCCGTCATAGAGCAGACTTGAAGGGGCTGGAATTGATTGGTTTCAGGCTCCCGACGGATTTGAAAATATCTGCAGAAATGACATCCGCACAGATGTCAACTTCACAGATGTTTTCTCCAGAAGTGTCACCTCCACAAATGACAGCCTTAGAGATGCCATCTTTGGGGTAGTAGTCAAAGTCCTTTCAGCCGGGATGTCCGGAGACAAGACGGACCGATGGCAAGAAGTTCAAAGTTCACATAAGTCGGCAGGAGGCACACATGTCGCCTCCACAACTGTTAACGAAGCACCAGACCAGCTGACGGCCAACGAGACCAGTTCGTCCTGGTTGAGAGATGCCTAGGGGTATGCAACGAAAACCAAACCACTGCCAACGAGACCAGTTCGTCCTCCTTGGCAGATGCCTAGGGGTATGCAACGATTTTGGTCCTAAATGGGTTCTTGCAGGGTTGGTGCTGGCATGGGGAGCATGTGATGTCCGCGGATCGTCTGTGGATGTGGTAGCTGTCAGCTGCCAACAGGATTGGTGCACTTGGCACAGTTCCTTTCACTACAAGCCGCAACTTATCGACTTTTCACACAATAATGGAACAAGCATCGTCCCCGACACACTGTTGAGCCCGTCTGGTGTGTACATAGACTGCGCATTGGCATTGGCTAGAGGTAACAAAGAGGAACCTCCAGCCACCAGTCACCAGCCGTATGGCATTTGCCCACATCCACATTTGCCACGCACCCAAGCACTTAAACGTTGGAACGAAAATGTGCTCGCAAGTGCTCTATGTTTCTCTCTCTCTCCAGTCAAGTCTGCAATCAAACCCAGCGATCCTGCTGTTCCTGGTGGACGCACATGCGTGACTAGATGCCAAGAGCTCAGACAGCACCCTAAGGCGTGAGACCATCCTTCTCCAGCGTCTTGGCGATGCCGTCGTCCACAATGACACGCAGGAAGGAGAGTACTCGTGCATTCACCCTGCAATTCCATCGCAGCTCCTGTAGGGATGACTTCACTAAACGCGACTGTAACGGAAGCCCCATCCATCCGCATGTTGGAAGGTTCTCGAACGCGTGCAGCTGGCTTCTGATGTCTAGCACTTGCCACGCACTGCGCCAGATACAATTTCGCCCTCTCCGACGATCTTCCTGACGGACATTCTGGATAAAGGCTATTCTCACCCGGAAACAGAGCATCATCTCGAATCATCGAATTCGGAGGGAGCAGCATCAAGTGTACACGCGCTAGCAGATAAGCCACCAGGCAGTTCCGTTGAACCCAGCGGAACTTGCCTCGTTGCATAAGCTTGCCGTGAACTCAACTGCGCCCAGAGATGAATGAATAGAGAAGCACTGCAAGTTTTGTGCTACTTTGTGCGCGGGTTGCATCTTTCCAGCGATAACAGGTCACTGGTCACTGTCAATGCACCCTTATCAGCGCGATCGCGTTGCACCACAAACAGCTGAGCGCGGGCATCTGTCAGCGTTTTGCGGATCTTGCGAATCCCGGGGAACTGTATAAATTAGCCGGCTCAGCTGTGGAAGGGCATAGTTTGGTTCCATCGACCAATCAGTTTGAACAATTCGATTGAACACCGCGCACTCTCTCCAGACGGCATGAAGACATCCCTTATCCTGCTGACACTCGGTAAGTCCCCCTATCGGCTATCGGCTATCGGAGCGAGCCTAAGGACTCGAGAGCTAACACTGTTCCTGTTCTGATCCCCAGTCGGCTTCGCTGCCTGCTCAACGCCATGGCAAGTGAACCAGCAGTACGACTACGCCTTCTCAGCGAACACCCTCACCGGGTACGGAAACGGTCAGGATCAGTACGTTGGTATCATTACCAAGGGAAAACTGACCCTCCAGCCCGAGTCCGAGTCGGTTGTCCGGGGCAAGCTGTGGCAAGTCCGTCACGCTCATTTCCACGATGAGCTGAAGGACGGTCTCAACAGTCGCATCCCCGAGGAAACGCTGAACTTCGGCGACCAGCCGTCTTCCGAATCGTTGTTTAGCATCAACTACAAGAACGGAGTGATCCGCTCCTTGGACGTCGACCCATCGCTCAGCAACGACGAAGTTAACCAGTTGAAAGCCGTTCTCTCTCAATTGCAAGTTGACACCACCGGAGAAAACGTTATCAAGTGCCGCCACAATCAATTGCCCGAGAAGCTGAAGGAAGGCAGCAACGCCTTGTACAAGACCATGGAAGCCACCCTTGTCGGCGAATGCGAGACCCTCTACGAAATGGCATCAGTTCCCTCATACCTCGAGGCACAGCCCGCTGAACAGTGGGCCCCCGAAGCCGAATTGAACCTCGACGAGAACCTCTTCCGTTTCGTGAAGACCGTCAACTTCAGCAACTGCGATGTCCGTCGTGGATTCCACTACGGAATCTCTGGATCGTCTGACATGAAGCCCAACTCCAACCAAATGGGAGACTTCCTCTCGGTAAGTTGCACTAGCCCGCCTGGTTCCATCCTCCTCTAATCGCACGCCTCTTCTCTGTTCCTTCTTCCTTCTCAGAAAAGCGCTGTTTCTCGTGTCCTTGTTGCCGCTCACCACGAGCGCTTCACCATCAAGTCCGCCGACACCGTCAACCGCGTTGCTGTGAACGCTCTGCTGAAGGACAACGAACAAGCCGAGGTTGTGAGTCGCATTGGCGTCGTCTTGGAGTCGATTGAAGCCACTCAGACCCCGTTGCCGTCCAAGGCCGACAACTGGGTGCACGTGGGCAACCTGGTCTACCGCTACAACATCCCTTCCGACAAGGATAACCAGCCACGCACCTCGGCCAAGTCCTCGCCAGCCGGCAGCTCCTCCTCGTCCTCATCATCGTCGTCATCGTCTTCCTCGTCGTCGTCCAGCGAAGAGGAGAACCAAAAGCACCGTCACCCCCGCAGTCTCGATGAGCCAAACCACATCAAGAAGAATAACGCCGCTTCCTCTTCCTCATCGTCCTCGTCGTCCTCGTCCTCGTCCTCCTCAGAGTCCTCCGAGGAGTACAACTCGCCCCGTTACTCTGCCAAGTACCCACACCACTACCAGCCACACCCACAGATGCACGATGCCACTGAGCAGCCAATGCACCCATTCACCATCGGCAACAAGGGAAGCAGCATCCAGCACCTCGCGAACTTCGACAGCGCCGCCGAAGCTCAGAAGATGGCCAACGAGATCGCAGGCGACCTCCAGGTCCAGGGCGAGATCCCTTCCCGCGACACCCTGGAAAAGTACACCATTCTAAGTGACCTGATCCAGACCGCCAACCACGAGCAAATCATGCAGATCCTCAGCGCCGCCCAGCAGGCCAGCCAAAGCAGCCAGGCCAAGGAACAATGGGATCAGCAACTGGCCTACGAGACACTCCTCGACGCCACAGCCCAAGCCGGCACCAACCCCGCTGCACTCTGGTTCGTGAACGCCGTCGCCGAAGGACAGATCTCTGGTAGCGAAACTGCCAGCTACTTGGAGACCGTCTTCGAGAACCTGAGAACCCCCACGGAGCCACTCATCCGCGCCATCTTCGAGAAGATCATCAAGAACGACCAGATCTGCAAGAAGAACGACCAGTACCCCAAGATCTTGTTGACCTTCACCGACTTGCTGCGCCGTGCCTACTCCGACAAGGACGCCGCCGTCAACTACTTCCCCGTCCAGTCATTCGGATCGTTCGAAAAGGCACTCGGCGAGATCGTTTCCAAGGAGATCATCCCCTACTTGGGACAACAACTGAAGAAACACATCAACGAGAAGAAACAAGAACGCAGCCAGCTGTACATCCGTGCTCTTGGCAACGTTGCCGACCCCCAGATCGTCGAGGAGTTCGAGGAACACCTGGAAAACGAGCAGAGCGCTACTCCCTTCGAGCGCCTGGCCATCGTCGCAGCCTTCGACAAACTGGTGGAGACCTACCCCAAGTTCGCCCAGAAGATCCTCTACAAGATCTACGCCAACGTGGCCGATAGGCCCGACATCCGTTGCATGGCCGTGACTCGTTTGATGCTCGCCGACCCACCAGCAGCCATGCTCCAGAAGATGGCCATGGCCACCTACAACGACCCCAGCAACGCTGTGCGCACCACCATCAAGTCAGCCATCAGCTCCGCCGCTCAACTGACAAACAGCAACAACGCCAACCTGGCAGCCAACGCCAAGGCCGCCGCCCAATTCCTGAACCCACACACTTTCGGCCTCCAAAACTCAAAGACTGCCCTCAGGGACCACGTCTCGGAGATCCTCAGCCTCTCCGAAGAGTACCAGATGACCCACATCATCGGACCAGACAGCACCTTCCCCAAGGTATTGAGCTACTCCGCATGGAAGAGCCACGGAGGTATCGACTTCAACGAGGTTGACATCCAAGCCCTTGTCTCGAGCGTCCAAGATGTTTGGGACGCTCTCGTCGAGGACAAGAAGGCCGGCGGCAGTTGGTCCATTGGCAACATCGTGAGCAAGTACGCGTTGAAAAAGATCATCAAGGAATTGGACATCGACTTCAACGACGCCAACCAACAAGAAGGAATCACTGGACAACTGCTGGTCAAACTGGCTGGACGTACAAGCTTCTTCTCATTCGACAAGCAGTCGCTGAAATCGGCACCAAAAGAAATCGCTAGTCTCGCTCAAGATCTCATGAAGGGCCGCCAAGTGCAGTACAACAAGATCTACGACCACGACCAGATCGTCGTCGCCTTCCCACTGGCCACCGGCTACCCCTTCTACTACTCCTACAAGACCCCAACTCTGATGCAGGTTGTCGGAGAGGCCAAGGTCACCACCATTCCCAGTCTCTCGAACGCGAAGACATGGGCCAACGTGTTGGACACCCAAGCCATCCACGCCGCAGCCAAGTTCAACGTGACTCTCAGCACCGTCAAGATCGGAAAGGCCGGCTTCATCACTCCATTCGAAAGCCAACGCTACGTCGCTGGACAGATCCAGAAGGCCCAAGTGCACCTCCCTCTGAGCGCCAACATCAAGATCGACATCAAGAACACCGCAGTCTCCGGAAAGATTTCCCCAATTGGCTCCGATCCTCAAGGCAAGATTGAACTGGCTCACTTCAGCTCATGGCCATTCACAGCCCGCAAGAGCGCTCTCAGCACTCGCCCAGTCTCCGAGGCCAAGGAAGTCAAATTAGTGAACACTCGCCCATTGGTTGCCCAAGAGGAGATGATCGGTGAGGAGTCCATTGGCATGGGTCTGCGCCTCAGAATGCAGCACCAGTTCTCGCAGAGCGCCGTCAACGCCGCCGAAGAGCAGCTCCAGAACGAGGGAACCAAGCAGTACGCAAGTCTCCCAATGAACCTCATCCTGACCCTCCAGCGCCTGGTCAACCAACAGAGCCCGATCAGCGCCGCCGAGTTGGTGCCCTTCGCCTTCGAGCCAGCCACCCACACCAGCCAAACCAGCAACGTCATCCTCTCCCTGCTCACTGCTCCCCTCTACCATGATCTCGAGTCCACTGGCATGGTGAAGCTCCGCGCCGCCATGTCACTGGCTGGCATGGCCTTCGCCGATGCAAGCGAGCTCAAGGCAACCACCCTCGAGGACGATGTCTCCGCCACCGGACCATGGCCACAACCAGAAGTTGCGCACTGCAAATTCTCCCTGCAACTCGACTTGCAACGGTCCCCCAATCAAGCTGTGAAATTCGGCGTTCAGTTCGACAGCGAAGAAGAAATCAGCGCCTCTGGCTTCAAGAAATTGTTCGACAAACCTTTGAGTGAGTCCGAACAACACAAGCTCGCTGTTGTGTCCGACATCGCACCAAACAGTAAGGCACGCCGTGAGCAAATGATGGCCAACGCCGGTCACGACATGAAGCAGGCCGCAGGAGCGCTCATCGATTCCGCCATCGAATTCAATGGTCACCAGCCAGCCAAGTTCGTGTTCACCGTTGCACAAGCCGTCAACGCTGTTGAAGACAAGGCACGTGCTCTGGTCTTCGGAAGTGCCCAGTTCGCTAAGAAGACCCCATCCCAGCAGGTGTACGCCTCGTACGTCCAGAACTTCGCCAACACTCCCGCTCTCAACTACGAACAGGCCCAACAGCACAACGCCAAGTCCAAGGCCAGACTTACCGTCCTCTTCGGAGAGGCTGGCAAGCCCACGAGCACCAAGATCAACGTCAAGGCCGACTTCCAGCAGAGCCCCGAGTACAGACAGCAAGTGCGCCAGACACCCACCGCCCAGGAATGTGCGCAGCAGATGCAGAAGGAGGGCAACAACCAGATGCCAGCCTGCCTGAAGGCCACCTACAACGCCAACCTTCTCGACGAGATCCGCATCGTTGCCGAAGCCGAGAACATGACCCCCGAACTCAACCACTGGGCCCACGCCGTCCTCGAGGCCCTCAACCATTACGGATACTACAACGCCCAGCACGACCACTCCCAAAAGGGAACACCCGGCAGACTCGAGGCTCAGGTGAACATCGACCCACTCGAGCACAACGTCAACATCACCCTCCAGCTTCCAAAGGGCAGCCAGAACTTCACTGGACTCACCATCCCTCGCTCCGCTCGCTACCTGCTCTCGGTGCACCCGGGAATGAACTTGGAGGACAGAATGATGCGCACCTTCACCCGCAACGCCGAGGTCTGCGTCATCGACCAATCAAAGATCCTGACCTTCGACAACGCCGTCGTCGATAACCACAAGCTCGGAAACTGCTGGTACGTCGCTCTGCAACACAACAACACCAACAACGCCGCCGAAGAAATCACCATTATGGTCCGTCAAACCGGTAAAAGCCAGAAGGAAGTTATGATTATCGCTCCTGGTGAGTCGATCCACCTCTCACCACCTGAGAAGTCATCAACTCCAGCTAAGGTGACGGTCAACGGCAAGGAGCACAAGGTGTCCGACAAGGAAGCCATCGAGGCCCACTCAAAGGACCCACAGGGAGGCCTGTTCGCAAAGAAGGTCGTGATTGCTCGCATTTACGCCATTTCCGACAGCGATGTGAAGGTTGAAATGCCCGAGTCCCAAATCAAGATGTACTTCGACGGAGAACGCATCCGCGTCCATGCCCATCCCGACCTCCGCAACGAGGTTATCGGTCTGTGCGGCAACTACAACGGAGAGGAAATCGACGACATCGCCAACCCACAAGGCAAGGTCTTCCAAAACGACGAGCACTTCTCCGCCGCTTGGGTTATGCCCATCGACGCTTGCGACGCCGACGTGAAACAGGCAAGACAAAACGCACTCGCCGCCCGCTCGTACCATGTCAAATACCAAGCCGGCAAAGTGGTGAGCGACTTCGAGAACGGCAAGCAACGCCAGGCTAAGGGCCTGAACAACAAGAAGTGGCAATGGGAAAGCGATTCTTCGTCGTCCTCTTCATCATCCGAGTCCGATGAGAGGCCACAAGGACAGAACAAGCGCAAGATGAACCTCAACAAGAAGGCATCTTGCGAGATGTCCAAGCGTGTGCAGTACGTCGCCGACGGCAAGCAAACCTGCTTCACCAAGCAGCCGGTCAACGCTTGCCCAAGCCACTGCGCCAAGGCCGACGTCACCGAAATCGAAGTGCCCGCCCACTGCCGCAACAAGAGCGACTCAGTTGCCTCCATGTTCGTCCAGCAGATCCGCCGCGGCGCCGACATCGACCTAGGCTCCAAGCAAGCCAACAAGAACGTTCGCGTGTCCGTCCCCGGCAGATGCGTGGCCAGTCAATAAACCGATGAATCGACTATCCAAACACGAAATGACACTGTTGCCGACAATTACAAAGCAAACGACTCTTTTTAGTTTAAATTATTTTCATGATCAGATACGTAAAACGTTCAAAATTTCAAATAAACGCAAATTGCTATCAAATTAGCAAGGAATAATAAAAAAAAAACGCCTTTTTCTTTCCTTTCATTGCTCCTGTCAAACAGGATCCTTCCATCATCTCTGCTGTCAAAAGGACAGCTGAACATGAACAACGACTGTCAATTCTGAAGTCGGACACACATTGAAGGCAGGCTGTGTTCGCCTCAAACAAGCGAACAGCGCTTGCAAAACTTTGAATCGCAGCATGTGCATGGGATATTTTTTTCCGTGGTTTGTGCAGAGGGATGGCCTGAGTTTCACGTTCACCACACCAGAAGGACACGAGTCGAGTGTAATGGCGTTGAATTCCGCTCGACCGTTGCAGTGGGTGGAACTATGAGTGAATTATTGATTTTATGTCAGACTTTAATTTAGTTTGTTGCACTTCACTGCGGTTTGGGATTTGGGATTTAGAGTGCTGTTCAGGATAATTGGAGTGGGTTTAGGTTTTGTGCGAGAGTAGACAGGGTGTCGCGTCAAGTTAAGGGAAATTAACAGGACAACGGCAGGGATGGGGGTTTCGAGGAATGTTGAATATTTGTTGGGTGTGTGAGTAGAAAGCGTACATAACCTTCTAGCTTTTTTGCCCACCTACTGAGCTCGTTACGTTGGAAGCTCATTTGTGGTTCCACAGCTTCACCACAATGAGGAGAAGGTACGAAAGGACTTCACCACGATACACTGCGGTTAGACGCTTCTGTTCCGCACAAACTTTGCCCTCCGCTGGTAAGAAACGCAGAACTTTCTTAGCCCGCGTCTGTATTGAGTGTAACATTTGCAGGACATTCTTAAGTTGTGTGTGCTGCTGTATTGCGTGCAGAGCGGCTACGACTGTATTGAGTGTAATGCTTTCTACACAGAGGGACAACCGCCAACCGGTTGGCGGAGACGCCATGAAATCCATTTACCGAAATCTTAGCCTTCCGAATGAGGCAACTATGTATCGCCCATATACCGACTAGACTCCCAAGCTAGTCATGCTCACTCTGAACATTTAGTCAAGAGGGAGGTCTGCAAGAAGCAAAAAAAAAGGAGCAAAAGAGGGATGTTCTCCAAGAAGAAAAAAAAGAAACTCGTATTGCGCATTAGCTTGTCCAATTGCAACTGCCAGAAAAGAGACGATAAAACCATTCCCCACCAATAATGGACATCCAATCCGAGAGATCGAACGACAAATGAAACAAAATGCCGCGCTTTTTGTATGCCTTTTTGGTTACATCAATTACACAAAGAATTCCTTTATTTATATATATATGCATCTTCAAGAATAAAATAGTTCATAAAATATATTATATGTTTACTTATTGATTTATCTATCGTTCACACCGTATTTCCTTTGCCTCAAATCAGATGTACATTAACATACCTTTTCATTCATTCATCAATACTTTTTTTTTTTTGCTTCTTTTAGTGAAGTTTTTTTGTTGTTTTGTTGTTTTTTTGTTGTTTTGTTGTTTTTTTGTTGTTTTTTGTTGTTTTTTGTTGTTTTTTGGTTGTTTTTTGTTGTTTTTTTGTTTTTTTGTTGTTTTTTTGTTTGCTTAAGTATAGTTGATTATTATGTATGTTTTTTGTTTTGAATTGTTCCTCTATTTAAGTCTAAACAAAGCATTATTGAATGTTGATAGATTATTTGACACAAAATGGCAAGCTGCCTTATAATTGGTTTTTTTTTCTTTTCATATTTATTTTTTAAGTTTCAAAATGTTTACGATCTAGTTTGGCTGACGGGGGGTGGAGCGGGGAAGGGGAAGGGGTGGTAGAGAGATTAGATACACTGGGTTGTGGGAAGTGCGGACATTAGGGAAGGATTTGAACAGTTTTTGCTTCGTTCTCCTTTCTCTTCGACCGATGAACTGCGAAGCAGAATGCATCATAGTCTCTACATTGTATACTATATCCTGTCGTTCTTGTTTTATTTTTATTGTAACATCCAGCATTATCAAGATCAAAAGTCCAGTTCTGTTTTCTGTCAATCTCCCAAAAACTCTCCACTGGGACTGACTCAAACGTTCGCACTTGGACAAGTTATTTAAATAGGTTCAATATTCAATTCTCTACATCTAGGATTCACATTTTTTTACTTGTGTATTTACTAAAAATATATATATGTTATATGAATAGGTGTGCATGGTTTATTCCAATTGATTCATGTGTATTCCCTTGGGCTTTATGCAACGTACAAATATATTTCATCTCTTCTACATTTATTCTCGGTTTTTCTTTTGTCTTATTCAACCTGCTAAGTCAGCCTGCTTTTGTTCTGCTTTGAATGCAATAATCAGTCAATTATTCATCACTAGTAAGTTTCCTCGCAAAATTCTTCTCGTTTATCAAAAATATGTATGTATATATATTCATTTCCATCTACAGAGTTCCAGTAAAGGACAAACGGACAAGTTACATTAGTTGTACATTCTTTACGGTTTTCAGGTAATTTAGTTACATTTTTGTTTGTTTGTTTCTTCAAATTCATTTCAGCGTATGCGTGTGTCTGTGTGTGTGTTAGGAGTGTGATTAGTCAAAGATCTGTGTCCAAGGTAGTGGAAAGATAGCCTCTCAAATGTTGGACTGTTGTGTTCTTTCTTTTCCGAATAAGGACTACGTTGAAGGTGGGCGAGTGAGAGTGTCTGCTGTTAAATCCAGTCGATAAGATGAAGCATGTATTTATTCTTCACATTATTAAGCTGATTCTGAAGCAGGTGGCACATCAGTCAAGTGAACACTGCAAACAAGTTTGAATGGAATGCAAATTTATGTGAAAACAATGCCACAAGTGGTGTGAACCAACGAACGAGCAAATTAATGCGCATACGATTTGTCCGCTCCCTCTGTGGCTGGCCGGTTAACTAATGCGAATTATTCGATTTTCGAGCGAGTGACCGATTAACTGATGCGAAATACTCGCGATTTGCGCGACTGACCGTTTAACTGACGCGAAGTACCCGGTTTTTGCGCGACTGATCGTCTAGCTGATGCGAACTGCACACAATCTCCGCGCGATTGAACCTTAGCTGATGCGAATAATCCACTCTTTGAGCGACTGACCCTTTAATTGATGCGAATCACCTCCTTTTTCTGTGACTAAACGTTGAAGTGATGCTGGCTGACCGTTTAACTGATTCGAACTACCATCTTTTTGCGCGACTGACCGTTTAACTGACGCGAACTACCATCTTTTTGCGCGACTGACCGTTAAACTGACGCGAACTACCAGCTCTTTGAGCGACTGACCGTTAGACTGACGCGAACTACCATCTTTTTGCGCGACTGACCGTTAAACTAACGCTAACTACCCGCTTTTGCGCGACTGACCGTTTAACTGACGCGAACTTCCATCTTTTTGCGCGACTGACCGTTAAACTGACGCGAACTACCCGCTTTTGCGCGACTGACCGTTTAACTGATGCGAAATACCTCCCTTTTCTGTGACTACACGTTTAACTGGTGCTGGCTGACCGTTAAACTGACGTGAACTACCTACTCTTTGAACGACTGACCGTTTAACTGAAGCGAACTACACACATTTGTAGCGTCGTTGACCGATTAAACTGAAGGATGGTGAGGCAATCTCACAAGCAATTGAATGAAATGTAAATGCGGTGGTTCGCCTGTGTTGCAAACAGATGTGTGCTAGGAAGTGGGTCATTTCACAGTCAGGCTTGGATAACTGGGAGTCTTGATAACTCGAAGCGAATTGGGTGTGAGTCGACTGAAATGGAGATGCATTTTTTTTAGTTGATAACTTGAATGCAATTGGGAGGGTGTGCGTCGACTGAGGTGCGCGAGTAGGTACGGGAAGTGGTCAGCGTTGGCTGAGGTGCGCGAGTAGGTACGGGAAGTGGTCAGCGTTGGCTGAGGTGCGCGAGTAGGTACGGGAAGTGGTCAGCGTTAGCTGAGGTGCGCGAGTAGGCACGGGAATTGCTCATCGTCGACTGAGGTGCGCGAGTAGGTACGGGAATTGCTCAGCGTTGGCTGAGGTGTACGGGTAATTTCTGAATTGATTGCTCCAATGGAAGTGGTCAGCGTTGACTGAAATGTACGGGCAACTCTTTAGTTGATACTGAGATGTGCGGCTGACTTTCACTTGATAACTCGAACTCAATCAGTTAGCGTCGATTGAAATTCACATGTAATTTTGTTCACGAATCTTTCCTTTTTTTCTTTCGACAACCGACGTGAAGTTTGTTCTCTTGATTGAATGTCCAAAGGACAGATTATAATAAGGGGCTTATATTCACATGGATTCACATGGACGAGCTTATTGGACAAACCTGCTCGGAGAGATGTCGAATGATCAATTTTTTTTTGTGTGAACACATTCGAACATTTCCTCCACCAAAAAAAATGTGGACCCAGTTGTCAGACCGGGTTTGCCCGTGTGTCCATCAATGCGACCATGTTTGTTCAATTAGACACTCAATACTTAACAAATGCGTTCACGAATGGAATTTTTGTCTTTTGTTGGTAACTGATGTGAAGTTCGTTCTTTCGATTGAGCGTCAATTAGGGGCGGTGCACATGGATGAACTTGTTGGACAGACCTGCTCGGAGAGATGTTGAATGGATGTCGAATGATCGACGAAAATACCAATTTTTTTGTTTGAGAAAACCATCCAACACATCGGGTATTTCCTGCATTTGTGCGGGAAAACAAAATGTGAGCCAAGTTGTCAGTCCGTATCCATGCGACCGTATCTCGCCAATAAGAGACTCAATCGAAGCTTCATATCACTCACCCACCCTCAAACTCAGAAGAAAACATAGGGAAATTTAATCGGCAATAACTCGTATACAATTGAAAAAGACTCAACACAGACGTGTGAAAGGTCTTGTGTGTTCAAAATAGGAGAAAAACATAATCTTAGGGTGGGAGTGGGGAGTGGGTGGAGGGATGTGTTGTGTTCTGTGTTTGCGTGTGTGTCGTCATTCTGTCTCCATGGCATCCTAAGGCGTTATTCAAAAAATACCCTCGTACTCAAAAACTACTCTCTACTCTAGACCATCTCGCGTCCTTCTCCGTCGTCTCCTGCTAAACGGTTGCGTTTCAATCAAATGTCTTTTCCTTTCTTACTCTTAGTCATAAAGATATTATTATTTATTTGCTTAAAAATCTACGTCTTACATTTAACCTAGGTTTGTGTGTATATTAATCAAATCGTTATGGTTTAACAGCAATGTTTGCTTCCATTTCTGTTTTGTTTCCCGTTCCCTTCTCTCGTGTTTTAGCTAATCGTTCGTGTTATAGTTTTGTTTTCTTTTCTTAAAGGACTTAACTACATCCAGAAGATAGATATGGATGTTCTTAAATATTTGTATGCATGTGCATGTGTGTATATGTAAATATAAAATAATTATCTGTTCATTTATTTCTTACAAACATCTAGATGTATATAAATACGTGTAAACGGATATAAATTAGGCTAGCTCTCACTGGTCGTGAGAGTGCATTGAATGAAAGAGACCGACACTCCCCGCGCCGTTCTGTCGAGCAAAACCGAAGCCAGAACAGCAAATCAACGAAGAGCTGAAACCTTCAAATGAAACCCTCTCATCATCGTCGTGTCGTTCAACACCGACGGTGGACTGTGTGCAAGTGCGCTTGGTTCTGGCGATATTCAGAGTAACGAAATAAAACAAAAAAAAAAAAAAAAACACGATAGATCTTTGGTCCAATTAGCTAAGTAGTGCTATAAATAAACTTAAAACTCTAGACTAAACAAACAAATGATATACAAAGTATAGTAGATGTGATCTATATATAAATTAAAGTTGCACATTAATGCCAATTCGAGAAAGGAAAGATAATGTGTATGATGGATGTTCGTTTGCTCTTGTTTGACCTTTGTTCTGTTTCGTTTTTCTCGTTGCTCACTTATGCGGCGGGGGATGTGTGTCTGGTTGGTCGGCTTCATCTACATGCGCTTTGTGTGGCAATGTATGGATTGAAGTTGGATTAAAGTTGGATCGGGTGCTTCTGCTTCTGCTTCTGCCGTTCTAATTAGGATTCATTTGAATTCCGTCGTTTCTCTCCTGGTCGTCTATGGTGCATCACACTGCCGAGACTTGAGCTTCCGATTCTTCAAACCAAAAACAACAAAAAAAAAAAAGAAAACAAAAAATGTACAATCAGAGAATAGAACAGCACAAGAGCGGAGATAGTTTTTGGGATTTTGTTTCTATGAACATGGTTGCTGTACAATTGAACGGGTGAGACTCTACAGTTGTTGCTTGGGGTTGGACCAAAACAGACACACACTCAGGCACACGAAACCACTCTCTTCAGTCCAACATTCGATGGGTTTCAGAGGAGGCTATAAATCTATGGAAAAAATAACACACAGCAAGTCTAAAGGGGGAAGGGGTGGGCGGGGGAGATTCTAATCGATCTAGCTTTGGGAGCTTCTACGTTGCTAGCACATGCAGTTCAAGGAGATGTTGATGCTGCCGAGAGAGGAGATGGCGTGTTCCTTGATTGAGTTTAGTTTTTCAGTGCGTTCTGTCACTACATTGCTAGTACGAGGCTAAGATGAGAGATGGCGTTAGTTTATGCCGTTTCCTTGAGTGACGAGTGACGAGTGAGTTTCTGTTTAAGGGGCGTTGGGTCACCACGTTGCCAGTTTACGGAGATGGTGATGCCGTTTCCTCGATCGACGAATATGCGAGTTTCTGTCTATGGGGCGATCTGTCACTTCATTGCTAGTACGATGCTAAGATGAGAGATGGCGTTGGTTTATGGAGTTTCCTTGATCGACGAATTTTTGAGTTTCTGTTTAAGGGGCGTTGGGTCACCACGTTGCCAGTTTAAGAAGATGTCGAAGCCGTTTCCTTGATCGACGAATATTGGAGTTTCTGTTTATGAGGCGTTGTGTCACTACATTGCTAGTTCAAGGCGTTTGTTGACGTCGACTGAGGAATAAATGTGTCTCTCTGTCTTAAGGAGATAGTGTTGACGTTTCCCTGACTGATGAATAATGAGTTTCTGTGTATATTGCGTCGTACCGAGATCAAGCGTAGGATAACCCTTGCCAACCGCTGTTTCTTCGGGCTCAAGAGACAATTGAGTAATAGAGCCTGTTCAGTTGAATCACCGATGACGCAACACAAACAACCAAGCAAGTCAAATTCATCGCAACACTAACCAGAGCACTGACGCAGCGAATATGGATGAATATAAATTTGAGAATGCATTCGCTGGCACTGGGTCAAGCCAACAACCTAATATGCTGACCATGCATTGCCGGCATTACCGGCATTACCGGCAGCAATTTAGGTTAAGACACAATTGCAATTCGTGGTGTAAGCTAGATTTAAGTCAGTCAGTTAATAGAACTTTCTGAACGCCTTTTAATCCATTCATTCTTTTACAGCAAATGCTCCAAGTTTAAGTGCTTGGTGCATCATCTTTCCACTCACTCCAAGTTGATGTGCTTGGTGTATTACATACAATCCGCTCCAGGTTTATGTGCTTGGTGCATCCATTCATTAAAACGCTCCTGAACAGAGCCCTCTCTCGGAGAACCAAGTTGACTCTGTATAAGACCTTGGATCATCCCAGTCTTGCTGTACGGCGCGGAGGCATGGACAATCTCGAAAGCGGATGAAGAAGTCCTTGGTCTCTTTGAGAGAAAAGTTCTACGCACGATCTTTGGTCCTGTTTGTGTTGACGGGTTCTGGAGGAGATGCGCCGAAGTAAGCCTCCTTGGAGTAGAAGATTCAGCCACGAATTGTACGGGCTGTACAGCGACATGAGCCTAGTTACGGTGGCTAGGTCATGCAGAGCGTTTGGACACCACAGCTCCGGCCCGAAGAGTCTTCGAATCCGAACCTGTCGGGCAACGCAACAGAGGACGCCCGCGTTTAAGGTGGTGCACCCAAGTGGAGAAGGACCTCAATCAGCTTGGTGTGCGAAAGTGAAGACAGCTAGCCAGAGATCGCGCGAGTTGGAGAGGCTCGTTGGTTGAGGCTCAGGTCCACCCAGGACTGTAGCGCCACACAAAGAAGAGGAAGAAGTGTATATTGCGTTCTGTCACTAGTTAAGAGCTAAGCTAAGAGATGGCGCTAGTTGATGCCGTTTCCTTGACTGACGAAAATATATGACATTCAGTTTGTAGAGCGTTCTGTCACTACGTAGCCAGTGGAAATGTCAATCACGTTTGTCTGACGGATAATCTCAATCAGTTTCTGCAAATGTCCTCGTTCCGCTTGTCCCCTAGCTTTGAAGCAAAATCAAAAGAAAATCCAAACCAAAATTCACGCACTCATCTGTCGAGTCTACAAAATTAAACACAAAAAACAAACAACAGCAAAAAAATAAAACCCACAGAAAAATGTGCAAACAAACGAAAACGATGATTGGACGTGTAAATATGAAATGAATGAATGCAAAACCCTTACCATCCTCATCGGCTAGTTCGTGCTGGTAGTAGCCGCCTCCGGTGTTGGCCGCCGATTGATTAGCCGACTGTCCTGTTTGCACGACGACACCGCCACCTTGCAGGGAGTTCGCGACTCTTTCCAGACTCTGCGCCCGGCCGAGACGCTGTAAACGGGCCATGTGTGCGGCAACGGTATACGATGGCGGATAGCGTGGTCCCTTCGCTGGTGGCACTAGAGGATTCACAAGGACACCGTGGCCTAGGTTTTGTTTTGTTATGAATGTTTTTTTTTGATTGATTGATTTTTGGTTTGTTTAATGAGATGGTTGGAAAATAAAGACACAAAGAGAGCGGGTGGGTGAAGGAGAAAACAAAAAACAAAAAGAAGGAGAGAAAGTTGTGTTTTTAATGCCATCCCGAAGGACACCCAGAACTCAAGTGAAACCGAACTACACGGGGGGAAAGGACAAATGTATCTACAAGAGGTGCACAGCATGCCGAGGGAGCGACAGAAAGTTTTAGTGGTTGGCGCAGGAGGGCGAGGGAGGCATGAAGAGAGGATTTTAGGGGAAATATAAAACATCAAGAGGAGGAGAGAGTGTGGTGTGTTAGCTGTTTGGTTAAAGTTTGCGTTTTGTTTAACAGAGTCACAGAGTTGAAGAAGAAGAAGGAGTAGTGTGTGTGTGTGTGTGTGTGTGTTTGTATGATTCCATGACCGTTGTGTGTGTATACATACCAACATTGCGCGCTGTATGATATTGACTATTATGCTGCTGTAAATGCTGTTGCAATGTCTGTTGCTGTTGCTGTTGCTGCTGCTGCTGTTGATGTTGACTCAATGGCGGTGGCGGTGGTAGAGGATGATACTGTAAGTTCCGTACAGACGCTGGACCAAAACCTAAACTTCCATCGTGGCACATGCCACCACCAGCCACGGCACCGCTGGCTGTTGCATTGTTACAATTCTTCATCTGTTGACTGTGCATCGATTGCGGTGGCAATGGTGGTATCTGACTGTGATGATACTGTTGATGTAAGCTCAGGCCCATCAGTCGGTCGTCAAGCGTTGTCTTCGGATGTGGCAGTGGCGGTGGTGGCGTTGGCGATGCTGCCTTGCGGCCACCAACCATACCCGAATGATGCTGCTGCTGCTGTTGTTCCATTTGATTGACAATCGTTGGAGATGGTGGCAGTGTCATGGCGTTGTAATAATATCCAGGTGCTTCAGTTGGGTCACGGATTATTGCGATGTGTGGTGTGGTGTGGTGTGGTGAGAAGGGTGTGGTGTGGTGTGTTGTGTGGTGGTTTTTTTTTGTACAAAATATATACATACATTGACATATACATACAACAACGCAGTGATGATGTGCGCAGTTAATTTACAAAAACAAAAAAAAACAAACGAGAAGAGAGAGAAAACAGAAAATGAGAACAAAAAATCAAACAAATAAGCTGTTCAATTGCAAAACACAAACGCCAAAAAAAAAAAAAGCAAAAGAAAACCAGAACATTTTCTCAGTTTTTTCGTTAGTTTGTCAGGTTTTTTCCGTCTTTTTTTTCTCTCCTGTGCTTGCACTGAACACTCCGACACCAGCACTTACCATGTATCGCGGAATGTCGTCGTTGCTGCAATTTCGGCGATGTGGACGCATTTGAGGATAACTGAACATTGAGGTGATACAAACCACCACCACCGCCGCTGGAGGTGGTGCTGTTGCTGTTGCTCTCGGAATAATTCGATAAATGTACGTCGGGCTGAACGTATGAACCGTGACCGCTATCGCTGGACGTTACTGAACCTTGATTGGGGGTGGGTTTTTGTTTGTTTGTTTTTTTTTCGGTTGGTTAGAGTATATTTACACAATTTACATGAGATTGGTGGTAGTTTGACAAAACAGAGAGTTAGTACGGGGGAGGGTTAGAATGTGTGATGGGATAACGTTTATGATTCCTTTCATTTTTTGCGGCCGGGTTGGTGGAATTATTTACAGAATGTTCTTTTCTTTTCTTTAGCCCTTCTGTTCTGTTGGGTAATTGCTGATGACCGAGCATGGCATTTATGTACAACCGTCGGGAGATTGGGCGCCTCTAGATCTGGGGCTCGAAACTCCTGACTCGAAGGACCAGAGTCATGCTCTGCAAAACCCTCATCCTACTTCATGGAGCCGAAAGCTGGACATTAAGTAAGGCTGCTGAGCTGATTCTTGGTGCCTTCGAAAGAAAAATTTTACGTATCGGATATCTGGTCCCGTCTGCGAGAAGGAAAAGACGAGCTGCACCGGATGTGGAAGGCGCAAAAGTCCCTCGACTACACTGGCTCGGCCACATCGAGCGAATGGACAACAACGCTCCAGCAAAGAGGGTCTTCCAATCCGAGCCTCCTGGTTCGAGAAAGAGGAGAGGAAGACCGAACCCCCGGTACAAAGGCCAAGTCATCGCGGATGCAAGACAGCTTGGCCTTGATGACTGTAAGCAGCGTGCCCAGGACCGTCACCGATGGAAGGCAGCAATTGCTCGGGCTCAGACCCTTCATGGTTCGTCTGCCTGATGAGTAAGTAAGTAAGATCTGTGGGGACGATGAAATGTGTGACAAAACAGTGATGGTGGTCATGAGGGCTACAAGCCTGAAATCGATGACGAAGATGCTTCCGACGATGATATTGGGAGCGAAAATAACCATATACCAGGTGTACCGGCATGAAGTGAGCGTCACGATACAAATCAGTTTCGATAGGGAACATTTGTTGTGAAGGAGCCCACACATTTGTTTGTTTGTTTGTCACTTGAGGATTCACAAGTACACCATGGCCTAGGTTTGTTTATGAATGTTTTTGTTTTGATGACATGATGGTAGAGGAGATATGTCGGAAGCTGACTGAATATATCAGCAAGGATTGCGACCACGTCTCGAGGAAGTTGGGTGTCTCGTGCGAGGGAAGTCCCGCGGGTTTTAGCCCCCCGGTCAGGGCTGTTACCCACGCGGTCCAAAAACATTTAAGGTAACTGAAGCATGTCCATTTCACAATCAACTCCAGGCATTTGCTCTTCCATCCGTCTCGTGGTTTTAAAATTAGTGGTCTTGAGGCGTAAATAATCCTTTGGGATGGAGTGTGTCTTTAAATGCCTTGTATGATTGAATGTGATCAGGGTAGACCCTTCTAATCGTTTCTTCAGCTTCTTCTCTTGACCTGGAATGTAGATTCGTTCAACAATCGTAGAAGATATAAAACCTGTTCCTTTCATGGTTACAACGAACAATTTATGTTGAATATGTCCATTGGACAATACTGTCTTATCTCAGCGTTTGTATAGCTACCCAGTTCCACAGGGAAATCTAAGACTTACGTTGAACAGAGTTGAATCCTGAACAGTTCACGTTCTTGCTTGAACTCATCCGCTTTTCGAACGTAAGTTTAGTTGAACTTCGTTCATGCAATGCGATCGAAAAAAATCTGGCATCACCGTGCTTTGGCTAGGATTTGAGAGAGCTGTGCTTTGTTCTTTTAAAATGCTTCTCTTGCATTCCTTTTTTGCTGAATGAACCGACTTTCTTTTGTGACTTCAAGAGGGGCCTCTTAGGACTTGAAACTTGAGTAGAATCAACCGCGTAGTCATCGGATGGAAAATCGACTTACGTCTCCATTTGCATCTCCATCTTGTTCGACATACATTTGAGGATATATGAAACTACACAACAGTTTCGCACCAAAGGCCTGATGCAACTGCTACTTGTTTATGCAGCATGGTCCCCCCCTCAGCTCTTACTTTACATCATGCCCTATTTCCTTAAAATCTAAAAAGCCTACCGTTTGAAATCCCAAAGACTTCATCGATCAACTTTGTGTTTGAATGCGGGTGACTTCAAGTGAACTGTAAAGACTTCAAAGTGACTTCAGGAATGCAGAGTAATTCGAAAGAACTGACAGCTCAGTCCAAAGGATTGCTCCAAAAGTCTTTGGACTTCAAAAAGAACGGTGACTTCGACACTGAAGTCCAAACGTCCCAACTGAAGTCAATTGATTGAATCATTTCTTTTCATGAATTCAGAGATTGCATTCTCAAGAGATTGCAGTATTTTAGAACTCTGCATTTGAATAGTCACTTCACTGCAAAGAATATTCCATGGTTGCTTTTGTGGACATCGAAGGCGCCTTCAACAACATCCACCCACATGCACTGGTGATGCTAGAACTAGAAGTGGGGATGGTAATGTAATATGCGTGGCGCTACAGTCAGGGCCTAGCTTCTCAGTAGCCACTCGTGTTGTGAGTCCTTGTGGGTCTCTAACGAGTGGACAGTTTCCCGTCTCAGAACGGCCAAGTTTGAGAAGCTTTTCACTAGACAGAAGGTCTATTTGAGCATTGGCAGTGACGCGTCGTGAAAATGATTTTTGTCGTAAAGACTAGGTATCGAACCAACGACGTCGAGATTGGGGTCGACGCTCATATCCACGAGAAACCACTGTACGCGGCCTATAGCGCCGGTTAAAGAAGAAAAATGCCATAACAGGCAACTGCCTAATGAGGTACCATCCTCGCTGACTAGACGGACATACCCACAACGCCACACGGGCCGCCACAACTACGAGGAGCTTCCATCCTCGATGACTAGACGGACAGACCCGCAACGCCACACGGGCCGCCACAACTACGAGAAGCTTCCATCCTCACTGACTAGACGGACAGACCCGCAACACCACACGGGCCGCCACAACTACGAGAAGCTTCCATCCTCACTGGCTAGACGGACAGACCCGCAACGCCACACGGGCCGCCACAACTACGAGAAGCTTCCATCCTCACTGGCTAGACGGACAGACCCGCAACGCCACACGGGCCGCCACAACTACGAGAAGCTTCCAAGACAATAAGAGGTCGCAAGAAGGAGCACTATTCCAGCGCCTTGCGGCTACAAATTGTCATTGCCTTCTCGTTAAAAATGTCCTCAAGTACTGAGAGACTGAATGCAACGTGATCTCACTCCACTCTCAACAACTGGGCGACTGAAAGCTGGCCAAGCATAAATGCTGAGACAGCTGAATGCGTCCTTTTTACTAGGAAATATACAATTTATCACGTCGACCTGCTCGCCCTAAATGGCACCAGCCTTCAATTCTCAATTAAGGCGAATTGGAAATTTAACTAGAAAGGAAGCCATCGGGCAAAAATGGGGTCTTCAACCTCGCATGACACACTGGCTCGATCGATTCCGGATCGATCACATTTTAAGATCTTGATGAAGCCTACGGATGCACGTGAAACCCCACTCAATTGCCGCTTGTGGCGTGCATCCTCTCAATGGCATGACCAGAACCAAATCTTATCCACGTAGGAACTTGCCAGAGAGGTAGCCAGGCAGCCATGAAATCTCTGACATCGATCTATCATAAACTTCCGAACAACTTCCAATTCGCCTGTGCCTGCTAACAGAACAGAAGGTTTAGCGACGTCCTGAGCTTTGCCGTCCGTTTCCCGCGACGGGCTATGACGACGGGCCCGTCGGGTTCCTTGCAGAAATGGTGTGCAAACAGATTAAATGAAAACGAAACACAAAACGAAGGTGCACCGGGGAAACAAGGGCAACTCGTCAAGAACGTGAACAGTGTATGCACAAGACAGAGGTGGGCTAGCTCTAAACTTTACACAAAACAAAACACAAACCTGGAGGAAAGAGGGTGAAGGAGGAGGAGGAGGAGGAGGACTTAAGCCGTGCTTAACCACTCTAATCAAACAGGCAACAAAAGGAACCCAACTGAAGTGCACTAATGCCCCGCTAATCGTCGCATTACTCAAGTCCACGGTCCAGTTCGGTGGGATGGGAGAGAGGGAATTCTCGGGAGTCTAGGCGGAAGGGTTGCTTGTTTTCTTTGCTCTACACATCTTACCTGATGTCATGGTCTTGCGCAAGGGTAAATTACTGAAGGACGTGACACTACTGCTCTCCACAGATAGATCCACCGATGGCAGAGGTGTTGGGGTGTCTGAATGCGATCGCTCATGAACGGCGCGAGTTCCACTGCCGGAGACTTTACGAATTTCATGTGCGACCAAGGGGGTTACAGAGAGGGAGAGAGAGAGAGTGTGTGTTTACGAGGGACAGAGAGATAGCGAAGGACACCAGCGCCGACAGAGATGATGAAGAAAAAAAATGAAAAAAAAAACAGAAAATGTTTAAATGATTCGATGCGAAACAGAAAGAGAAGAAAAAGAAATTCAAACAAAAGAAAATATCAAACTCAAAGTAAGTAGTCTGCTCCAACGATTCGTTTTGATGTGTCCTTTTGTTTTTTTTTTTTTTCTGTTTTGTACTCACCCCCGGTCCCGGATCCCATGCGACGGTGTGCGCCCGGCGATGGCGACGGGCTTATCGACGAGTGCAGGGCGTAGTGGAAGGTGTGCGGGTGTCCCGCTAATGGCAACATGATTCCCGGATGCCGTGGCTGGTAGGGTCGCGTCTTGGTGGGCTCTGAGAGTGATAGGATCTTCTTGACCGCTTGCGGTGAGGCGGTGCCGAACTTGGGGCCGAGGCCGCCCTTGCGACCCTCGCTGGTGGAGCTGGTACTGCTTGTGGTCGAGAGCGTTGGCGACGGATGTCGTTTTCGTATCGTCACCGAACTGGGCGCTGAGCCGCCACTTATGCTGCCGCCTCCGCCGCCGCCGGTGCTGCCGCCGCCGCCACCGGTGCTGCTGCTGGTCGCGCTCGGTTCGCACTCAAGCGACAGCCTGTGCAGGACGTCCTCGTCGGTGATGACCTTCATGTTGTTCAGGTACGCCTTGACGCGACGCACCATCTGCGCCTCCTCGAACATCTTCTTTGGATTCGGCGCCGCTGTGGACTTCTTGCGGCGCTTCACGGTCGCCTGGCCCGCGTTGCCGTGTATGTGGTGCGGCCCGCTGGACACGGACATCTGATTGAGCGCCACCATCGCGGAGCTGGGCGGCTGGCCCTTGAACTCGAGCATCGTCAGCAGGTCGTACGTGGAGGAGCACATGTGCGTCAGGATTCGCACCTCCTTGGCTATCATTCGCAGCTTCTCGAAGTTGATCAGGTTCTCCACCTTGGTGTCGTTGCCGAGGTGGATGAAGGTCAGGTCCTTCTTGACCACCGGATAGAACGGGATGATGGGGTGCTGCGCGAGGAACTCCGCCGACACGAGCTGCCTGTACTTGGACATGTTCCGCGACGGATCCATGAGGTCCTGCAGGTCGGCGAACAGCTTCTGGTACTTCGACGGTAGCTTCTCCCACGTCTGGCGCAGTCGGGTGACCGCCGCGTGTCCCAGTCCCGAAATGATCGCGAACATCGAATTGAAGTTGCGGCACTCCTTGCAGTGGCGCGCGATCTTGATGAACTGCTTGACGATTTTCATGCGACGCACGATGTTGTGCTCGCTGCACACCTCGGTGACCACCCAGAACATCTCCCGATTGACCAGCTCGGCGAACTGCTTCAGCATCGGCACCCCGTACTTCGACTTCAGCTCGAACAGATCGTCCACGTATTCGGTGCTCTCGATTTGCCGGAAAATCGCAAAGTCCTGGAACGTCAGCTGGATGGCCACTTCGTTGGCGTTCAGCTGCAGGAAGTGCACCGTCGACTCGCGGACCAGGTCCAGGGCCAGGTCATCCGGCACCAGGGTCTCGGTGATGCCGTTCGTCTTCAGATAGTAGCGCGACGCCAGGCCGATTCGCTCGGCCAGATTTTGAAGCTGTTCCGGCAGCCTCCTCTGCTTGATCATACCGCCCTCGCCGACCGACACCTCGCACAGCGAGAAATTCGAACTGGTCTCGTGTATGCCGAACTCCTGCAGGGCCAGCATCACGACCTCGTGCGCGGTGGTCTCCTTGTTTATCAGCAGATACTTGCACGTCTGGTCCGACTTGTACACCTTCAGCACGTGCTCGGGGTAGTCCATTTGGCGGGTGTCCTCGTAGTAGATGGTCGACGTGAGGTCGGGGTTGCTCCGCGAGTGATACAGGCCCGCCAGGTTGCCGCCCGTGTTGTAGTTGCTCGACGCCCCACCCGCCGCATTGTTGGCGGCTGCATTCGCACTTCGACCGTCCTCCTGACCGCCGCCGGTGCTGCCGCCATCGGCCGCGAGAAGGGCCGCATCGCTGGCGTCCATTGACGACGAGTTCACTGTGTTCTTTGGTAGGAGATTCATTTTGATGAGCGCCTTCTGCAGGCGTCGCTTCGGCCCGAGCGTCATGAAGCCGCCCTTCTGGTGTCCAGTGCTCGTGCTCATCGTTGACGACGACGAGGACGTTGAGTTGTTCGACGAGGTCACCGACAGCGTCGAGCTGTCCTTCTTGCTGCTGCTCGACGTGCCCAGGAGTCCCGCAACGAAGTGACTGGCCGTCGCTATGCCACCGACCAGCGAGCCGTTGCTCGACTCGCGCTCCCTAAACGGCGACGGACAACAGTCGACCTGGTCGTGGCCAAGCATGTCCGCCGACGACAGGCGCAGCATCGCGGGTCGGGCGTCTGCGTTGCCGTGCAACTTCGCGATGTCGCTCGCGCATATCCGCCGGGGATTCGTGCGCGGTCGCGGCGAGTTGCTGTCCGGCGACTGAATCATTTCCTTAAATGCCAGCAAATTGCTCTTCACCGTTATGCTCAGATGCGTGGAGCCCATGATGATCTCCATCGCCCGGGCGTTCGTCACATGCTCGAAGCTCTGTCCGTTCACCTCGAGGATCTGGTCGCCTCGCTTCAGTCCAACGTCGTCTGGCTTCGAGTTCTTCTCCACTTTCGATATGAAAATGCCGTAGCCGCCGCGCTCGTAGCCCCCCACAAAGCTAAAGTTCAGGTTCTCATCCCTCGACGAGCGCGCCAGCGTCACCGTGCGGGTACGCGCCTTTGCCGCGCACGCTATATGCAGTAGCCTCAGCTGGCTGAGCAGATTCTTCCGTTCCAGGCCGCTCTCGAACGTCTCCAGGAACTCCATCATCTCCGTGTCCGTCTCGAAGTCCGTGAAGTGATTGTTCACCCACAGCAGCACGACCCTCGTGACGCGATCGCGAATCTCTTGCGGCGACGCCGATGTGCCCGCCTCCTCGTTCTCAAACCACGACAGCAGCTTGGTGGCCACCTCCTGCGGGTTCCGGATGAACGTGCGATGCGTCAGCAGGAAGTCCTCCACATACGTGGGATCGGTCATCGAGTTCTCCTCGACCAGCTGCAGCAGCAGCCGCTCAATGGTGCCACGTATCACGACGTGACCCCGTTTCATTGCACTCCCGACATTCGTGTCCGGACCGATTTGCCTCAGTTCGGTGACCATCACCACCTTGCCGTCCTCCTCGTGCCGCTTCGTGTTCTCCTCCCCCTGATGCTGGATCCTATAGTAATCAGTCTGCGTGATGCACACAAATTGACAGTCATTGCATTTGGTCTTCATCACGCCGCGGTGATAGAGCTTATCCATCGTCGGCAATATGCCGAAACTGTCGCCCATCTGCAGCTCCTCCTTATCGCCGTTCCCATGATCGATCTCCACGTGGCCATTGATGAGCACACTCCACGAGTCCAGCTCCTCGCCGTCGCTCATCACAATTGTGCCCGCCTTGTCCACCACCGCGAACACCATCACCGAGCACAGCGCCCGCCGGACGGCCAGCGTGATATTGGTGAAGGCCTTCAGGCCCTGCGTGAACTCGAGCAGTGTCTCGATGTCCTCCTCCGTGCGCTCCGACGGGTCCTTCTCGAGACATTCGCGGACAGCGTCCCGTACATTCAGGCTCTGTAAAGACCGTGCGTTCGTTGTCGATTGAAACGACGATTACGTCGGCGAGGGTAGAGAGTCATGATGTAGTTTTGTAAATAAAAAGTGTGAAGTGTGAACAAAGAAAAAAATGAAAATAAAAAACATGATCGGAGGGTATCCGCTGCAGAGGAGAAGAGACTTCCCTTAAGGGGCCCGGCCCACCGCCGACTGAAAACCTTCTCAACAACCATGCGAGACACACACTCACCTCCAACGACTCGATCAGGTCGTCCTCATCGGAGTCCACAATGGATTCCACCAGTCCACTCAGGTCCACCTCGTCCACGTCCACCGCTGAGCTGCTGTGCATCGACGCCATCAAATCGCTGCCGCTGTAAGCGGAGCTCGACTCGCTCGAGTGCGAGCCGCGATTGCACTTCAGATTCATCTCTGGACGTGGATACTGTCAACAAAAGGGAAAATCAGAGGGGATTCGAAAAAAAAGGGCGCACATTTCAGGGAACACTTACAATTGAACGGTTCTCCATTTTGTCGGGTCCTTTGCTGTCAAGTTTTTGCAGTGTGTCCAAGTCCTTTGGTGAGATTTTAGCGATTGCGCCACGTCGCTTCAATTGGGCCCGCTCGGCGGCTGCTAAAAACTTCTCCTTCCTCTCCTTTGCCTTTCGTGTTGCTTTGATGCGTTCCTCTAACTCGAAGCGATTGCGGTCCTTTATGATCTCGAACAGTCCATAGGGTACAACTCGTCGTATTGGCTGGGGTGTATCAATTGCTGGGGTGCGATTCGGCAGGGAAGCGGCCCTCGCCTTGACACCGACTGGTCGGCCGTCTACTCGTTTATTGGTAGGGGAGTCATTGCTCGCCTTGGCGCGAGCAGCTGGTCTTACTGCATGCGTGGCATTGGTGTGCTGGGTGTCGGCCCTTACGCGAAACTCTCCCTTTCGTGTTGCGCCTGTAGATGGAGACTAAACAAGAAGACAATTGATTAGTAAACTGATGGGTGACTGGTTCGGAGTGAGTGTCGTGGTTAAAATGTGCCGAAGGTTGTACGACTGAACTGGCGACGGTTTCGAAGTGAGTCAACTGCTGTTGCAGGACGCGCGTCCGGAACAGGAGGAGCCTGTTGCTTTGAGGAGCAGGCACTGTGAAGTGCCCACGGTTACAAGACTCAACTGCTGCTGCAGGACGCGCGTCCGGAGCAGGAGGAGCCTGTTGCTTTGAGGAGCAGGCACTGTGAAGTGCCCACGGTTACAAGACTCAACTGCTGCTGCAGGACGCGCGTCAAGAGCAGGAGGAGCCTGTTGCTTTGAGGAGCAGGCACTGTGAACGACGCGCGTCAAGTGCAGGAGGAGCTTGTTGCTCGGAGGAGCAGGCACTGTGAACGACGCGCGTCAAGAGCAGGAGGAGCTGGTTGCTTTGAGGAGCAGGCACTGTGAACGACGCGCGTCAAGAGCAGGAGGAGCCTGTTGCTTTGAGGAGCAGGCACTGTGAACGACGCGCGTCAAGAGCAGGTGGAGCCTGTTGCTTTGAGGAGCAGGCACTGTGAACGACGCGCGTCACGAGCAGGAGGAGCCTGTTGCTTTGAGGAGCAGGCACTGTGAAGTGCCGACGGTTACAAGAGTCAACTGCTTTTGCAGGACGCGCGTCAAGAGCAGAAGGAGCCTGTTGCTTTGAGGAGCAGGCACTGTGAACGACGCGCGTCAAGAGCAGGTGGAGCCTGTTGCTTTGAGGAGCAGGCACTGTGAAGTGCCGACGGTTACAAGAGTCAACTGCTTTTGCAGGACGCGCGTCAAGAGCAGAAGGAGCCTGTTGCTTTGAGGAGCAGGCACTGTGAACGACGCGCGTCAAGAGCAGGTGGAGCCTGTTGCTTTGAGGAGCAGGCACTGTGAAGTGCCCACGGTTACAAGACTCAACTGCTGCTGCAGGACGCGCGTCAAGAGCAGGAGGAGCCTGTTGCTTTGAGGAGCAGGCACTGTGAAGTGCCGACGGTTACAAGAGTCAACTGCTTTTGCAGGACGCGCGTCAAGAGCAGAAGGAGCCTGTTGC
The DNA here is from genome assembly GCA_916610145.1 of Eristalis arbustorum. NCBI lineage: Eukaryota > Metazoa > Arthropoda > Insecta > Diptera > Syrphidae > Eristalis > Eristalis arbustorum. The sequence continues at coordinate 3,779,692 of OU744321.1, read as the reverse complement.
TTTGAGGAGCAGGCACTGTGAACGACGCGCGTCAAGAGCAGGTGGAGCCTGTTGCTTTGAGGAGCAGGCACTGTGAACGACGCGCGTCAAGAGCAGGTGGAGCCTGTTGCTTTGAGGAGCAGGCACTGTGAAGTGCCCACGGTTACAAGACTCAACTGCTGCTGCAGGACGCGCGTCAAGAGCAGGAGGAGCCTGTTGCTTTGAGGAGCAGGCACTGTGAACGACGCGCGTCACGAGCAGGAGGAGCCTGTTGCTTTGAGGAGCAGGCACAGTGAACGACGCGCGTCACGAGCAGGAGGAGCCTGTTGCTTTGAGGAGCAGGCACTGTGAACGAGGCGCGTCAAGAGCAGGAGGAGCCTGTTGCTTTGAGGAGCAGGCACTGTGAACGACGCGCGTCAAGAGCTGGAGGCGCCTGTTGCTTTGAGGAGCAGGCACTGTGAACGACGCGGGTCAAGAGCAGGAGGAGCCTGTTGCTTTGAGGAGCAGGCACAGTGAACGAAGTCATGAAGCATCCTGTGCCCGTGCCTAGCTTGCTTGATTGTGCATCGCCATCCGGTGAGACTACAGAATTCTTCCACTTTGCAATTCTGTGGAAGGTCACAGTGTTCCGCATTAAAATGGGGTTAAGGGACGTCTTACAGAACAGAAATTTGGTCCCCGACTGCCTGTTGGAACTGATGACGATATCGGTTCCTCATTCCACGTGTTTTTTTTAGCCGGGATAGAGCTTCAGTCAGCCTAGGCTAGGCTATCTGCTTGATGTCTCTGGTGTCAGCCTGGTGGACGCTACAGCGGTTTGATTAGTCCGAAGGACAGCTGGATGTTCGTCTTCGCAGTGAACCCTCCAGCATTTGATGCTCGGAGTTCCAGTAAGACTCGAAGAGAAGTCCAGGTGCCATGACGCCTCTATAGGTACAGAGTGTCCAGATCGTAGTTCTTTTCAGAGACCCAGCGATCTCCATCTGATTGGAGGTTAGGAGTCAAATAAAAAGTCCAAGGCCATGGGGCGCTTGGAATGAATGCCATGCCAAGTGAGTGCCGAAAGTTTGGGGCCCTGACAGAGATGTACACGTTCCTTGGGCGCTGGTCTCATTTTTGTTGCTTATCAGTTCATTCGTGCATCTGGCCTGCCTCGCGCGCCGCATTCACTTAGTTTAGCGCCGTCGGTTAATGCACGCACCAGAAAACTCCATCGTCCGCCATCGACTCTGTCTCATGGGGCATTAAAGGCACACCTCAACAGCCGTGACGATCATTCATCCATTCGCGTCCACGCATCACAACAAGACCACCCGAGGGCTGGTGTGGAATCTAATAAACATCCCTCGCGAGTCCTCTCATTGTTCCACAGCCTTTGTCCTCTCCACGGAATGAGCCACATTCCTTGAAAGGCACCCGTACACTCGCGAAGGAATGCCCCGCGCTTGCTTTTGACTCTGAATCCGGATGGAACCGTAGAGCGGGCGCATCCAAAGTGCACGTTGATGCTCCTGTGATTCCCATTCAGTGTGTAACCCAAACAACCCCGCCAGCGGACAATGGGACGGAGGATGCGGACAACCGCGCCCGATGTTAATTGATTCGCCAAGGATTCTGCTTTGGGGGCCTCTTCTCCTGATCAGAGAGTGAGAGTCGACTGAAGTGACTACACAGGAGGCCGCTGCATTAGCGAAAATCAAAGTGCTTGACTATGCTCAAGGGATGGACAGCAGCAAGCCTGCCACCGTCATGTGCAAAAAGTGACACCGGCTCCCACCGGAAGTGTTGCTTGTGCATGCATTCATTCTCAGCCGTGGCAGGTGCGAATTTTTCCACTGAACCTCTTCACGCGTTTAGCTGCCGACCAACCGGCCATTAGGGGAGGGTAGCTGTGTGCATCTTTTTTATCGAAGGACACTGGTGGCGGTGGTGGCGACTCGAGCAACAGTCCTGACATCAACTGACGTTTGGACAAGTGTCACCTCATGCTAGGGACACATGGTAAATTAATGTCTTTCGTCTCCACCATAAGATGGTGGATAATGCGAGGATTCAACGGAAACGAAGTGAATCTTGAAGTGACTGAGAAATATTAGAGGTGTCTACGCGGAAACCTGAGGGACATCAGAACCGTACAAAATGGCACACCCCTTGTACTTCACTTCTTTTGATGGCGTTTTCTCCAAAGAAACAGCATGGGGGTCTGAGTGGAACCCTTGTGAGCAGGTGCAACCTCTTCGCTGTTTGATTGTCATACTTGGCCTTTTGCCTGCAAGCCAGGCAGTCCTTCCTTGTGAGGAGAACCTCTGAGGACGCCACATTCACCGTTTGTTGTCTCAGTTTGCTTATGTAGGTGGCGCTGTGGCGCAGCAAGCAGTCCACATTTTATTGAAAAAAAAAGCTGAGAAATATGAAAGGAGACTCTCTAGTGTCGCAATTGACGGCTTCACCTCTTGAGTTTGTAACTAGCTTGTTTTGATGAAGTGCAAAGAAACAGTAGAGGAGACTGATTGGCACCTTGGGGGACTCCGAAACGCCTTCAGCGTCAAATTTCACAAAGCCCCACCTCTTGAGCGTGCAGCTTGATTAGAAGAGAGAGTTGAGGGAACTGAGTGGAACCCTACTGAATACCGCTTTGAGAAATTGCAAGCCAGTTAGTCCTTCCAGAAGCAGAGAATCGGCATAGAGGACTGAGTGCAACCCTGAGGGACATCAATTGCACTGTTCGCTGTAACAGATGGCTCCTGGTTCGCATACCAGGCAGACTTTTACATTTTACTGAAAAAATAGAGAAACAGAGCGGAACCTTGGAGGACACTGGAACCCCTTCACCTCTAAATCTTGTAGTTTTGAAGAAACAGTAGAGGGGACTGTAGATTGTAGAAGATTTGAAACTTTGAGGGACTCCGAAACTTCTTCAGCGTCACAATTCACAGCTCCACCTCTTGAGCTTGCAGATAGCTTCTTTTAATGAGGGAGACTGAGTGGAACCCTGAGGGACACCAGATTTCTTTCATTGTTAATTCATTTCGGTGACGCCCTTTGTTACATAAGCCTGCCCTGAACAGAATTCCCCTCAAATCGAATTGAATGTGAGGACAATCTTTTGCGAAGCGGTTGAAACTGAGCAGAACCTTGGTGGACTCCGAAACTCCTCCAGGGCTACAATTTACAGCTCCACCTTTTGAACTTCCTTTGGGGGAAGATTTGTCCACAAAAAAAATGTGGGTGACTGAGTGGATCCCTGGTGGACTCCGAAACTCCTGTAACAACACAATTCACAGCTCCACCTCTTGAGCTTGCAGATAGCTTCTTTTAATGAGGGAGACTGAGTGGAACCCTGAGGGACACCAGATTTCTTTCATTGTCAACTCATTTCGGTGACGCCCTTCAAATTGAATTGAATGTGAGGACAATCTATTGCGAGGCGGTTGAAATAAGGGAAAAACGAAACAAAATGCCGCTCGGAAAGTGTTCATCACCAGAACCCGCCCGTCTTTTTGATGAGCAAAAAAAAACATGTCAAGAGCAAGACCCTGCATATCTGCCTCCGATCGACCTGACGATCCCAAATTCCCTCTAAAGTGCAAACAAAAAAATAAACTGTCACGTGTTTGAAATAAAAATTAACATTTACTTACTTTTCCTTTAAAATGTCGGATAAATATTGAAGGAATTTACTGAAGAGGTTTATTTTGTTTTTTTTTTTTAATTATCTCACAGCCACTAAACTGGAACTACTCTCTCTGTCTGTCTGTACATTCGTTTGTAATGAAAAAAAAAAATCAGTCCTGCTCTTTTCACATTACTCTCCCACCATTCCCAGTTCGGACTGCAATTTTTTTTTGTTTGTTTTTTAATGAAAATGTCGCAGAATCTGCAAAAAAAAAAAACCAAATAAAAGAGACTTATTGAATGCAGACTCTCTCTCTCTCAAAAAAAAGCACACTCGCATGCACACCAAAATGTGAACTCAACACGCTAATTGTGAAGTGAGAGGTGAGTGGTGAGAAGTGAGTGGTGGAAAGTGCATAAGTGAGTTGGAAGAGCAAAAGCAAAACAAAAAAACAGAAGAAAGCAACAGAAAGAAGCAGAATCAGAGAGGAATGTGGTGAGTTTTAGGGGACAGTGCAATTGGGAGTAAATTTGGTTAACAAGAGAGGTGAACACAGGTTAGTGGGAGGTGCGCAGACGTTTAAGGGGACAATACGGCCAGGGAACAGAGCTGGTTTGGACTACAGAGTTTCGTCTTCGTCGTGAACGGGAAGAATCAGATTCAGAAGGTGATCCACAAGGTTGGCCAGCTGGTCCCAGGTCTTCGGATTCAGAAGGCGATCCACAAGGTTGGCCAGCTGGTCCCAGGTCTTCGGATTCAGAAGGTGATCCACAAGGTTGGCCAGCTGGTCCCAGGTCTTCGGATTCAGAAGGCGATCCACAAGGTTGGCCAGCTGGTCCCAGGTCTTCGGATTCAGAAGGCGATCCACAAGGTTGGCCGTTTGCCATCTGACTTTACTTTAACCAGCTGGTCCCAGGTTTTCGGAGTTGGTGGACCATGTTACAGTCATTTTGTGAATTTCCGACAATCTAGAATCCGACCTCTCTCCTGTGTCTGATAAATCTTCGAGGCGGTTTAGAGAGGCTGCCAAGCCAATCTCATCGTCCTCCTCATCCCGGCACCTTCTACAGAAGCCGGTCCGATTTCATCCGTATTTGGGCTCGTCTCTGTAGACTTCACCTTTCTCTCGTGAGGAGTACGGTTTCGTGTTCTTAAAGGACGTTCGACAGCCTGCCTCCTTTGGGAGCTTGGTTTTAGTACAGCGACCGACAACAACGTCAACTCACAAAAAGAGAGCTTCTACTCATCAGCAGGCGGCTCCACTGTTCGGTTCAACAACTGCAACCACTTCTGGGTCTCATTATCGATTGGATACTACACCAGATCCAGGATAGGGCCAGGAAAGGGACTACAGCCATCAGACGACGGAAAGGAATGAAGATTCCCCTGCACGTGTGTCCGTGGAGCGTTCCTCCACTGGAAGTCAGCACCTCTCTGAGACGCAAGACCACCTTCCCTTCCTGATCGGAATGAATGTCTGGAAGTCGCAAAGACCTGGTTCTTCGATTGCAACCCACCAGCCAGTGTGTGTTGTCTTCGAAGCCGAGCCGCCTGGTCCGAGAAGGAGAGGAAGACCGAGCCTGTCATAGCGGATGTAAGACAGCTTGGCCTTGATGACTGGAAGAGGCGCGCCCAGGATCGTCACCGATGGAAGCCAGCAATTGTTCAGGCTCGGAGCCTTGGGTTGGGTTGCCCGACTGACAGGTAAGTGTGACACGTGGGAACGAGCTCACCGCTGAGGTGTGGCTAGTCAAACCGGCAAATTGCGGTTAAAATTGGAGGTCGAGTCGTTGGTCGAGTCTGGCCGTCAGATGGCTAGAGCACGTGAAGCGAATGGACACCAATGCTCCGGTCTGGAAAGTCTTCGACTCCAACCACGAGGGACGACGCGGTAGAGGAAGACGAAGTTGAACGTGCGTCGTTGCTTCCAGCCGCCAACACAAGACCGGGCTAGATGGAGAGGCATGTTGGCTGAGGCCCACGACGGTAGCGCCAGTCAAAGAAGAAAAAGTACTCAAAGTGAACGAACAGAGGAGCGCATGATGGGCACACTAACTCCGTGGCAGTCCCAAAGGCACGCCTCTTGAGATCATTGCACCCTCGACTAGACGCCCCCCCCAATTACGAGACTCCCGTGCAATTATTCCACTCGTGTCGGTCCTTTGTGCATTCGGCATTGTCGCGTCCCGAAGAATGGATTTGCTGCATTCAGCAAAGAAACCCCGGTGATTCCCCAAAAACAATGCACTTCCACTCGAGCGTGCGACATCGACTTTGCTTTTCTAATCGAAGGCAGGAAGTCGAAGAGCTCTTCAAGTTCGGCGAGCATTAAACCGTGTGTGCGGGCTAATCAGCGCGAAGAATGCCATCTGGTTTGGTGACTCCAACACCTAGCCGGCGAGTGAATCGCGAAGCGACACTTGAACTGGCGGGCGTATCGAGTGTGTGCCGTCGTGTGCTTTGTGCTTTTCTGTGCAGGCTGACGGTAATTAATTGAAGTCCATATGCACGGATGGTTGGTCGAATGAAGCGGAAAAGCGAGTGGGAGCACGCCAAGTGGTTGCCACTAAACCGAACTGGAGCTGAGAACAGAGCGGGCAGATGGCGACGACCTGAAGGGGTTAACTTTGGAGAATCGGACATATCTCGAAAACGGTTGGACTTTTTGAGTTGCTGTTGGTCATGGGAGCCTATATGTATTTTTGCATGCTGAATCGATTGCAACAAACGGCATTCGAAACAACCGCACGGTTTAGGAGATATGGCCGATTTTCCAAAAAATATACCTTTTCGGTCACTTTTTCCTACCTTCTACTGGTCGTAGCGGCATGAAATTGGGCTCAAAAGAAGCGTCTGACCGTCGCGCATGTATTCCAAAAATACTGGAACAAAAGCAAAATCGCCGAAAAACGCTTAGTTTTCGAGATATGAGCGATTTTGTAAAATTTGTTATTTTTTGTCACTTTCTCCCGTATTTTTCCCTACTTTCTTCTTGCCGCAGCGGGACACATATAGGCTCAAAAGAAGCGTGCTTGCGTGCTGAATCGTTTGCAATTGAAATGAACTAAAACAAGCCAATACTTTCCGAGATATCCCCGATTTTCCAAATTTTGTGACTCCAGGTTACACATTCCACACATTCAAGCAAATATCTCCGGTCCTACTGGGTGTACCGGCATGTATGAGCACTCAAAAGACGCGTCTTTGCGTGCTGAATAATAAGCATTTGAAATCAACTGAAACAAGGCAACCGTTTTCGAGATATGTCCGATTTTCCAAAATAAACGACTTTAAGTCACGTTTCGGCACTCTTAAGCGGATATCTCCTGACGTACTTGTCGCAGCGGCGAAATTTATGGCTTAAAAGACGCGTCTATTCGTGCGGAAAAAAACGGATTTTTGCCTCAGCTCTCCGGCGAATTCCCATCAGCCAGCGAATGAAAATATCACTCAATCGCTCAATCGCTCAATTCTAACAGCAGCATCCGGTGTCAAGGTCACTTTCGCCGACAATTTTTCCTACTTTCTACCGATCGTAGCCGCGTGGTAATGGGAGCCTATATGTATTTTTGCATGCTGAATCGATTGCAACAAACGGCATTCGAAACAACCGCACGGTTTAGGAGATATGGCCGATTTTCCAAAAAATATACCTTTTCGGTCACTTTTTCCTACCTTCTACTGGTCGTAGCGGCATGAAATTGGGCTCAAAAGAAGCGTCTGACCGTCGCGCATGTATTCCAAAAATACTGGAACAAAAGCAAAATCGCCGAAAAACGCTTAGTTTTCGAGATATGAGCGATTTTGTAAAATTTGTTATTTTTTGTCACTTTCTCCCGTATTTTTCCCTACTTTCTTCTTGCCGCAGCGGGACACATATAGGCTCAAAAGAAGCGTGCTTGCGTGCTGAATCGTTTGCAATTGAAATGAACTAAAACAAGCCAATACTTTCCGAGATATCCCCGATTTTCCAAATTTTGTGACTCCAGGTTACACATTCCACACATTCAAGCAAATATCTCCGGTCCTACTGGGTGTACCGGCATGTATGAGCACTCAAAAGACGCGTCTTTGCGTGCTGAATAATAAGCATTTGAAATCAACTGAAACAAGGCAACCGTTTTCGAGATATGTCCGATTTTCCAAAATAAACGACTTTAAGTCACGTTTCGGCACTCTTAAGCGGATATCTCCTGACGTACTTGTCGCAGCGGCGAAATTTATGGCTTAAAAGACGCGTCTATTCGTGCGGAAAAAAACGGATTTTTGCCTCAGCTCTCCGGCGAATTCCCATCAGCCAGCGAATGAAAATATCACTCAATCGCTCAATCGCTCAATTCTAACAGCAGCATCCGGTGTCAAGGTCACTTTCGCCGACAATTTTTCCTACTTTCTACCGATCGTAGCCGCGTGGTAATGGGAGCCTATATGTATTTTTGCATGCTGAATCGATTGCAACAAACGGCATTCGAAACAACCGCACGGTTTAGGAGATATGGCCGATTTTCCAAAAAATATACCTTTTCGGTCACTTTTTCCTACCTTCTACTGGTCGTAGCGGCATGAAATTGGGCTCAAAAGAAGCGTCTGACCGTCGCGCACGTATTCCAAAAATACTGGAACAAAAGCAAAATCGCCGAAAAACGCTTAGTTTTCGAGATATGAGCGATTTTGTAAAATTTGTTATTTTTTGTCACTTTCTCCCGTATTTTTCCCTACTTTCTTCTTGCCGCAGCGGGACACATATAGGCTCAAAAGAAGCGTGCTTGCGTGCTGAATCGTTTGCAATTGAAATGAACTAAAACAAGCCAATACTTTCCGAGATATCCCCGATTTTCCAAATTTTGTGACTCCAGGTTACACATTCCACACATTCAAGCAAATATCTCCGGTCCTACTGGGTGTACCGGCATGTATGAGCACTCAAAAGACGCGTCTTTGCGTGCTGAATAATAAGCATTTGAAATCAACTGAAACAAGGCAACCGTTTTCGAGATATGTCCGATTTTCCAAAATAAACGACTTTAAGTCACGTTTCGGCACTCTTAAGCGGATATCTCCTGACGTACTTGTCGCAGCGGCGAAATTTATGGCTTAAAAGACGCGTCTATTCGTGCGGAAAAAAACGGATTTTTGCCTCAGCTCTCCGGCGAATTCCCATCAGCCAGCGAATGAAAATATCACTCAATCGCTCAATCGCTCAATTCTAACAGCAGCATCCGGTGTCAAGGTCACTTTCGCCGACAATTTTTCCTACTTTCTACCGATCGTAGCCGCGTGGTAATGGGAGCCTATATGTATTTTTGCATGCTGAATCGATTGCAACAAACGGCATTCGAAACAACCGCACGGTTTAGGAGATATGGCCGATTTTCCAAAAAATATACCTTTTCGGTCACTTTTTCCTACCTTCTACTGGTCGTAGCGGCATGAAATTGGGCTCAAAAGAAGCGTCTGACCGTCGCGCATGTATTCCAAAAATACTGGAACAAAAGCAAAATCGCCGAAAAACGCTTAGTTTTCGAGATATGAGCGATTTTGTAAAATTTGTTATTTTTTGTCACTTTCTCCCGTATTTTTCCCTACTTTCTTCTTGCCGCAGCGGGACACATATAGGCTCAAAAGAAGCGTGCTTGCGTGCTGAATCGTTTGCAATTGAAATGAACTAAAACAAGCCAATACTTTCCGAGATATCCCCGATTTTCCAAATTTTGTGACTCCAGGTTACACATTCCACACATTCAAGCAAATATCTCCGGTCCTACTGGGTGTACCGGCATGTATGAGCACTCAAAAGACGCGTCTTTGCGTGCTGAATAATAAGCATTTGAAATCAACTGAAACAAGGCAACCGTTTTCGAGATATGTCCGATTTTCCAAAATAAACGACTTTAAGTCACGTTTCGGCACTCTTAAGCGGATATCTCCTGACGTACTTGTCGCAGCGGCGAAATTTATGGCTTAAAAGACGCGTCTATTCGTGCGGAAAAAAACGGATTTTTGCCTCAGCTCTCCGGCGAATTCCCATCAGCCAGCGAATGAAAATATCACTCAATCGCTCAATCGCTCAATTCTAACAGCAGCATCCGGTGTCAAGGTCACTTTCGCCGACAATTTTTCCTACTTTCTACCGATCGTAGCCGCGTGGTAATGGGAGCCTATATGTATTTTTGCATGCTGAATCGATTGCAACAAACGGCATTCGAAACAACCGCACGGTTTAGGAGATATGGCCGATTTTCCAAAAAATATACCTTTTCGGTCACTTTTTCCTACCTTCTACTGGTCGTAGCGGCATGAAATTGGGCTCAAAAGAAGCGTCTGACCGTCGCGCATGTATTCCAAAAATACTGGAACAAAAGCAAAATCGCCGAAAAACGCTTAGTTTTCGAGATATGAGCGATTTTGTAAAATTTGTTATTTTTTGTCACTTTCTCCCGTATTTTTCCCTACTTTCTTCTTGCCGCAGCGGGACACATATAGGCTCAAAAGAAGCGTGCTTGCGTGCTGAATCGTTTGCAATTGAAATGAACTAAAACAAGCCAATACTTTCCGAGATATCCCCGATTTTCCAAATTTTGTGACTCCAGGTTACACATTCCACACATTCAAGCAAATATCTCCGGTCCTACTGGGTGTACCGGCATGTATGAGCACTCAAAAGACGCGTCTTTGCGTGCTGAATAATAAGCATTTGAAATCAACTGAAACAAGGCAACCGTTTTCGAGATATGTCCGATTTTCCAAAATAAACGACTTTAAGTCACGTTTCGGCACTCTTAAGCGGATATCTCCTGACGTACTTGTCGCAGCGGCGAAATTTATGGCTTAAAAGACGCGTCTATTCGTGCGGAAAAAAACGGATTTTTGCCTCAGCTCTCCGGCGAATTCCCATCAGCCAGCGAATGAAAATATCACTCAATCGCTCAATCGCTCAATTCTAACAGCAGCATCCGGTGTCAAGGTCACTTTCGCCGACAATTTTTCCTACTTTCTACCGATCGTAGCCGCGTGGTAATGGGAGCCTATATGTATTTTTGCATGCTGAATCGATTGCAACAAACGGCATTCGAAACAACCGCACGGTTTAGGAGATATGGCCGATTTTCCAAAAAATATACCTTTTCGGTCACTTTTTCCTACCTTCTACTGGTCGTAGCGGCATGAAATTGGGCTCAAAAGAAGCGTCTGACCGTCGCGCACGTATTCCAAAAATACTGGAACAAAAGCAAAATCGCCGAAAAACGCTTAGTTTTCGAGATATGAGCGATTTTGTAAAATTTGTTATTTTTTGTCACTTTCTCCCGTATTTTTCCCTACTTTCTTCTTGCCGCAGCGGGACACATATAGGCTCAAAAGAAGCGTGCTTGCGTGCTGAATCGTTTGCAATTGAAATGAACTAAAACAAGCCAATACTTTCCGAGATATCCCCGATTTTCCAAATTTTGTGACTCCAGGTTACACATTCCACACATTCAAGCAAATATCTCCGGTCCTACTGGGTGTACCGGCATGTATGAGCACTCAAAAGACGCGTCTTTGCGTGCTGAATAATAAGCATTTGAAATCAACTGAAACAAGGCAACCGTTTTCGAGATATGTCCGATTTTCCAAAATAAACGACTTTAAGTCACGTTTCGGCACTCTTAAGCGGATATCTCCTGACGTACTTGTCGCAGCGGCGAAATTTATGGCTTAAAAGACGCGTCTATTCGTGCGGAAAAAAACGGATTTTTGCCTCAGCTCTCCGGCGAATTCCCATCAGCCAGCGAATGAAAATATCACTCAATCGCTCAATCGCTCAATTCTAACAGCAGCATCCGGTGTCAAGGTCACTTTCGCCGACAATTTTTCCTACTTTCTACCGATCGTAGCCGCGTGGTAATGGGAGCCTATATGTATTTTTGCATGCTGAATCGATTGCAACAAACGGCATTCGAAACAACCGCACGGTTTAGGAGATATGGCCGATTTTCCAAAAAATATACCTTTTCGGTCACTTTTTCCTACCTTCTACTGGTCGTAGCGGCATGAAATTGGGCTCAAAAGAAGCGTCTGACCGTCGCGCATGTATTCCAAAAATACTGGAACAAAAGCAAAATCGCCGAAAAACGCTTAGTTTTCGAGATATGAGCGATTTTGTAAAATTTGTTATTTTTTGTCACTTTCTCCCGTATTTTTCCCTACTTTCTTCTTGCCGCAGCGGGACACATATAGGCTCAAAAGAAGCGTGCTTGCGTGCTGAATCGTTTGCAATTGAAATGAACTAAAACAAGCCAATACTTTCCGAGATATCCCCGATTTTCCAAATTTTGTGACTCCAGGTTACACATTCCACACATTCAAGCAAATATCTCCGGTCCTACTGGGTGTACCGGCATGTATGAGCACTCAAAAGACGCGTCTTTGCGTGCTGAATAATAAGCATTTGAAATCAACTGAAACAAGGCAACCGTTTTCGAGATATGTCCGATTTTCCAAAATAAACGACTTTAAGTCACGTTTCGGCACTCTTAAGCGGATATCTCCTGACGTACTTGTCGCAGCGGCGAAATTTATGGCTTAAAAGACGCGTCTATTCGTGCGGAAAAAAACGGATTTTTGCCTCAGCTCTCCGGCGAATTCCCATCAGCCAGCGAATGAAAATATCACTCAATCGCTCAATCGCTCAATTCTAACAGCAGCATCCGGTGTCAAGGTCACTTTCGCCGACAATTTTTCCTACTTTCTACCGATCGTAGCCGCGTGGTAATGGGAGCCTATATGTATTTTTGCATGCTGAATCGATTGCAACAAACGGCATTCGAAACAACCGCACGGTTTAGGAGATATGGCCGATTTTCCAAAAAATATACCTTTTCGGTCACTTTTTCCTACCTTCTACTGGTCGTAGCGGCATGAAATTGGGCTCAAAAGAAGCGTCTGACCGTCGCGCATGTATTCCAAAAATACTGGAACAAAAGCAAAATCGCCGAAAAACGCTTAGTTTTCGAGATATGAGCGATTTTGTAAAATTTGTTATTTTTTGTCACTTTCTCCCGTATTTTTCCCTACTTTCTTCTTGCCGCAGCGGGACACATATAGGCTCAAAAGAAGCGTGCTTGCGTGCTGAATCGTTTGCAATTGAAATGAACTAAAACAAGCCAATACTTTCCGAGATATCCCCGATTTTCCAAATTTTGTGACTCCAGGTTACACATTCCACACATTCAAGCAAATATCTCCGGTCCTACTGGGTGTACCGGCATGTATGAGCACTCAAAAGACGCGTCTTTGCGTGCTGAATAATAAGCATTTGAAATCAACTGAAACAAGGCAACCGTTTTCGAGATATGTCCGATTTTCCAAAATAAACGACTTTAAGTCACGTTTCGGCACTCTTAAGCGGATATCTCCTGACGTACTTGTCGCAGCGGCGAAATTTATGGCTTAAAAGACGCGTCTATTCGTGCGGAAAAAAACGGATTTTTGCCTCAGCTCTCCGGCGAATTCCCATCAGCCAGCGAATGAAAATATCACTCAATCGCTCAATCGCTCAATTCTAACAGCAGCATCCGGTGTCAAGGTCACTTTCGCCGACAATTTTTCCTACTTTCTACCGATCGTAGCCGCGTGGTAATGGGAGCCTATATGTATTTTTGCATGCTGAATCGATTGCAACAAACGGCATTCGAAACAACCGCACGGTTTAGGAGATATGGCCGATTTTCCAAAAAATATACCTTTTCGGTCACTTTTTCCTACCTTCTACTGGTCGTAGCGGCATGAAATTGGGCTCAAAAGAAGCGTCTGACCGTCGCGCATGTATTCCAAAAATACTGGAACAAAAGCAAAATCGCCGAAAAACGCTTAGTTTTCGAGATATGAGCGATTTTGTAAAATTTGTTATTTTTTGTCACTTTCTCCCGTATTTTTCCCTACTTTCTTCTTGCCGCAGCGGGACACATATAGGCTCAAAAGAAGCGTGCTTGCGTGCTGAATCGTTTGCAATTGAAATGAACTAAAACAAGCCAATACTTTCCGAGATATCCCCGATTTTCCAAATTTTGTGACTCCAGGTTACACATTCCACACATTCAAGCAAATATCTCCGGTCCTACTGGGTGTACCGGCATGTATGAGCACTCAAAAGACGCGTCTTTGCGTGCTGAATAATAAGCATTTGAAATCAACTGAAACAAGGCAACCGTTTTCGAGATATGTCCGATTTTCCAAAATAAACGACTTTAAGTCACGTTTCGGCACTCTTAAGCGGATATCTCCTGACGTACTTGTCGCAGCGGCGAAATTTATGGCTTAAAAGACGCGTCTATTCGTGCGGAAAAAAACGGATTTTTGCCTCAGCTCTCCGGCGAATTCCCATCAGCCAGCGAATGAAAATATCACTCAATCGCTCAATCGCTCAATTCTAACAGCAGCATCCGGTGTCAAGGTCACTTTCGCCGACAATTTTTCCTACTTTCTACCGATCGTAGCCGCGTGGTAATGGGAGCCTATATGTATTTTTGCATGCTGAATCGATTGCAACAAACGGCATTCGAAACAACCGCACGGTTTAGGAGATATGGCCGATTTTCCAAAAAATATACCTTTTCGGTCACTTTTTCCTACCTTCTACTGGTCGTAGCGGCATGAAATTGGGCTCAAAAGAAGCGTCTGACCGTCGCGCATGTATTCCAAAAATACTGGAACAAAAGCAAAATCGCCGAAAAACGCTTAGTTTTCGAGATATGAGCGATTTTGTAAAATTTGTTATTTTTTGTCACTTTCTCCCGTATTTTTCCCTACTTTCTTCTTGCCGCAGCGGGACACATATAGGCTCAAAAGAAGCGTGCTTGCGTGCTGAATCGTTTGCAATTGAAATGAACTAAAACAAGCCAATACTTTCCGAGATATCCCCGATTTTCCAAATTTTGTGACTCCAGGTTACACATTCCACACATTCAAGCAAATATCTCCGGTCCTACTGGGTGTACCGGCATGTATGAGCACTCAAAAGACGCGTCTTTGCGTGCTGAATAATTAGCATTTGAAATCAACTGAAACAAGGCAACCGTTTCGAGATATGTCCGATTTTCCAAAATAAACGACTTTAAGTCACGTTTCGGCACTCTTAAGCGGATATCTCCTGACGTACTTGTCGCAGCGGCGAAATTTATGGCTTAAAAGACGCGTCTATTCGTGCGGAAAAAAACGGATTTTTGCCTCAGCTCTCCGGCGAATTCCCATCAGCCAGCGAATGAAAATATCACTCAATCGCTCAATCGCTCAATTCTAACAGCAGCATCCGGTGTCAAGGTCACTTTCGCCGACAATTTTTCCTACTTTCTACCGATCGTAGCCGCGTGGTAATGGGAGCCTATATGTATTTTTGCATGCTGAATCGATTGCAACAAACGGCATTCGAAACAACCGCACGGTTTAGGAGATATGGCCGATTTTCCAAAAAATATACCTTTTCGGTCACTTTTTCCTACCTTCTACTGGTCGTAGCGGCATGAAATTGGGCTCAAAAGAAGCGTCTGACCGTCGCGCATGTATTCCAAAAATACTGGAACAAAAGCAAAATCGCCGAAAAACGCTTAGTTTTCGAGATATGAGCGATTTTGTAAAATTTGTTATTTTTTGTCACTTCTCTCCCGTATTTTTCCCTACTTTCTTCTTGCCGCAGCGGGACACATATAGGCTCAAAAGAAGCGTGCTTGCGTGCTGAATCGTTTGCAATTGAAATGAACTAAAACAAGCCAATACTTTCCGAGATATCCCCGATTTTCCAAATTTTGTGACTCCAGGTTACACATTCCACACATTCAAGCAAATATCTCCGGTCCTACTGGGTGTACCGGCATGTATGAGCACTCAAAAGACGCGTCTTTGCGTGCTGAATAATTAGCATTTGAAATCAACTGAAACAAGGCAACCGTTTTCGAGATATGTCCGATTTTCCAAAATAAACGACTTTAAGTCACGTTTCGGCACTCTTAAGCGGATATCTCCTGACGTACTTGTCGCAGCGGCGAAATTTATGGCTTAAAAGACGCGTCTATTCGTGCGGAAAAAAACGGATTTTTGCCTCAGCTCTCCGGCGAATTCCCATCAGCCAGCGAATGAAAATATCACTCAATCGCTCAATCGCTCAATTCTAACAGCAGCATCCGGTGTCAAGGTCACTTTCGCCGACAATTTTTCCTACTTTCTACCGATCGTAGCCGCGTGGTAATGGGAGCCTATATGTATTTTTGCATGCTGAATCGATTGCAACAAACGGCATTCGAAACAACCGCACGGTTTAGGAGATATGGCCGATTTTCCAAAAAATATACCTTTTCGGTCACTTTTTCCTACCTTCTACTGGTCGTAGCGGCATGAAATTGGGCTCAAAAGAAGCGTCTGACCGTCGCGCATGTATTCCAAAAATACTGGAACAAAAGCAAAATCGCCGAAAAACGCTTAGTTTTCGAGATATGAGCGATTTTGTAAAATTTGTTATTTTTTGTCACTTTCTCCCGTATTTTTCCCTACTTTCTTCTTGCCGCAGCGGGACACATATAGGCTCAAAAGAAGCGTGCTTGCGTGCTGAATCGTTTGCAATTGAAATGAACTAAAACAAGCCAATACTTTCCGAGATATCCCCGATTTTCCAAATTTTGTGACTCCAGGTTACACATTCCACACATTCAAGCAAATATCTCCGGTCCTACTGGGTGTACCGGCATGTATGAGCACTCAAAAGACGCGTCTTTGCGTGCTGAATAATTAGCATTTGAAATCAACTGAAACAAGGCAACCGTTTTCGAGATATGTCCGATTTTCCAAAATAAACGACTTTAAGTCACGTTTCGGCACTCTTAAGCGGATATCTCCTGACGTACTTGTCGCAGCGGCGAAATTTATGGCTTAAAAGACGCGTCTATTCGTGCGGAAAAAAACGGATTTTTGCCTCAGCTCTCCGGCGAATTCCCATCAGCCAGCGAATGAAAATATCACTCAATCGCTCAATCGCTCAATTCTAACAGCAGCATCCGGTGTCAAGGTCACTTTCGCCGACAATTTTTCCTACTTTCTACCGATCGTAGCCGCGTGGTAATGGGAGCCTATATGTATTTTTGCATGCTGAATCGATTGCAACAAACGGCATTCGAAACAACCGCACGGTTTAGGAGATATGGCCGATTTTCCAAAAAATATACCTTTTCGGTCACTTTTTCCTACCTTCTACTGGTCGTAGCGGCATGAAATTGGGCTCAAAAGAAGCGTCTGACCGTCGCGCATGTATTCCAAAAATACTGGAACAAAAGCAAAATCGCCGAAAAACGCTTAGTTTTCGAGATATGAGCGATTTTGTAAAATTTGTTATTTTTTGTCACTTTCTCCCGTATTTTTCCCTACTTTCTTCTTGCCGCAGCGGGACACATATAGGCTCAAAAGAAGCGTGCTTGCGTGCTGAATCGTTTGCAATTGAAATGAACTAAAACAAGCCAATACTTTCCGAGATATCCCCGATTTTCCAAATTTTGTGACTCCAGGTTACACATTCCACACATTCAAGCAAATATCTCCGGTCCTACTGGGTGTACCGGCATGTATGAGCACTCAAAAGACGCGTCTTTGCGTGCTGAATAATTAGCATTTGAAATCAACTGAAACAAGGCAACCGTTTTCGAGATATGTCCGATTTTCCAAAATAAACGACTTTAAGTCACGTTTCGGCACTCTTAAGCGGATATCTCCTGACGTACTTGTCGCAGCGGCGAAATTTATGGCTTAAAAGACGCGTCTATTCGTGCGGAAAAAAACGGATTTTTGCCTCAGCTCTCCGGCGAATTCCCATCAGCCAGCGAATGAAAATATCACTCAATCGCTCAATCGCTCAATTCTAACAGCAGCATCCGGTGTCAAGGTCACTTTCGCCGACAATTTTTCCTACTTTCTACCGATCGTAGCCGCGTGGTAATGGGAGCCTATATGTATTTTTGCATGCTGAATCGATTGCAACAAACGGCATTCGAAACAACCGCACGGTTTAGGAGATATGGCCGATTTTCCAAAAAATATACCTTTTCGGTCACTTTTTCCTACCTTCTACTGGTCGTAGCGGCATGAAATTGGGCTCAAAAGAAGCGTCTGACCGTCGCGCATGTATTCCAAAAATACTGGAACAAAAGCAAAATCGCCGAAAAACGCTTAGTTTTCGAGATATGAGCGATTTTGTAAAATTTGTTATTTTTTGTCACTTTCTCCCGTATTTTTCCCTACTTTCTTCTTGCCGCAGCGGGACACATATAGGCTCAAAAGAAGCGTGCTTGCGTGCTGAATCGTTTGCAATTGAAATGAACTAAAACAAGCCAATACTTTCCGAGATATCCCCGATTTTCCAAATTTTGTGACTCCAGGTTACACATTCCACACATTCAAGCAAATATCTCCGGTCCTACTGGGTGTACCGGCATGTATGAGCACTCAAAAGACGCGTCTTTGCGTGCTGAATAATTAGCATTTGAAATCAACTGAAACAAGGCAACCGTTTTCGAGATATGTCCGATTTTCCAAAATAAACGACTTTAAGTCACGTTTCGGCACTCTTAAGCGGATATCTCCTGACGTACTTGTCGCAGCGGCGAAATTTATGGCTTAAAAGACGCGTCTATTCGTGCGGAAAAAAACTGATTTTTGCCTCAGCTCTCCGGCGAATTCCCATCAGCCAGCGAATGAAAATATCACTCAATCGCTCAATCGCTCAATTCTAACAGCAGCATCCGGTGTCAAGGTCACTTTCGCCGACAATTTTTCCTACTTTCTACCGATCGTAGCCGCGTGGTAATGGGAGCCTATATGTATTTTTGCATGCTGAATCGATTGCAACAAACGGCATTCGAAACAACCGCACGGTTTAGGAGATATGGCCGATTTTCCAAAAAATATACCTTTTCGGTCACTTTTTCCTACCTTCTACTGGTCGTAGCGGCATGAAATTGGGCTCAAAAGAAGCGTCTGACCGTCGCGCATGTATTCCAAAAATACTGGAACAAAAGCAAAATCGCCGAAAAACGCTTAGTTTTCGAGATATGAGCGATTTTGTAAAATTTGTTATTTTTTGTCACTTTCTCCCGTATTTTTCCCTACTTTCTTCTTGCCGCAGCGGGACACATATAGGCTCAAAAGAAGCGTGCTTGCGTGCTGAATCGTTTGCAATTGAAATGAACTAAAACAAGCCAATACTTTCCGAGATATCCCCGATTTTCCAAATTTTGTGACTCCAGGTTACACATTCCACACATTCAAGCAAATATCTCCGGTCCTACTGGGTGTACCGGCATGTATGAGCACTCAAAAGACGCGTCTTTGCGTGCTGAATAATAAGCATTTGAAATCAACTGAAACAAGGCAACCGTTTTCGAGATATGTCCGATTTTCCAAAATAAACGACTTTAAGTCACGTTTCGGCACTCTTAAGCGGATATCTCCTGACGTACTTGTCGCAGCGGCGAAATTTATGGCTTAAAAGACGCGTCTATTCGTGCGGAAAAAAACGGATTTTTGCCTCAGCTCTCCGGCGAATTCCCATCAGCCAGCGAATGAAAATATCACTCAATCGCTCAATCGCTCAATTCTAACAGCAGCATCCGGTGTCAAGGTCACTTTCGCCGACAATTTTTCCTACTTTCTACCGATCGTAGCCGCGTGGTAATGGGAGCCTATATGTATTTTTGCATGCTGAATCGATTGCAACAAACGGCATTCGAAACAACCGCACGGTTTAGGAGATATGGCCGATTTTCCAAAAAATATACCTTTTCGGTCACTTTTTCCTACCTTCTACTGGTCGTAGCGGCATGAAATTGGGCTCAAAAGAAGCGTCTGACCGTCGCGCATGTATTCCAAAAATACTGGAACAAAAGCAAAATCGCCGAAAAACGCTTAGTTTTCGAGATATGAGCGATTTTGTAAAATTTGTTATTTTTTGTCACTTTCTCCCGTATTTTTCCCTACTTTCTTCTTGCCGCAGCGGGACACATATAGGCTCAAAAGAAGCGTGCTTGCGTGCTGAATCGTTTGCAATTGAAATGAACTAAAACAAGCCAATACTTTCCGAGATATCCCCGATTTTCCAAATTTTGTGACTCCAGGTTACACATTCCACACATTCAAGCAAATATCTCCGGTCCTACTGGGTGTACCGGCATGTATGAGCACTCAAAAGACGCGTCTTTGCGTGCTGAATAATTAGCATTTGAAATCAACTGAAACAAGGCAACCGTTTTCGAGATATGTCCGATTTTCCAAAATAAACGACTTTAAGTCACGTTTCGGCACTCTTAAGCGGATATCTCCTGACGTACTTGTCGCAGCGGCGAAATTTATGGCTTAAAAGACGCGTCTATTCGTGCGGAAAAAAACGGATTTTTGCCTCAGCTCTCCGGCGAATTCCCATCAGCCAGCGAATGAAAATATCACTCAATCGCTCAATCGCTCAATTCTAACAGCAGCATCCGGTGTCAAGGTCACTTTCGCCGACAATTTTTCCTACTTTCTACCGATCGTAGCCGCGTGGTAATGGGAGCCTATATGTATTTTTGCATGCTGAATCGATTGCAACAAACGGCATTCGAAACAACCGCACGGTTTAGGAGATATGGCCGATTTTCCAAAAAATATACCTTTTCGGTCACTTTTTCCTACCTTCTACTGGTCGTAGCGGCATGAAATTGGGCTCAAAAGAAGCGTCTGACCGTCGCGCATGTATTCCAAAAATACTGGAACAAAAGCAAAATCGCCGAAAAACGCTTAGTTTTCGAGATATGAGCGATTTTGTAAAATTTGTTATTTTTTGTCACTTTCTCCCGTATTTTTCCCTACTTTCTTCTTGCCGCAGCGGGACACATATAGGCTCAAAAGAAGCGTGCTTGCGTGCTGAATCGTTTGCAATTGAAATGAACTAAAACAAGCCAATACTTTCCGAGATATCCCCGATTTTCCAAATTTTGTGACTCCAGGTTACACATTCCACACATTCAAGCAAATATCTCCGGTCCTACTGGGTGTACCGGCATGTATGAGCACTCAAAAGACGCGTCTTTGCGTGCTGAATAATTAGCATTTGAAATCAACTGAAACAGGGCAACCGTTTTCGAGATATGTCCGATTTTCCAAAATAAACGACTTTAAGTCACGTTTCGGCACTCTTAAGCGGATATCTCCTGACGTACTTGTCGCAGCGGCGAAATTTATGGCTTAAAAGACGCGTCTATTCGTGCGGAAAAAAACGGATTTTTGCCTCAGCTCTCCGGCGAATTCCCATCAGCCAGCGAATGAAAATATCACTCAATCGCTCAATCGCTCAATTCTAACAGCAGCATCCGGTGTCAAGGTCACTTTCGCCGACAATTTTTCCTACTTTCTACCGATCGTAGCCGCGTGGTAATGGGAGCCTATACGTATTTTTGCATGCTGAATCGATTGCAACAAACGGCATTCGAAACAACCGCACGGTTTAGGAGATATGGCCGATTTTCCAAAAAATATACCTTTTCGGTCACTTTTTCCTACCTTCTACTGGTCGTAGCGGCATGAAATTGGGCTCAAAAGAAGCGTCTGACCGTCGCGCATGTATTCCAAAAATACTGGAACAAAAGCAAAATCGCCGAAAAACGCTTAGTTTTCGAGATATGAGCGATTTTGTAAAATTTGTTATTTTTTGTCACTTTCTCCCGTATTTTTCCCTACTTTCTTCTTGCCGCAGCGGGACACATATAGGCTCAAAAGAAGCGTGCTTGCGTGCTGAATCGTTTGCAATTGAAATGAACTAAAACAAGCCAATACTTTCCGAGATATCCCCGATTTTCCAAATTTTGTGACTCCAGGTTACACATTCCACACATTCAAGCAAATATCTCCGGTCCTACTGGGTGTACCGGCATGTATGAGCACTCAAAAGACGCGTCTTTGCGTGCTGAATAATTAGCATTTGAAATCAACTGAAACAGGGCAACCGTTTTCGAGATATGTCCGATTTTCCAAAATAAACGACTTTAAGTCACGTTTCGGCACTCTTAAGCGGATATCTCCTGACGTACTTGTCGCAGCGGCGAAATTTATGGCTTAAAAGACGCGTCTATTCGTGCGGAAAAAAACGGATTACACATTCAGGTTACACATTCCACACATTCAAGCAAATATCTCCGGTCCTACTGGGTGTACCGGCATGTATGAGCACTCAAAAGACGCGTCTTTGCGTGCTGAATAATTAGCATTTGAAATCAACTGAAACAAGGCAACCGTTTTCGAGATATGTCCGATTTTCCAAAATAAACGACTTTAAGTCACGTTTCGGCACTCTTAAGCGGATATCTCCTGACGTACTTGTCGCAGCGGCGAAATTTATGGCTTAAAAGACGCGTCTATTCGTGCGGAAAAAAACGGATTTTTGCCTCAGCTCTCCGGCGAATTCCCATCAGCCAGCGAATGAAAATATCACTCAATCGCTCAATCGCTCAATTCTAACAGCAGCATCCGGTGTCAAGGTCACTTTCGCCGACAATTTTTCCTACTTTCTACCGATCGTAGCCGCGTGGTAATGGGAGCCTATATGTATTTTTGCATGCTGAATCGATTGCAACAAACGGCATTCGAAACAACCGCACGGTTTAGGAGATATGGCCGATTTTCCAAAAAATATACCTTTTCGGTCACTTTTTCCTACCTTCTACTGGTCGTAGCGGCATGAAATTGGGCTCAAAAGAAGCGTCTGACCGTCGCGCATGTATTCCAAAAATACTGGAACAAAAGCAAAATCGCCGAAAAACGCTTAGTTTTCGAGATATGAGCGATTTTGTAAAATTTGTTATTTTTTGTCACTTTCTCCCGTATTTTTCCCTACTTTCTTCTTGCCGCAGCGGGACACATATAGGCTCAAAAGAAGCGTGCTTGCGTGCTGAATCGTTTGCAATTGAAATGAACTAAAACAAGCCAATACTTTCCGAGATATCCCCGATTTTCCAAATTTTGTGACTCCAGGTTACACATTCCACACATTCAAGCAAATATCTCCGGTCCTACTGGGTGTACCGGCATGTATGAGCACTCAAAAGACGCGTCTTTGCGTGCTGAATAATTAGCATTTGAAATCAACTGAAACAAGGCAACCGTTTTCGAGATATGTCCGATTTTCCAAAATAAACGACTTTAAGTCACGTTTCGGCACTCTTAAGCGGATATCTCCTGACGTACTTGTCGCAGCGGCGAAATTTATGGCTTAAAAGACGCGTCTATTCGTGCGGAAAAAAACGGATTTTTGCCTCAGCTCTCCGGCGAATTCCCATCAGCCAGCGAATGAAAATATCACTCAATCGCTCAATCGCTCAATTCTAACAGCAGCATCCGGTGTCAAGGTCACTTTCGCCGACAATTTTTCCTACTTTCTACCGATCGTAGCCGCGTGGTAATGGGAGCCTATATGTATTTTTGCATGCTGAATCGATTGCAACAAACGGCATTCGAAACAACCGCACGGTTTAGGAGATATGGCCGATTTTCCAAAAAATATACCTTTTCGGTCACTTTTTCCTACCTTCTACTGGTCGTAGCGGCATGAAATTGGGCTCAAAAGAAGCGTCTGACCGTCGCGCATGTATTCCAAAAATACTGGAACAAAAGCAAAATCGCCGAAAAACGCTTAGTTTTCGAGATATGAGCGATTTTGTAAAATTTGTTATTTTTTGTCACTTTCTCCCGTATTTTTCCCTACTTTCTTCTTGCCGCAGCGGGACACATATAGGCTCAAAAGAAGCGTGCTTGCGTGCTGAATCGTTTGCAATTGAAATGAACTAAAACAAGCCAATACTTTCCGAGATATCCCCGATTTTCCAAATTTTGTGACTCCAGGTTACACATTCCACACATTCAAGCAAATATCTCCGGTCCTACTGGGTGTACCGGCATGTATGAGCACTCAAAAGACGCGTCTTTGCGTGCTGAATAATTAGCATTTGAAATCAACTGAAACAAGGCAACCGTTTTCGAGATATGTCCGATTTTCCAAAATAAACGACTTTAAGTCACGTTTCGGCACTCTTAAGCGGATATCTCCTGACGTACTTGTCGCAGCGGCGAAATTTATGGCTTAAAAGACGCGTCTATTCGTGCGGAATAAAACGGATTTTTGCCTCAGCTCTCCGGCGAATTCCCATCAGCCAGCGAATTAAAATATCACTCAATCGCTCAATCGCTCAATTCTAACAGCAGCGTCCGGTGTCAAGGTCACTTTCGCCGACAATTTTTCGTACTTTCTACCGATCGTAGCCGCGTGGTAATGGGAGCCTATATGTATTTTTGCATGCTGAATCGATTGCAACAAACGGCATTCGAAACAACCGCACGGTTTAGGAGATATGGCCGATTTTCCAAAAAATATACCTTTTCGGTCACTTTTTCCTACCTTCTACTGGTCGTAGCGGCATGAAATTGGGCTCAAAAGAAGCGTCTGTCCCGCATTGGATTCAGCGTTCAAAGACACCCTACATCATGTTTCTGCTGCCAGGAGAAGGTAGGAAAAAGTGGCTGCGAAGGTGACTTGAAGTGGAAACGCTGTATCGGCGCCCAAGACCCGTCTAAACATACCATGTTCTCGCCCCAAACGAAACTGACCCCATTCCAATAAAATCTGGCCCGCATTTCCTCCAACGAACGGCGCCGTTTCATTGGTCCTTTCCCAGCCCCACACAAGTAAATAACGCAAAGCAAAAAAGCAGCGTCTCTATTCAACGGAGAGCCAATGGCCTCCCGTCACGGGACCGGATTATCCTCCGCACAGTTGCCAGAGGGAGAGGAAGCTACAGAGAAGGAAAAAGATGGTAACAAACAAATAATAAATAAAATGGCGATTATTCACTCCCACGCACGCCCATGCACAACGTACGAAACAAATAGCAAATCAAATGCATCGGTGTTCGAGCGTACATCCCCGCGCCGCGGAGCGCCAACCCCGCGTACCCGTCCGCAGCGCACACCGTATGCGAGCAACACAAACAGTGGCAAAATGAACATTTTCACCCTCATCCCATGCCGCTCACACCCGATGCTTGCCTCCTATTGTGAGCAAACCCCCACCACCCAACCCAACCCACAAATGCGCCGGCATTTATGTACTTACCGGTCCGGCCCTTGGTGCCGCGGCAGATTTTTGTCTATTTCCGTCGGCGACTCCTGCTCCTGCTCTGGCTCCGGCTACGGCTGCGGCTGCTGCTAATGGGGATGGTGCACCCCGTGGGGCGTGTTTACGGTCTCCACCCCGGAACACGGACCGGGCGCGTGGGATGGCTGGTGCAACGGCTGTCTGCAAATGAAAAGAAAACGAAATCACGGTAAAAATCCAATTAATCACGGGAAAGGAAAAAACGGGCTGCCTTGGTGGATGGTGTAGTGTAACTAACAAAAAGTGTAATGCGCGCTAATTATGAAAGTTCCGCGGATTAGCTCGGCTGGTTATCTCCACGGCAACACTGAGAGGCTGAAGGATGAAGGAGCTGTTAATTAATATCAACCACCTCCCCTCATTGTGTGGCGGCACTCGGGGGGAAACTTTCCAATTAGCTTGTATCCAGGCATCGTTTGGAAGAAAAAGGAAACACACACCAACACACACGTCCCATGGATGCAGAAAAACCCCACCCGGACGGGGGCTGCTCCCAGGACGTGCTCTGCTTCTCGTCGCCTCGTCACCTCGGTCCGAGGTCATCAAGGTGTCCTAATGAAGTTGTGGTGAAATGCGGTAATCGATTGTGGACTTCTTGGACTTGGGGGGGTGGGACCACAGCCGAGGAGGCGTGGAGAATGGACGGACAAGTCAAAAATAGCCAATTTCAAGCAAATCAAGATAATCTCAAGGTTAGGGGTGCTTTCGGACTGCAGGTGTGCATGTGTGGAGCTCAGATGCAGCTCCATGTGTGCAGCTGGGCTCAGATAAGGAACCGCAGCAAATTGAAAATGTCCCTCGTTCACTGGAAGGGGTCCGGGTGGCCGGGTGTAGTTGGAAATATTAATTTGAAATTGTGGCCACTGGCTGGGTGTCGAAAATAATCTTCTCCCGCACAGGCGGACATGGAACACAATGGCGTCCTGGTAGCAAAGAAGCTTTGGCTCTGCAGGCAGACGGTGGGTGCGTGCGTGTGAGGCACAGCGTCTGTGGAACTTGTTGTCGCCACGTCGAGACAAATAGTGACCGTCGTACACTCAATCCCCTAGGAGATGCTAAGGAACTCGGTGTAGCCCCAGTGGGAGAAACGAGCGTCACCAGGTGTCGGGGAACGCAACGGCGACGACGGAAGTTCGAGAAATGCCAATGGACACCCCCCACCATCCATGGGATCGAACCATTCGCGGGCGTTCCTTGACGTGTCCTTGACGACGCAGGATGCTGATGAGCTCTGAGACCGACGTGCTGCTGTGTGGCTTCTGTCACATGGTCACTCGAGGAGCGTGAGCAGAACTCCCCAAGGGCCCTGTGGCCAGCTAGTCCTAAGGACACGCCACCGCAGAGGGACTGCGGGAATGGAAGGTCGACAGTGGGGCAGCACCGACCCGACCGCAACCTAAACATCGTCCCGGCCAAGCAGCAGACATCCTTCCCTTAATGTGGTTCCAACAAGACGTCGTGGGATATGTCAAGCAGTCCACAATTATTCACAGCTTTCTCCATTCACGAGCCACAGCCAGTACGGCATGCCATCTCGAAGACCAGCATGCACCGGTCTCCCCTAGGACCGTCAGCAACAGGAGAAGGAAGAGGACCGACCAACAAGAGCACTGCACTGCCTGTCGTTGATCACACCAATCCCAGTCGATCCCACAGTCAGATCGGGTCCGCGCTGGCGATGAAAAGGATTCTTTGTTCGATTCTCCAAATCAAGTCCGAGGCAGCTTGTCCTTGTCCTCTGTTCCTGCCAAGCTACGTGTTCAGCCACCCTGCTCCAGCGAACGTTGGTGATCTTGGGTGGGTGTCAGGACAAGGTAGCGCCCAGTGGTCTGTACCTCGAGCGACCGCAGAGCATGAGACGCACGGTGGCAGTGACGAGGCGGAAGACCGCAGCGTGGAGGCAGCTGGCTAAGGATCGTGCCAGCTGGAGAGCCTTGTTGGCTGAGGCCCAGGTTCACCCCGGAGGAAGAAGAAGAAGACTGCTCCAGACGCATTCAGGAGGAGAAGTGGATGCACTTTCGGCGTCGACGGTCATCAGTCGGTCGTCAGTGGTGTCTTAGCCACGCCTTTGGGACGAAGAATGTGCGTTGATCTGCTGTTCCGGGAGCGAGAAGTTGAAGAACCAGTTGCCAGCTCGTGCAAGTGAAGAACTGGCAGGGCAGCTGGCGGAACGAGCTCATCGCACCGTCCAAACTGCAACAGCTTACTAGACGCATCACATCACCGTACAGCAGCAGCAGCAGTTTCGCACTTCAAGGTGAGTCATTTGAGCTCGGGGGTGCCGACATTGTGTGTGTCCCTGCCTCCGATGGACGATTGACCTGCCGCCATAGACCCGCCGTGTGTCCCTGCCTCCGACGGACGACTTGGGGACGTTGCCTCCCTGCAGTCAGAGACTCAGACCTGCCGCCATAGACTCGCCGTGTGTCCCAGCCTCCGACGGACGACTTGGGGACGTTGCCTCCCTGCAGTCGGAGACTCAGACTCGACGTGTGTTCGCTCCCACCGACTGCACCACAAACACGTCGCCTTCATCCTACCTCCGACGACACCACAATCACGGCCTGCCACAGCTTACGTTGCTTACGCGTCAAAATCGAAGGAATCCTCGTGCCGTCGGTGGCAAATTAACCCTCCCACGAAAAAGTGCCATGACAACCTGCTGCCACAGCTCGAGCCACCGGTAGCCATAGAGGCGGGTCACAGTGCTGTCAAAGAGCCCACCGCAAAGATCGGGTTTACCCTTCAATAAATTCTGCGGTTAAGAAGAAGAAGACGGCGGAGGGGGGGCGGCAGGTGCGAGAAATGACACCCTCTGTGCGGTGATTAGAAAACCGCCAAAGACAATCGGAAGCCAATCGAGCGTGTTTTGTCTCGTAATTGCCTTTGAATTGGCATCGCGTTCGCCTGAGTGGTGTTTGAACGTGGAGAGGTTGAGATTTTTTTCCAACTGACTGATGTCCGCGTTGACTTGACGAGAATCCGCAAAGCGACGGCGACCATTGAGTGATGCCTCTGAGTGTGAGTCCATCGTTCCAGGCCTTCCAGGAATTCCAGAGAAAAGAAGCACTGGAAAGAAAGACTCATCTCGTGGGTGGAGGATCCCCTTCGATTTGCCTAAGAGGAGCTCATCGAGAAGACGCGAATAAGACAGGTGGAAAAAGGAGGAGTCCCACAAGAGTCCCTACTTAGTCCCCCGCTTTTGTTCGACAGCCGCAGTTAATTCCCTGCTCCTCTCATGTTAATCACGGCTTTCTTCAACTGCGCAGGAGAGCCGCCTTTAGCCTTGACGGCAAATACTACTAGTCTCCCACTCATCTCCCACTCGCCGTCAAAGGCGATTAGCTCAGCAGTGCACCTCAAAGGATCCCCTTCCTTCGCATCGCTTCGCACTGCTGTCTCGCACCGAAAGGCATTCAAGGATAAGCTCTGTTCGAGTGCATAAATAGACAGGGCGATTCTAGGGAATCCTCTTCAGCTCCTTAATCACTCACAGGCATCCGCTAATGACTGCTTTCAGGCTTAACTGAGAACTGAACGCACTGAGGAGCCTTAGGAGTTAATTACATCCAACAAGGGGGTGTTCTGAGAAAATTAAGAGTCGCTGTTGACGATGCGGAGAAACAGGAGCGTGCATTGTTTGGCTTGGCGTGGGCTGCCAGAGATGGCGTGGGCTGCTTCCGGTGGGAAGACGTGGAAAGAAAGACCAGCAGAGGGCTCGTTGCTGGAACCAATCGATCGAAGCGTTGGCTGGATGAAATCGAACTGAGTGTGCCCCCTGGACTGCTGGAGTTAGTGGAAGCCTCCAAGAGCTGTCCGTTGACTGGCCTGGTGCTTAAGTGCGCCGCGCTGTCCTGTGACTGCCTCGGTGCTGAAGATCGTCGTGCGACGCACTGTCCTCCCGTGTTAGACGCCCCTCATCGCATTTTCCCTCAAACCCAGAGTGGAGCCGAAGTGTGGGGCCGATATTTGGGCAGATGACAGTCAGGAATGGAAGGCAGGCTCAGGCTAGGCCCCTGCCACAGGTCGGCGGCCTGAAAAGTAAGTAAGAACTCAGGAATAGTTCCCAAAGAGCAGCAGTAGATCGCCTTGACGTTCAGTCATCCAGCTTGGGTCTTCTTCAGCCCCGGACTCCCGTCTCAGTGCTGGTGACATGACCAGCCTTGTGCTCAGTCGGGGAATAGACGAAGGATCTGCAAGAAGTCATCAAATCGTGGCAAGAGTTCGAGAGGGAACGCGAGCAGTTGCCAACCAGAGAGAGGGCATTTGCTTCTCAATTCAATGCTTGCAGTTGCGACACGAAAGTAAACAGCAGTCACAGCTAACCAGAATCCCGTCTCCCATCACCTCACGAAATGAAACAGCCCAACCCGTGATCTCCCAACCCGTGAGCCCCAACCCGTGAGCCCCCAACCCGTGAGCCTCCAACCCGTGAGCCCCCGTCCCAGCATGTCCAGTCATCAGCCAGGGGTGCTGGCTTTTATCACGAAATCGTTGATTTCTCCCCGAAAACTGACGAGAACCCCCTGAAATCGAATGACATCATCGATGGGCACCCAAAGTCATCAAAAATTCGCATTTTTGTGGAGAATCTAAAAAACTCACGAATTCGCCGAAAAATGCCCGGAAATGCGAATTCCGCGGCGAATTTTTGAAAATCGATTTTTGGGTGAAAAGTGGGCGGAGTGGAGGGCGAGTGGGAAGTGTGCAACGAAAGGGGAGGCATGCCGTCGTGCGGGACTGTTCGGGATTTGTGGCTCAATTTCGTCGAGGTTTGGGGGGGAATGGATCGAATGGACTGACGGGAGAGAGGAGATGCGATGCCAGTCACATGAGAGAGTGAGAGATGAGAGCTGGAAGTGGACTGGTTGTGAAGTTGAAGGGACGCCGTGTGAAATATGCGCTCAATTGGTACGCAACAAGTCCGACGAGTGATTCCAGGGTCTGGCACAGGTTTGGGGAGTCAGTCGAGGCGATGAACTGGGCTTAGAGCTGTCCTCAAGGAAAAGTGTCGGTACCTACGTATCAGACGTCAGGCTTCCCTGTCAGGAGGCATTGGGCGTCGCTTGTGAGCACCTAAGGACCGTTGACAAGGAAAAGCCAAGTCCATGCTGGTGCGAAGTGCTCTATCAGGCCGAGCTGCCTTCCATCGGTGACGATGACGGTCCTGGGCGCGCTGCTGTCCGTCATCAAATCATCGGTCTCTGTACCGGAGCTTCGGTCTTCCCCTCGAACCAGGAGGCTCGGATTCGAAGACCATCGTTAGCTGGAGCCCGGTTGTCCAGTCGATGGACGTGGCCAAGCCAGTGTAGTCGACGGATTCCGGATTCCACATCCTGACTGCATCGTCTCCTCCGCACAGACGGGACCGAATATCCTTTCTTTCGAACGCACCAAGAACCAGCTCTGCAGCCTCACTTAGCATTTGTAGAGCATGGCGCTGGTCCTTCGAGTCAGGAGCTTCTAGCCCGGTTGTTGTGACAGACCACTGCCACCGTTCCACTGCGATGTCATTCGTGGAGTTTACGTTTGCCCCGAGGCAGGCAAAGTCCTTGGCTTCCTCGGAATCGTCCCCGCCGACTGTGATGCTTGCGCCTCGGTGGTGTACGACGGAATGGTGGATCGTAGACCGGTTCGCCTTTCTTCTGCCGTGGCGATTCATCTTGGCCACCACCCGGTCATCCAGTCGTCGACTTCGGGTGCATTTCACTGGACAAACTTGCTCCTTCAATCTGAATCCCTCACGCAGACGGACCTGTGCCCATCCCTCACGTCGCAACAGTTGTCTCTATGTTTCCCCGAAAGTTCCCTCGCTTGTCCTTGTTTAATGGTCCCTTTGTGAAGGCTGCACACAAGGCCAATTACAAATAAGCCTCTTCTGCTGGGGAATAATTATGGAACGTCCCTTCACTTCTGTGTCCTTTCAACTGGACACACACACTGCACCAGTCCGTCCATTCAAACATTCCCTTGGAATCGTCCTTTGTGGTGCGGAAATGGATGGCCCTGCCTTGAATGAATGGCCATTTATTGCTTTGTTGCTGCTGGAGTTTGGGGAACTTAAGCAGCGTGTACAATGCAGTGGGACACAAGTGGTTTTGTGTCATTGCTCCGTCGCAATGTCCTCAGTGGCCTTTGGGAAGGAGATGGCTTTTCTGACTCAGCGGGAGGGTGGTATTTATGCCAGAGTGGGCTATGGTGGCTGCCACTCGTGAGATCGTCGTTTTGCTGGCAAGACCAACCGGAGCCGAAGGAGCCACAGTTGGACGGAGAGGAGGATAGCGTCGAGGCTCATAGCACGGACTTGAGTTGACAGACATGCTGAGCGTCTGCTTGGACCAGCCAGGCATTCGAGGATCCTCCTTAGGTCGGTCGGGCTGTTGAATTTGAAGGCACTCTTGGTGACTTCTTCTCCGGGGGGAGCGAGAGCGCTGCTAAATAGGACTGGTGGCAATTGTGCAGCGCCCGCTGTCCTTTCCGAGGTTCGGCTCGACTTCGGCTTGACTTCTTTCGAGTCCTCTCGAGGCAGCACTAGCCTGCAAGGCAGCTGAGGTCCTACTGGATGAAGTGCGCCGCCCGCCTGGTCTAGAGACGTGAGTGGCAATTGTGCAGCGCCCGCTGTCCTCTCCGAGGTTCGGCTTGACTTCGGCTTGACTTCTTTCGAGTCCTCTCGAGGCAGCACGAGCCTGCCGCCACTCGTTGTCAAACCATGGGTTTTTTCTAGGTGGCGGTTTAAAACACAACACATCCGAGGCAGCTTCTCTGATGGCGTTGCGACAACGGTTCCACTGTTCGTCGATTGTCTGACCTACCAAGTCCTAATGCCACAGTGCCCGGTTAGGACTCGTTGCAACTGAAGCCGCCGCAGCCCGGCCCGAGCCCCCAGCAGTAGGATTAGGTCCCTGGATGAAGTGCGCCCGCCCGGCTGGTCTAGAGGCGTGAGTGGCAATTGTGCAGCGCCCGCTGTGCTTTCCGAGGTTCGGCTTGACTTCTTTCGAGTCCTCTCGAGGCAGCACGAGCCTGCCGACACTCGTTGTCAAACCATGGGTTTTTTCTAGGTGGCGTTTTAAAACCCAACACATCAGAGGCAGCTGCCCTAATGCCACAGTGCCCGGTTAGGACTCGTTGCAACTGAAGCCGCCGCAGCCCGGCCCGAGCCCCCAGCAGTTCGTCTTCTAGTTGTCCCTCCATGTGGAACTGAGACGTGATCCACTCGCGAATCGTCACATCGAACATCGCGAAGTCTGTGTCCTCAGTCTGGACCCAATAACAAACAACTCTCCGCCGCCTCCACGATTGCATTCAAATTCGAGAGAACCTGCGAATCACAGCGCGTCCACCGATTGACTCGCTCCGAGTGGGCGATTATCGACGAGAGACATTGCAAATAATCGCACTTCACCGGGCGAGTGGACGTCCAGTCACCGCCTTGAGGCATAAATAATTTATCGCGGTGCCCCGGTGCGTCTGTGCTAGCACCCTGCTTTGCATACGCGAACCGCCACGGGGAGGGACAACGCGAGTAAATCACGAAAATCGTTGCAATTACTAGCGCGGCGGCGGTACCAACCGCTGATGAGGCATGTCCTTCAACGAAATCGTTGGCACTGGCGGGCCTGCATCCGAGCGGGCTGTGGCATCAAGGAACTTCCTCCTTAGCGTTCTACAGTCAAAACCGTGAAAAAAGACGAATTTGCCCGTGGTTTGGATCCACCGCCACGCCGAGTCATTTGTCGATAAGGCAGCGTTAATTGCGGTTCACACAAGTGCCATCAACGCGACACCAAGGATTTGGCTTGGCTATGAGGGACACACCGTTTCATTCAAACGTCCTCGCGGTCAACATTTGACCGTCGTATCATGAGTCCCTCGCCGTGTGCGGATTAGGCGGATAATGTGGGCTGGAGTGTGTGCTGCAATCACAACTCGACCGCATCGAGTGTGCTCCTCTCGAGTGCGTGTGTGTGACAAGGGCACGCAGCAGCCGGCGAACGATGGGAGCACAATCACTGGCACAGGGGCGAAAAGGACGTCGTTGCCAGCTGGACAACGAGTCCCCGCACACGGGGTTTGATTGAAGCACAAACACGGCAAATGGGAGAATGGACAGAACTCGCACTTGTTGGCGTGTCGTACTCCGCCATCGGATGGGAGGCAATCTTGTCCATTCGGAGGCATGAGTGGCAAGGGATGGCATGGGATGGCATGGTGGGTGGCGTGTGAAGTGGGTGGAGATGTGCAGCATTCGAGGAGTGCCCTCCCAGCCACTGGAGCGGAACGGAGAAAGGAAGATGTGAGGCCTGCGATGAGAGGAATGAAAGCCAGAAACTACGTCTGAGGGAGAATCTGAGCCAAGACAAGGCCCAGGGACATCACAGACAACAAGTGAAGGGACTCAGTTGCTCACCTTGCCTCAGTGCGGTCCCAGTCTAACGAAATCACAGTTCAGTTCCTGTGTGTGTGTGGCGGGGGGGATTACCAGCTCTGTCAGTGCCTAATTGAGGGCTCCCTCCCGATGGAGCCAGCCCACATCTCAGCTTCGCGTAAACAAGGCACTTACGCGCCGAGACTTAAGGGAACAACACCCCCGCCCCAGCCAGTGCCCACGCCGAGCTCCTCTGCGACGTGTGAACCTTGAAATCAATGGACAACACTACGCGGGGCATTAATTGCGAAACGGTGCGTGGCCGCCTTGATATGGATCACAGTGAGCGGCCGAAAATATTTTCGCCGACTGCCGAGCATGCAGCAGCACACTTCACACGGGCAGACTGGCGGAGGTGGCTGTTTGTTCGGAGGGACGCGCGCGCGTTGGCGGCGCTTACGTTGATCTCCGGCGATGGCTAATTTTAGCGTTTCTTAATCTCATTAACCAACGCACGGTAATTAGGATATGAGTGGCTGTGAGGGCTGCCAGGGCTGCGAGGGACGGCGCGAGCAGTTGCCGCGGGCAACGGCATCGCTCGTGTTGGCACTCAGGGGAGGTGGTGGTTCAGAGACAGGAGCCTTGTTCCAGCACTGTCGGCAGCCACTTATTTGCTCGGCCATCCCTGGCCATCGGAATCCAAGAAGTCGCCGCAGGAACACCTTGAAACGGCGTCAAAGCGACCATTCCCCGTCTCCACCGGCATCTCTCCGTCCGCAGGCTCGTCCCGGTTACAGAGCCGCCTCAAAAGCACGCGATCTGCATTTTTCCCGCAAAAGGTGGCGTTTTTTCTGAAAAATCGAATCTCTCGCTATTTTTGGGGAATTTCCGCGGCAAATGCACGCGGCCGAGTGGGAAGCGGATGCTTGCACTCGGTTCCGGAAAAAAAGTGCGGTCTTGGGAGTTTCGTGACGTCGCTGGGGGTTGTGGCTCGAGTGGGTGGGTGGTTGGAGGACACACATGGACACATGGACACATCCCAGGCTGTGGGACTTCTTCTGCTTGTGGCGCTACAGTCCGGGTGAACCTGGGCCTCAGCCAACCAGGCTCTCCAGCTGGCACGCCTTAGCCAATTGGTTTCAATTTCGCACTCCAAGTTGGTTGAGGTTCTTCTCCACTTGAGTGCGCCATCGGGTTCGTGGTCGTCCTCTATTG
Source organism: Eristalis arbustorum (assembly GCA_916610145.1). NCBI lineage: Eukaryota > Metazoa > Arthropoda > Insecta > Diptera > Syrphidae > Eristalis > Eristalis arbustorum. Next base: position 3,745,327 of record OU744321.1, on the reverse strand, counting down.
CGTCCACCATTGGGAGTCGAAGACACTAGGTCAGGCTGTGAGACGGACTATGAAATGTTCAAGACGAGATGAGGAGACCAAGTAACACGGAGTTTCGCTGGAGAGCTGAAGCAAATCACATGTCTTTCGAGAATGCAGAGCCCAGAATGTGGTGCAAAATTTGCAAAAAATGAAGGAGATGGGTCCTCATGTGACTGCCAACTGGTCAAGAACTTCTCGCCAACTACTCCTGGTTTTCAAGGCGAGCGAGTCTACGCTGTAAACGAGTCTCCGTTCGATAAGAGGCGTTACAGAATGTGCCAGACTCTTGTGAGGATACAAGGACTCGACTGACTTGTTTTTTTGCGTGTCCATCGGCAGCCAGTGGTGGCCCGTGGCGTTGTGGGTATGTGCGTCGAGCCCAACCTCGATGTCGTAGGTTCGATTCCTGCTCAAAATAATCGTGTCCACCCTGGCTTTGGGCACTTGCGACTCTCCGACGTGAAACGTATTGATTCAAGTTTATGCGGAGTTGCGGATAACAACCGGGCGCTGCGACCCAAAGAGTAGCAGAGGTGCTAGCGAGTGCGAAAACCTTTTCCGATCGTGTCTCCCTTAACCTCTTAAGAAAGCCTACGCCGCCAACATCAACTATTGAAGACCAGTGGTAGCATTGCCAAAAAGCCATCAGATGTGCTGGGTTTCAATCCGCCACCACAACGAGTGTCGGCAGGCGAATGCAGCGACGCAAGAGGCGAGGAGCAAGCACTGCAAAGAAGGACAGGAGCTGCTCGAGAGCTCAACGAGCAGAATGGGAGAGACGAACACGGGCTTCTCAAAAAAGAAGGCGCATGAGAAGCGCGCGATCGGCAGAATAGAAGGCTATTACTGCAGGCTGGTAAGGAGGGTAAGGATTGGATGGGGAAAGGGGAACATCGTAGTAGAGCCACAGTCGATGCTGAGGATATGGAGAGACCATTTCTGCAGACCGTATGACGGCGACGAAGGACCAAATCCCGCTGTCAGGCAGAACGAGTTCCATTCAACCCCCCAATGAAAGGGATCCGTCCGCCTGACCCGGTGGACATGTGTAAACTGAAATCCAACAAGCCTGCTGGAGCTGACGGACTACCCGACGAGCTTTTTAAGGCCGCAGGCGATGATTTGGTAAGGAGCATGCACCAAGTCATCTGTAAACTATGCTCGGAGGAAGACATGCCCGACGAATGGAACCAACCAACCAACCAACCGCGACAGGAGACCCTCTGCACTGGGCCGACTACAGGGGCATCAGTCTTCTAAGCATCGCACACAAGACCTTATCTGTCGAACTGTGTGAACGCCTAGAGCCATTCGTCAGCAACCTGGGCGGAGCAGTAGAGGAAGACCGCGACTCAGGTGGCGCAGGCAAGTGGAAAAAAGGGAACTCAAGCAACTAAGCCTGCGAGACAGCAAGCTAAAGATCGAGCTGACTCGAGACGTTTGTTGGTTGAGGCCCAGGTTCACAACGGACTGTAGCGCAGCGTTAAGTAAGTCAGTAAGTCAGTAAGTCAGTAAGTCAGTAAGTCAGTAAGTCAGTAGGTCAGTAAGTAAGTAAGTTACTTACTTACTGTTGGTTGAGGGCTAGGTTCACGCCAGACTGTAGCGCAGCGTTAAGTAAGTCAGTAAGTCAGTAAGTCAGTAAGTCAGTAAGTCAGTAAGTAACTAAGTAAATAAGTGCATTTTGTATGAAATTAGTGAAAATGTTCACGGGGACAGATTGCATTCATGACCGTTCATGCAGTTCCACCGTGTCCCGAAAACTAAGCGTGACCAAAATTAAAAACAAGAAACTTACCACAAACAACGATCTCAACGCCTCCGTCAAAGTCCTCTCTCTAGCAGGCGGTGTCGACCTGGCCCGACTAAAGCATCCCCTGCTGCATGTCCGCCGAGAAAAATTGATGAAAAGACAAGAAGAAAAACTGCGGTTAGATTCAAATTTTGCTGTTGCGGACATAATCCCGAGGGAAGTTGAACAACATTTAGTAACATCGAGAAAAGGAGAGAGTGAGATTTTAAGAGAGAGAGAGAGAGATGGGAAGGGTAGAAATGAGATGGAAGTGGGGGGCGGTGGGTGGGTGTGGTCGCAAGGGTTACATCAACGAGCAACAAAAAAACCAAAAAAAAAACGTCAATTTTTCTCCAAACGGCAAGCAAAACGAAAAAAAAAAAAACGTAGATGCCCTACCACTCCACCCTGAGTGGGCGAAGAGGGCCAACTCCTACAGCATGCATGCAAACGGTGGCGGCTTGATCTCAGACTCCCACACAAGACCGCAAACATCCAGAAGGACAATGATGAACACCTCGAGAGAGAGCGAGAGAGAGAGAGAGAGCGACAGAGAAAGAATGACACAAGAAGTGATTTTCAACAAAAAAACGAAAAAAAAAAACACCAAGGACACCAAAAACGGAAGAAAAACAACACAAATTGACATCAAATTCGTTCACGAATCAGTGCGATTATTTACCGAGGCGGAGAAGCCGGGCGTGGTGCTCTAGCTTGGGTTATCATTAAATCGGCGTGCCGACGAATAATGTCGTCCACCCCGCGAACGGAGGCGTCCAACAACTCGGCACGACTTAGGGGCCTAAACTCTGGATGGTGTCGCTGTGCCGTCGGGGAGCGATGGACATCGACCGTTGTCAGCCGTCTCCTGGGACTTATGTCCGTACCGACACTGCGACATCGGGGACCCTTGGTATCGGTGACCGTTGCTGCGGCCACAATGGCATTGGTAACGGACATACTATTACGTTCACGCTCCAGCCGTCTATTGATATGCGACAATTTTTGAAGTCACCTCAAATCGTAGACATCCCACGAAGTGTATCTTGATTTGTGGGGACGTGGGTAGGCGTCACACGCACGCGCACACTTGTAAGCGGGCGGCGATCGTGATTGCGGCTCATCGTAGTCGCCGTCGAAAGTGCTGTGCCTGTTGTACAGATTGCAGTCGGCGCTAGTGCTTCTCGTTGACAGTGACCGGACTGAGTGAACGAGGGGAAATTCCGGTTGCCGTGGCGGCGGCGGCGGCGGCGGCGACAACAATGGACTATTCAAAATAGCCCGTCGCATCGTTGAGCGTCGTCGTGGCGACGAAATCGTATTGGCAATCCTCGCGATAGTCGACGATCCGGCAAGGGGATCCAGATCATGCGACGACGATCGAATGCGATCGATGTAGTTGTGCGGTGACGGTGCAAAGGAACGTCTGGCCGTCGACGTCGACGGAATGGTCGGATGTTGCCTCAGTGAGGAGAACATGGTTTTTGGCTGACTGCTGCCGCGCCTCAATGAGCGGGAGTGCGCTCTAGTCTGGGTGTCCCGTATGGACGACATGCCGATGGTTTTTCGGTTCGGTTTAGATCCTGCGCTGCTGCGGGTGACAAATGGATCACGCCTGGACTTGTGTGTGGCGATTGGAATTAGGTTTCTGATGCCAGCTAGAGGGGACAAGACGGAGGTGAGTTAGTTTGGTTTTGTTTTGTTCTTCGTCTCGAAGTTCGAGGGGTGGTTATGCAGTTCGGAAGGATTTCCCGAGTACACCAGGGCCCCGCGGAGGAGCACCAACAAATGTGGCGGCAGTGCAATCGACCAGAGAACACTGCGAAGCGTGGGTGGCATCAGCCAGCTAAAGCACGCGAAAGCAACCACCAAACTGGGGCAGCGTTCCCGTAATGGGCCAGGTCAGACAGGGGGCAACGCTTCGGATCAGTTGATGCTGGTGAGCCTACTCGGGGCCTTAGGCAGTCAGCCGCCACATCCCGGCAAATCGAAGAACCGTGGGAAGTGCAAGTTGATGTGACTTACAACTTTTGTGAAGGAGCACAATTTTTGATTTCAATTTAACTTTACGTTGATGTGTGGGGTTTTTAAACAGTGCACTTGTTTGTTTTTTTCTTTTTTTAAATTTAACTTGGATTTTTTTTTGCTTTTTAATTAAATTTAATTTTTTTTCGGTTCAATTTAATTCAATTCCTCGCGGTTTTGGTTCAAATGAATGGTTTTTTTTTTTCGAATTGAGTGTGTGGGCATTTTTTTTTCTCCACCACCAATTTATTTTTCAACTCACAAGTATACTGGAGAATTTATTTTTTTATTTAAAATTTAATTTAACAAATTTTTTTCAGAAAAAAAAAAAACAACAATGCACTTGTTTAAACAGTTCTCTTCAACAAACACTGAATTTCGAAATGTCCTCTCCCTCAACCAGCCCCAGCGGGTATCTTCTGAGCTACAACTCGGCTGACGATGAACTGCGAAGCGTCGCCTCCAAACCGATCATTTTATACCGATGCCCAGTAACTAGGGGCGGCCGGTGGGGCAGAGGGTGGCACATGGATTGTCCCGTCGACAGACAAAAAAAAAAAACAAGCCAGTCCCACTCACACACATGAACGAACGGACAGGATACATAGGACTCGGCACAGGACACTCTGCCACTGCATCGGTGGTGCACCCGATTGAGTATTTCTTATTCGCTCATCTTCGTTTGCGTTTAATTTAGTCTGTCTTCTTTCGATGGTTACATTCGGCTTTGATTCGGTGTTTGTTTTGTTTTGCCTTTTCCTCGCAAGGAAATGCGTTCTATGTACGAGGCGGATGAAAGTGGTGGACGAACGCACCGTCGGCACACACCGGCAGGGCTAGACAGCTGTTGTATTTGAAAGGGAGAGAGGCGCCCGAGAGAACTTTGACAATGCAAATGAGCCGGAGAATGTGTGTCAAATGGCAACAGTGTGTCCAGTGCGGAGCTTAATCCCGACTGCCGACTCGAGTGGGGAATGAGAAAAGAACACGACAGAGTGAGGAGCTTTTTCCCGGTGGGTGGTCCTTTTGCATTTTTCAAGGTCTTCCGTGTTTGGGGGTGATTTTTGACTGTTTTTGAGGGAGTTTCCGGTCGGATTTGAGGCGATTCCTGGTCGTAACGTGGGCCTGTTTCGGTGGGGTTTTTGAGGGGATTCCTGAGGCGATTCCTGGTCCTAACCTAGGACTGTTTGGGGGATTTTTTGATGGAATTTCCGCGACGATTTGAGGCGATTTCCGGTCCTCACCTAGGTCTGTGTCGTGGTGGTGGGTGGGGGTGGGAAAGGGGTTGCATTGATTTTTCCCACACGTATGAGCGAGATGAAACCCCCTCCCTCGATCATTTGCAAACGTTTTGCCTCGCGGCATGACCGCGCATCACCCGGCTGCACACACTGCTGGCAACAGGAAGCTACACCCATTTTCTTGGAATTTTGAAGATGTGTTGTTTTTCATGGTGCCCCAGGGGGGAGGGGGGGTGGAGATGGAGATGGCTGTGGGATGCATTTTAGCATATAAGGCAGATTTGACGTCCTAATACCACCAAACGTGGACATGCGTGATTTGATTTTTCAGCGACGAGCAAGCTGTGTGTACGTGTGCAGTGATGCAACGTTGGTTTTGTTCTCGGTTGAGCCGTGTCAGCGGTTGACCAAAAAAAAAAGAAGCACCTCCCCGGGGGGACTATAAGACAACCCCATCAGGCGGAGGTGAGCGTCTGTTCGTCAATCGAAGGCAAACGTCTTCGCACAGCTGGGGCGGATTTTTTCCCCAAACTCACGGCCAGGGGGTGTGAACTTTTCCTCCAAGATGCATCATTTGATTGGTGTCTGTGCTCAATGCAGGGAATGCGGTTGGTGGAGGTGGAGGTGTGGGTGGAGGTGGGGGTGGAGGTGGGGGTGGAGGTGGGGGTGGAGGTGAAGGTGGAGATGGAGATGGAGATGGAGATGGAGATGGAGATGGAGATGGAGATGGAGATGGAGATGGAGATGGAGATGGAGATGGAGATGGAGATGGAGATGGAGATGGAGATGGAGATGGAGATGGAGATGGAGATGGAGATGGAGATGGAGATGGAGATGGAGATGGAGATGGAGATGGAGATGGAGATGGAGATGGAGATGGAGATGGAGATGGAGATGGAGATGGAGATGGAGATGGAGATGGAGATGGAGATGGAGATGGAGATGGAGATGGAGATGGAGATGGAGATGGAGATGGAGATGGAGATGGAGATGGAGATGGAGATGGAGATGGAGATGGAGATGGAGAAGGACGAGATGGTGAGGACGAAGGACGAGATGGCGAGGACGAAGAACGAATGATACCCAATTTCCTCCAAACAACGACGCCTCAAACCCCAAGAAGTCAAACAGTTGGGTGATGAATTTCGTGCACATCATCATTCCCACAAATAAATCCCAAAACATCAAAATCCACCCCTGTTCCTCCATCTCCCGAAGGGAGATCCGTCATCCCTCACCCGGCGGACCCGGGGCACGAGGACGGGGAACACAGAAGCAAAAATCCCCCCGTAATCGCATTTGCGTCGAAAGTTTTCCCGAGGTGAAGCCAATTAAGCAACGTCTGGCGGTTAATCTCGCGAAAATCTTCGCATAATGAGACGTGCCGCTCGCAAAGGGGGGGAGTCGCTTTCCCAGCGATTTCCACTCGACACTTACGGCAATCGGGAACAATCCCCGGTCTGGGCGCGCTTTCGTTCCACTTATCCACTTATCATCACATCGCCAAAATTAGTCATCGGAATGCCGATGTGCGACAACAATCGACACGACTGTCTCCGCTCGGCGTGCGTGCGCCCATGAAAGACACCCTCTGTCTGTCGCGAGAAAAAAAAAACGAAAAAATAAACCAATATCCACGACCCCCTTATGTGTTAACCCGGGAATTCGGGGAATTTCTGCTGTGCAACTGTGTGCAGCCGGGGGGATGTGCTCCTCTAGTTCAAGTTCGCGCACGACGCCGTCGCCGTGTATATAAGTGAATAATGACTGGTTCCGGTTCAAGGCCGCGCCACCAGTCCGGAAGAGGAACAAGCAACAAACAAGCGAACAAGGTCACGGGAAAAAGGAACACAAACGACAATCCCCCAGCTTCACGCACAGGAGTCGACGAGAGACGAACACGCTCACACCACCCACAGACTCGTGCACACAGACTTGTTGAACGTTAACTGGCACGAAGTTGCCAGAGCTGATTGAATCAATTCCCTGCGCGGGGGGGCGGTGGAAAGCTTTCAGTCTCTCTCTCGAGAGAGAGACGAAAGCTTGAAGGAAGAAAATGCGTTGCCGCCAAAGGAGGCGACACTGCTGCAGCCGTGACACCTGCACACTGCTCAGTCCGGGAGTGTGTACGAGGCTCGAGTCGGGCGGCTGTGTTGTTTGCATCGCTGACATCAGTTCGTCGCCAAAAATTCAATCGAAATTCGCCGGCCTACGCGATGGTGATGTGATGCGGTGCGTGGGCGAGTAATGAAGCTGAAGCCGAAGCTAATTAAACACTTGACTTCGTTTGGAGGCGAGGCTGACCAGTGCCGCAGCTGTCGTGAAGAACTAGAAGAGACTGCTCAACAACAGACCGCACACAGCGTCGTCACTTCAAGGAGCAACTGGACAAGTCGCTCAAGGCAGCCGGACAACTGCGCCATCAGCGCGGCGGCTCCTGCGACCGCACACTGCGTCGTCACTTCAAGGAGCAACTGGACAAGTCGCTCAAGGCAGCCGGACAACTGCGCCATCAGCGCGGCGGCTCTCGCGACCACACACTGCGTCGTCACTTCAAGGAGCAACTGGACAAGTCGCTAAAGCCAGCCGGACAACTGCGCCATCAGCGCGGCGGCTCCCGCGACCACACACTGCGCCGTCACTTCAAGGAGCAACTGGACGAGTCGCTAAAGACAGCCGGACAACTGCGCCATCAGCGCGGCGGCTCCTGCGACCGCACACTGCGTCGTCACTTCAAGGAGCAACTGGACAAGTCGCTTAAGGCAGCCGGACAACTGCGTCATCAGCGCGGCAGCTCCTGCGACCACCTCTCCGCCTTCAGCGCATTCCTTCGACGTTTGAACACATCTTGTTGATGCCGTCGGCCATCCATCAGTCACCGACTGGTCCACTTGACAGCCGCTGCGCTGAATGTGTTCGAATTGTTGCTGACGACGCGCCTTAAGCACTCATCTCGTGACGCCTTACCGCTGAAGGTGTTCGACAAACAGCCCGACTCTGTTGCAGACGATGCGCTTTAAGCATCCATCTCGTGCCGTCTAACCACCAGCTGGCCACAAGGGACGCAAGAGGACACCGCCGTGTCCAAGGTAAGTGCTAGGACCTAAGATCTTGCATATTCTCTACCCGCTCGCTCGCTTAGAGCTCTCAACCTTGTCACTGGGACCGGAATTCACGGCGACATCTCGAAAACGAAGCATCTTTCGACGATTCTGCTGTCCCTTGACCCTTCCACGGATGTGTAGACGATTGAAGGACTCTCGACGTCTCCAGTGAATGTCCGAGAAAAGGACCCGGTTGCTTTTTACAAAAGACTACTCCCTCCACTTGCCAGCAACCACCACCCCAACTCCATGTCTCTTCATAGTCCGTCCCACGCCCCACCTCGTCCTCCCACAGCCCACGCTGGAGGACACCAACTAAGTCCAGCCCCCTGGTCCACTTGGCCCCGCCCATCTTCCGCCATCCCCCACAGCTGTGGAATCACAATCCTTTCCTCCTCCAACCACCCACCCACTCGAGCAAAAACCCCCAGCGACGTCACGAAACTCCCAAGACCGCACTTTTTTTCCGGAACGGAGTGCAAGCATCCTCTTCCCACTCGGCCGCGTGCATTTGCCGCGGAAATTGCCCAAAAATAGCGAGAGATTCGATTTTTCAGAAAAAACGCCACCTTTTGCGGGGGAAATGCAGATCGCGTGTTTTTGAGGCGGCTCTGTAACCGGGACCAGCCTGCGGACGGAGAGATGCCGGTGGAGATGGGAAATGGTCGCTTTGACGCCTTTCCTGCGGCGACTTCTTGGATGCCGATGGCGAGGGATGCCCGAGCAAATAAGCGGCGGCCGTCTGTGCTGGAACAAGGCTCCTGCCTCTGAACCACCACCTGCCCTGAGTGCCAACACGAGCGGTGCCGTCGCCAGCGGCAACTGCTCGCGCCGTCCCTCGCAGCCCTGGCAGCCCTGGCAGCCCTCACAGCCACTCATATCCTAATTACCGTGCGTTGGTTAATGAGATTAAGAAACGCTAAAATTAGCCATCGCCGGAGATCAACGTGTACTAAGCGCCGCCAACGCGCGCGCGTCCCTCCGAACAAACAGCCACCTCCGCCAGTCTGCCCGTGTGAAGTGTGCTGCTGCATGCTCGGCAGTCGGCGAAAATATTTTCGGCCGCTCACTGTGATCCCCATCAAGGCGGCCACGCACCGTTTCGCAATTAATGCCCCGCGTAGTGTTGTCCATTGATTTCAAGGTTCACACGTCGCAGAGGAGCTCGGCGTGGGCACTGGCTGGGGCGGGGGTGTTGTTCCCCTAAGTCTCGGCGCGTAAGTGCCTTGTTTACGCGAAGCTGAGATGTGGGCTGGCTCCATCGGGAGGGAGCCCTCAATTAGGCACTGACAGAGCTGGTAATCCCCTCGCACTCACACCGGCGAGGCAATTGACTTTGACTTGGCGGCTAAGTGTTCCCGTGTCCTTGGGGCAGCGGAAAATGCTGTCAAAATGTGTTCAACTGTCGCATTCGCCGGGCTGTGGTTGTGCATCGCAAATGATGATTACTGGAATGTGGGGAGGGGGGGGGGGGGGGGAGGGGTGGGCGGGAGGGGGTGGAATGGAAGAGTCTTGGTTTTGGGGACAGCGCACAACAACCTCATGTGTCGCGTTTTAATGAAAATTGAGAATTGTCATCGTGTCCACCCACCTCCCCCTCAACAATCAGACCACAGCCAGACAGACGGTGGGGTAGCGTCAAATTGCAGTGACGTGTCTAAGTTGAACACATCCGGCGGGTCGATTACAAAATTCTGATGTTGCTGCAATTAAGAGATCTGACGCAGAGACATGGACGCTATCGGAAGCGGATGAAGAGGACCATCTCTTGGTTGTTTTGAGAGGAAAGTTCTGCGTACGATCCTGTTCGAGTTGAGGGCGTCTGGAGGTTCATCCACGAACTTGTCGGGCTGTACAGCGGCAAGCACCTAGTTAAGCGTCTTCGGATCCAACGCCTACGGTGGCTAGGTCATGCAGAGCAGATGGACACCACGGCTGCGGCCCGAAGAGTCTTCGACACGGAGCCATTGGGACAGCGCAGCAGGAAGGACGTCCTCGCACTAGATGGCGCACACAAGTGGAAAAGGACCTCAACCAACTTGGTGTGCGCAACTGGAGGCAGCTGGCGAAAGATCGTGCTGGCTGGAGAGGGACTGTAGCGCCAATCAAAGAAGAAGAATTGAGAGAGGTGATGGGGCGTGGATAAGACGACGTTTGAGAGACGACAGTTCGCAGTACATTCACGCGCAATGTCAGCAAGAAAAAAATGAAAAATTGCCAGAAATGAGACTAAGCACTCTCTGCGAGAGATTCTGTGTGTGTTGCAGGATAACCACCCGTCGACCTTCGAAAAGTTGTTCAAGAAGTCCCCCGATAATGTGAGTGTGGCTTGAATGTGTCGCGTTTTCAAACTCAAGCCAGTCTGTCGGAGTAAGTAGCTCTGGCCAGAGGCCTTTAACTTTCAAATCTGCGTGTCCTTGGTAGCGTTTGAGTTTTCAGTGGAGACAACTAATTGAAGAGCCTCAGTGGCCACCACTAGAGGCACGATCTTCCGGAAGTCCGTTCAACTGCAGGCGGACGACATTGACGTGATTGGCCGAACTCAGCGGGCCGTCAATGAAGCGTTTGCTTGTATTGAGACGGAGACGGCAAAAATGGGTTTAGCGGTGAATGAGGGCAAAACGAAGTGCACACAACATCGACGACTCGGTCAGAACGTCACCATGGGCAGCCACAACTTCGAGGCAGTAAAGGACTTCATCTGCCTTGGCTCCCAAGTAAATAGTGCGAACAACATCAGTGCCGAGATCAAACGCAGACTAACTCTCGCCAACCGCTGTTTCTTTGGAGCCCTCTTCTTGGAGCCCTCTTCTTAGAGCCCTCTTCTTAGAGCCCTCTTCTTAGAGCCCTCTTCTTGGAGCCCTCTTCTTAGAGCCCTCTTCTTAGAGCCCTCTTCTTGGAGCCCTCTTCTTAGAGCCCTCTTCTTAGAGCCCTCTTCTTAGAGCCCTCTTCTTAGAGCCCTCTTCTTAGAGCCCTCTTCTTAGAGCCCTCTTCTTGGAGTCCTCTTCTTAGAGCCCTCTTCTTGGAGCCCTCTTCTTGGAGCCCTCTTCTTAGAGCCCTCTTCTTAGAGCCCTCTTCTTAGAGCCCTCTTCTTAGAGCCCTCTTCTTAGAGCCCTCTCCCGAAAGACGACCAAGCTCACATTATACAAGACCCTGACCGTCCCTGTCCTGCTGTATGGCGCGGAAGCTTGGACGGATGAAGACGCACTTGGTCTCTTCGAGGGAAAAGTTCTGCGTTCAATCGTTGGTCCTGTTTGCGTTGAAGGTTCCTGGAGAAGAAGATTCAACCACGAATTGTGACATGAGCCTAGTCAGGCGTCGGCGGATTCAACGCCTAAGACGGCTAGGCCATGTTGAGCGCATGGACACCACAGCTCCAGCCCGAAGAGTCTTCGACTCCGAACCAGTGGGACAGCGCAATAGAGGCCGACCACGAAACCGACGGCGCACTCAAGTGGAGAAGGACCTCAACCAACTTGGAGTGCGAAATTGGAGGCAGTTGGTTAAGGCGTGCCAGCTGGAGAGACTGGTTGGCCGAGGCCCAGGTTCACCCCGGACTGTAGCGCCACAAGAAGAAGACGAAGAGTGGCCACCACAAGTACGTGAATAAACATCTGAATACAAGCACCGGGGATGCGGCTCGGATTCAAAATGGACCGAGATGACTCAGAAGGTGTTCTCACAGAACAGGTTTCTGGACTTCGTCGTTGAGCAAGGCAGTTAGACGCGGTTAAGAGCAGAATGTGCAGGCTTATTTGGAATCACAGCTTTAGAGGTCTAGCTTGAAGCCAAATCAGATAGTGACACGGTCTGTGAATTTGGCATGTACCCTAATTCAATTCTGTGCGGGCCAAGCATACCAGCTCTGCTGGAACCACCGCTGGGCACATTGCAACACCCAAGCGGTCTTGTCATTTACCAGTTTGTTGGTATTTTTGTTGCCCATAGAGGGCCGTGGCCTAGCTTCTCAGCAACCACTCGTGTTGTGCGTGCTGTCACGAATGGATGGGACCCAGTTTGAGAAGCTTGTTCTAGACAGGAAACGCCATTAACGTCAGTGACTCGACAGAGGTGGATGGCGTGAAAATCATCAATTACTTCGTGCGGTTTGCTAACAGATGGCGGCACTGGTATTATTCCAGTGGAACGTCCGTTGGAAAGGAAGCTTCAGACTTTAAATAATGCGATTGTACATGTTTTTCTTAAGTAATCTTGAAAAAAAAAACAGCACGAATTAAGTTATAGACGCAATAGCACAGATCAGCGATTGAACGTATGGCAGACGTTGAGGTTCAAGTGCATTGTGCTCCTTGAGGACTTAAACATTTGAACTGCTGTACGCACTCAACATAGAAACCAGAATCAACTGATTGAAACCAAGCCAATGCTGCGAGTAAAATATTAGAGGAAAGTACGGGCTCTGGACAAGAAACTCAAGATCTTGATTTACATCTACAGCTCCATCAGCAAACGCCGAAATTGTTGGCTAAACAGAGAGTTAACATGAATTGAACGCAAAATGGGTCCCAATACAGAGCCTTGTTTAAGGCCCAGTTTTATACATTTTAGCGAGCTCCATCCTTTCGATTTGGGAATGGGATGCAAATCAGTTCTAATGTGGAACCTCTAAAGATCGCATCGTAGACTAAGAGAGAAGAGCTACTAATTTAATATACCATGCGTGGCGCTACAGCCCGTAGAGGGCCAGGGCCTAGCTTCTCAACAACCACTCGTGTTGTACGTGCTCTTGTTCTCACACGAGTGGAAGGGCTTTACAGTTTTATGCCGACTCCGAGCGGCCAAGTTTGAGAAGCTTTTTCTAGACAGGACAGCATTGTCAGTGACTCGAAAGAGATGGGGTCGTGAAATCGAACCCACGACGTCGAGGTTGGGGTCGACGCACACTCCAAGAGTGAGCTGCAACGGAAAACAAGAACAGCGCAAGAGGAGTGCCGGACTAGAAGATGCGAGGAGAATAGGCTTCTACGCGGTCTCTCGCAACCTCCCAGCTCAAGGAAATCGAAAGAGGTGGCGTCGTGAAAATTGTTTTGAGCAGGAATCGAACCTACGACGTCGAGGTTAGTGTCGACGCACACACCCACAACGCCACGGGCCACCACTAGAGAGAGGAGAAGTGCTGCACATTTAAACAGAAAAAAATGACTTTTGCCAGGTTTTCGACACGTTGGCACAGAATTCCTTCGTTCGACTCAAAGATACGACATGAACTACGAAAGAAAAATGGTATCACATGTCGTTGACAAAACATGGCAACCGGCACGAGCAGTTGTTGCAGATTTGACTCTACTCCGAATTAACTCCGAATTCGTAGCCCAGTCCCGATTGCGATGGAATTCGTCAAAGGGGTGATTATGTCTTGGGGTAGACAACATCTTTATTCTTCTCCTTCATTTGAGACTGAAAAAAAACACCCCGATTCACAGTACTGGGCGTCTCTTTAAACTCCGAAACTGAATGCCTTGTTTAGTTCACATTATCGAGGGACTACAAATACTTTAAAAATTCGCTGAAAATGTCAAATGGTTCACCAAGTTGAGCATATCGAGGGATGTGTTTGCACTGAGGTTTGATGGGGTTTTTTTTGTGTCACAATGTAGTTAGTTTATTTTAAAATCACAATTTTCGGTGGATGTCTTTAGAGGGCTGGTGGTAAGGAAGGGAGGAGATATATATTTTTTTTTATTTATTTTTTGTGTGTTAAATAAGATTTTAAATGAAATGAAAATCAACGACGCTAAGCGAGCCAGCCCGGAGGGTAGTCAAAATTCAAAAATAAAAGAGAAAAAAAAACAAAAAATCCATCAGAGAGTCCACGTTCCTAGAAAACCGAAAAATCCACCAAATTTTCAAACCAAACTTCACCAGACTCCCTCCCCAGGGACAACAATTAAATATACAATTCTTCTCCTTAAAATTAAAAAGAATCCTTGATAAAACCGAAACAAATCCAAGTCCTCCTCCACCGAGGACGATTGAGCGAAACACCACTCGTAGTTCGTTCGAATTTTTAACTTCTTTCTTTTTTTCCGCCAAACTTTAGCCACAAACACAGAACAAAAATGAAACATTAAACAATTAACCACCGAATGTACGACAGAGTGACAATTATTTTGTAATAAATTCCGTAGCACACATTTCGTTTCCCCGATTGGTCCTCTGCGACATTTTTGAGAGAAAACAAAAACCTGCTGTTGCACTCGAAAACCAAATCGAAATCGAAATCGAAATCGAAATCGAAATCGAAACCAAAACCAAAAACCAAAAAAAAAACAGGGAAAACTACGATAGCACTGGAATATTACTTTCGTCCTTGCGTTAGCGATTGCTGAGTAAGACTGAATTTATGTTGTGTCTAGCCGAAGGTGAGCAAGTCAATGATATCGGAGTCCACCTGCAGACGATGATAATGGTATGCAAATTGAAAAGAAGTCCTCTCGCAGGAGCACAGGCCCACAGCCATCGATGACTGAGTGAGGGGGTGGATATGGGTGTTGCTCTCTCTCTCCCCCTCTGCCACTCTCTCTGTGCGCGTTTGTGTGGATTGTGGATTTTGAAATTTGGGGATGGTCAGCTAACAACCTACCGCCACGGCCCCCACCATTGAGCGCTGATTTTTGAAGGGATTTCCGACGGATTTTCGTTGCCATTGTGCGGGCGTGTGCATGTGTGCGTGCGTAAAACTCGCCGCACAGTCGGTTGCAAAGGTGAGGTTTAGTCTGTGCTTTAGAATTCCCCATTCCCCCAGATGTTTCGTTTGTTTCGCACAATTGACAAGACATTTCTAAAAAGATCCGTCTCACGCGTGAAGACAAAGCAGACATAAGCTTGTTTTCGTTTTCCCATTCCCCCCCCCCCCCTCCCCGTCCTCTGACCGAACAATCCCCGGCTTCAAACGACTATCACCGGTGGTCTATCAGTGACGGGGCGGTGGTACGTACGAGCATGTGTGTGCCACGCTCGTTAAGCTGCAGTCGTGACATGTGTGCGCGCGTGTGTGTGTGGCAAATGGGAATTTAAATGTATCTCGAATAACTGTTGCCGCGCCGCTTTCACAAATGAACAACAACAAGCGGCCACAACAGGCATCAGCAGCGGCAGCGAACAGCGAGCTCGTATAGCAGGCGACCCACAGTGATGCCGCCACACGTCCGCAACTTATCGACGAGTAGCCAATCTCGCTCTCGCTCTCTCTCTCTCTCCCTGTGTGTGCCTGAGCCTCTGTCTGTGTGTGTGTGTGTTTGTGAATTTGTTGACTCGTTGTGCGTCGGTTTTTATTTCCGCCGTCACGGGAATACAATCAAACACGAAACAAACGCTTGCTTTTGCAGATGAATGACAAACAAGATTAAAACAAGATTGCTGCTGCAGCGGACGCTGCTTCGCTTCCCCTCTGTCTCCACCAGCAATCCCCTCCTCGTCGTCATCATCATTGGCAAGCCAGCGGCACGACCCTAATGGATTTATTGAATTTAACATCTCACTGAACTGAGTCACTGTCGCGAACGCCAGTGGGCTGGGGAAATTTTTCGCACCAGTGTTGCCGCCGCTCGGGCAAATGGTGCTGTTCGAAGCGGACTCGCTCTCGCATCTGATGACGCTACAGTCACGGCCTGCTCTCCTTCTGAGGACGCTGCAGTCCTAGGCCTCACGGCCTGCTCTCCTTCTGAGGACGCTACAGTCCTGGGCCTCACGGCCTGCTCCCCCTTCTGAGGACGCTGCAGTCCTAGGCCTCACGGCCTGCTCTCCTTCTGAGGACGCTGCAGTCCTAGGCTTCACGGCCTGCTCTCCTTCTGCGGACGCTACAGTCCTAGGCCTCACGGCCTGCTCTCCTTCTGCGGACGCTACAGTCCTAGGCCTCACGGCCTGCTCCCTTTCTGAGGACGCTGCAGTCCTAGGCTTCACGGCCTGCTCTCCTTCTGCGGACGCTGCAGTCCTGGGCCTCACGGCCTGCTCTCCTTCTGAGGACGCTGCAGTCACGGCCTCTTCTCCTTCTGTTGACGCTACAGTCCCCCTTCGAGCGGCATCTTGGCGCAAAATTTGAGACCATCCCCTTTCCCACCCACACACCCCCCGCCAATTGCACAAAGTCCTGTGTGCACATGATTAACTCAACAACAGGAACCCATCGAAGCATTATCAATTGAGAGCCCTTTGACCTTTGAATCGGCTCACAGCTCCTCCCAGTCCCGGCTGAGCGTTCAGTTCCCCGGATACGTGCGCGTGTTGCATCGCACCCCGAGACCAAAGAGTGGTGAAATTTATTGAGCTTGCCTGCGAAGGCTGCTCGATACTTCCCCCTCCCAGTGGAGCGGCGGCGGTCGGGTCATGTGTTCAATTCCAACAAACTGGCCGCAGAGCATTGTCCAGTTGCCACTGACCGGTGGATAGGCGGCTGTTGCTGTGCGTTTCTCTCTCTCGCTCGATTTTTGATCGGGTTTCATTTTGGCCGCTGGCGCACTGGCCTGGCCAGAGATTGGATTGAATTTCGGCTGCGGTTTGAAGGGAATTAGATTCTTCTTTTGAGTGCGCATCAAGGTCCACGCGCGGACTAGCTGGTGCCCCCGCTCCGAGTGAACGCACAAGGACGCCAAGTATTTTTCATCGATTTTCAAGCCGACATCCTTGAAAACTCCCCTCGAAGCGGAGGAAATTCAAGCTCTTCGTGCAAAGGCGTTTCTTCGGCGGCAGTGAAAATTTTATTTTAAATCTCAGATGTTCAACCGAAAGTTGATGAGAAGCACGTGGGTGGACATGGATCTGGTCGAGGGGAGTGAGGGAATCAATGGAAAGCGGAGCCAGTGGAACCAGAAGCAGGCGAGCGTACCTCTTCTTCTTCAGTCCTAGGCCTGCTCTCCATCTGATGACGCTGCAGTCCTAGGCCTCACGGCCTGCTCTCCTTCTGAGGACGCTGCAGTCCTAGGCCTCACGGCCTCCTCTCCTTCTGATGACGCTACAGTCCTAGGCCTCACGGCCTGCTCTCCTGAGGACGCTGCAGTCCTAGGCCTCACGGCCTGCTCTCCATCTGATGACGCTGCAGTCCTAGGCCTCACGGCCTGCTCTCCTTCTGAGGACGCTGCAGTCCTAGGCCTCACGGCCTGCTCTCCTTCTGAGGACGCTGCAGTCCTAGGCCTCACGGCCTGCTCTGCTTCTGAGGATGCTACGATCCTAGGCCTCATGGCCTGCTCTCCTTCTGAGGACGCTACGATCCTAGGCCTCACGGCCTGCTCTCCATCTGATGACGCTGCAGTCCTAGGCCTCACGGCCTGCTCTCCTTCTGAGGACGCTGCAGTCCTAGGCCTCACGGCCTGCTCTGCTTCTGAGGATGCTACGATCCTAGGCCTCATGGCCTGCTCTCCTTCTGAGGACGCTACGATCCTAGGCCTCACGGCCTGCTCTCCATCTGATGACGCTGCAGTCCTAGGCCTCACGGCCTGCTCTCCTTCTGAGGACGCTGCAGTCCTAGGCCTCACGGCCTGCTCTGCTTCTGAGGATGCTACGATCCTAGGCCTCACGGCCTGCTCCCCCTTCTGAGGACGCTGCAGTCCTAGGCCTCACGGCCTGCTCTCCATCTGATGACGCTGCAGTCCTAGGCCTCACGGCCTGCTCTCCTTCTGAGGACGCTGCAGTCCTAGGCCTCACGGCCTGCTCTCCTTCTGAGGACGCTGCAGTCCTAGGCCTCACGGCCTCCTCTCCTTCTGAGGACGCTACAGTCCTAGGCCTCACGGCCTGCTCTCCTTCTGCGGACGCTACAGTCCTAGGCCTCACGGCCTGCTCTCCTTCTGAGGACGCTACAGTCCTAGACCTCACGGCCTCACGGCCTGCTCTCCTTCTGCGGACGCTGCAGTCCCAGGCCTCACGGCCTGCTCTCCTTCTGAGGACGCTGCAGTCCTGGGCCTCAGCGAAGCAGGCGCTCCAGTCCTAGACTCCATCGCCCTTTCGCTACACGCCCTGAGATGTTCCCGAGCCTCTGTCCAGTTGCCTCTCTAGCAGGCATCCTCCACCGCTTCGGACGCCCTAGCGACCCCTGAGTCCAGATCTCGCCCAAAACTGATGCAAAACTGATTCAAAAGCCGCCTCAAAACGCCACGCTTCTCCTCAACCGTCGCAGCAGCGCCACAAAGGACTGTTCAACGACCATTTCGAGACCAAGCCACTTTCGTATCGTCGTCGTCGTCTACGGACATTCCTACACTCAACCGGGCACTCCTCTCCCTCGACGGGTCCCATGCACCCACCTAGCCCATCCACGGATGGCAGCAAGTCACAGACAAAATTTTTAACTTCCATAATGAGTGTGTTCCCCCACAAGCCCTGGCCACCTAATTATTCGTCGCATGCCATTATCCAACCGCACCTCTATGCAGGAACGGAAGCAAAAAATAGGAAAACTCTTCCGGTGTGCCCCCGCCCCCGCCCCCCTCCGCACTCACCAGTGAATAACGTTCACATTACTACGGTGGGTTCCGGGCGAAACAAAGGACCTGCACCCGCCCGCCATGTCGGGGCGACATGTTGTGTTTAAAATTAAGTACAATATGTAACCAAGGGATTTTTGTTGCCAATTAGTACCGAGAGCACATATCGAAGAGGTGGGGCGACTGACAGGATACACTGGGCGAACTTTTGGTTTTTTATTCGCTCCCTGCGCCAGTCTGTCTGTGGAGTTTGCTGCGTTACACAAGCAGGAACATTTCATTTCATAATTTAATCAAAAAAAAAAATGTTGAAAGTGCGCACGGTAGCGGAGGGAGGCTGGTCAGGACGAACTGAGTCAAAGGGGACCGCATTGTGACTTGCATCGTCTGCCATTGTGAATGGTGCACGTTTTGTAGGTTTGACATCACAAGATGCCTTTGTCCTTTGAGTCGGAGACAGACTTTGCCGGAACTTAGTTCCGCCCGCGCAGACAATGCCCCGCCGCATTCAAAAACGTCCCATCGTCCTACGTGGGCTGCCTCCTAACCAGTTGGTACACCGAAACCCCTCTCTAGCGGACACCTCTGAGGCCATCATGACAGTCGACTAAGCATCTTAGCACCACACAAGGGGTTTAACAAGAGTGCTGTTTAAGGGATCCTGTACGTGTCCGGTAAGGAGGGGGCCACCTGTAAAGGGCTTGAACCATCATGGCTATCCCTCTCCAAGCGGAGGACGAGCATAAGACGAATCAACCTGAGATCCATGGGGTTCCAGAGGCACACAAGGTACAGCAGGAGTCCCCGTGCAGTGGATAGGCAGTGACTTTGTGGTCCCATGTCCGTGTCCGCAGTAGAGGGAGTCTCTGGTAAATTGCACGAAAGATAGGGCTCTCCATGGCGGGATCGTGGACCAATTGGCGATTACTGAGGGGTGTCCGTTGTTGAGGGATGTCACTTACTGAGTGGTGGCCCTTATTGCGGGGTGTCCCTTATTAAGGAGTGTCGCTTATTGAAGCGCGTCCCTTGCTGAGAGCTGTCCCTAATTGGGGCGTGCTCCTTATTTAAGAGTGTCCACTGTTGAGGGATGTCACTTACTGAGTGGTGTCCCTTAATGCGGGGTGTCCCTAAATGCGGGGTGTCCCTTACTGCAGACTGTCCCTCATTGAGTGGTATCCCTTACTGCAGACTGTCCCTCATTGGGGCGTGTTCCTTATTCAAGCGTGTCCCTTATTGCGTGATGTCCCTTAAGAGGGGTGTTCGTTAAGAGGGGTTCCGCGGGTGATTTTGAAGCTGCTCGTGTGCACTCATTTTTTCCTCATTTGCATTCATTTCCAACCAAATTTTTTAGATCGTTGACGCCTGGTCCTTCAATTGCTTGTAAAGAAGTGGTCCTACTTTACATCCCTGAGGGACTCCATATTCAAACTTGATAAAAATCTCTGCAGTTTGTCTTTTGCGATGTCCTGTTGTCAGCTCAGGACTCAGGACTCTCACTGGCGTCAGAACAGGGTCTCACGTCACCTCCTCTCGCTGCAGCTCTGACTTTTTCAACGACATTCTCACCCCAGTCGCATGTGGCGCCAATGACGCTCTGTTGAAGTGTAACTTCAGAACTAATCGCCACAGTGATCGTTTAACGTCGCCAATCGCCCAAAAAGTCAGCTCCGTCTCAAACGACTGAGTGCGCATCGGTGCATCGAGACGTCCACCAAAAGACGACTACCCCCCGTTCGTCCTGCAACGGCTCTACGTCGTCTGCCGCTTGTGACCCCACTCCCCGTCAGACCGCCGAACGCCTGAATGGGCGAATGACAAAAAAAGAAATGTGTTAAGTCCCCCGAATTAGGGGAAAGCTTCATTACACTCCTCAACGTATTCACACGCGCGCACACGCACACACCAGTCGCTGCACTCGTTTAAGAGGATTACAGCTGACACCCAACTGTCTGGTGGACGGCCCCCTCACAACTGAGTCCCTGCCCGTGTGTCTGTGCCTTTGTTCGCATCCCCCGCGCACTTACATGTGTTGATTCCGAAATATAAAAGAAATCATAGGTCTATCGTCAAAAGGGAAACAATAACAGGTAAACATGCGCCACACTAGAGCCCAGCCATCGAATCGAATGCGACACAGGCCATTAAGCGAAAAACATCCAAAGCCGAGGGCTTAAGCCAGAATCAAAACAAAAAGCACACAAAACATATGCCGCCCAACACAAGATGGACTCACTGGGGGTGGCTGGCGAGTGGGTGGCTTTTAAGCTGTTTAGGCGTTCCTGGAGAGGGCCGCAGTCTGCATTGAATTCACAAACACACTCGGGTTCGCGTAAACAACTAAAACCAGACGCTTCTCTGAATTCCATACACTCCGAGGCGTTCAGGGCCAGCCTCAGAATTCCCTGAATTCCCGGGCTTCTTTAGTTGTTGTGCGGCAACACACTCCCGTTGTCGACCTTGTATATCATAAGCCCGCACGCCCCCACTAGCAGTCCCCCATTAACAGGCCATGAAAGCACCTGACGAGTGCATTGCTGTCCCCGCGCACGATTGTAACCCGCCCATGGACATCGCCACCGATTCTCGTCAACACTTCATCTCTCTGCCGCCCACAGCCCATTCCAGCTCAAGCCCCGTCGCACTCATCTCAAAAAATCTCACAAATCCCGAACAGTCCCTCACGACGGCATGCCACACCGACTCCGACATCGCCCCGTTTTCGCATTTCTGCGTCGATTTTCTTCAAATTTTCGATGCACACTTCACACTCGCCCTCCACTCACTCCACCCCACCCACTTTTCACCCAAAAACCGCTCAAAATCTCCCAAAAATCGATTTTCAAAAATCTGCACGCTCGCCGCAGGAAAAGTCGACTCAGGCGGTTTCGCAATTCAGGGCATTTTTTCGGCGAAATCATGCATTTTTTCGATTTTCCACAAAAATACGAATTTTTGAGTGCGGTTTTTTGCAAATGATAGATTCGACTGTCCCATCCATGAATTCATCCACTTCAAGGGGGTTCTCGTCGGTTTTCGGGGAGAAATCAACGATTTTGTGTGGAAATTGAGCTCGCTGACGTCATTTTCGGAGTGCTGGCGGTGTGTGTCTCGGCTAGACTGAGACTTGGCTGGGTCTTGGGAGGCGATGGAGGTCTTCTCTGAAGTCAGCTTGGTCCGCTGCGGCCAGCTGATCCTCTTGTGGGCACGAAGAGGCAGTGATTGGCACGAGCTGTGCCGGCTTTTCAACTCGGCGTGGGGGGCCTTCGGACTGTTTGCTTAAGAGACGAGGTGGACGGAGCCTCGTTGATTGGGCCCCGAGGTGGACGGTGCCTCGTTGCTTGGGCCCCGAGGTGGACGGTGCCTCGTTGCTTGGGAGACGAGGTGGACGGTGCCTCGTTGCTTGGGCCCCGCGGTGGACGGTGCCTCGTTGCTTGGGAGACGAGGTGGACGGTGGGACGTTGCTTGGGAGGCGAGGTGGACGGTGCCTCGTTGCTTGGGCCCCGAGGTGGACGGTGCCTCGTTGCTTGGGCCCCGAGGTGGACGGTGCCTCGTGGCTTGGGAGACGAGGTGGACGGTGCCTCCTTGCTTGGGCCCCGAGGTGGACTGTGCCTCGTGGCTTGGGAGACGAGGTGGACGGTCCTCGTTGCTTGGGCCCCGAGGTGGACGGTGCCTCGTGGCTTGGGAGACGAGGTGGACGGTGCCTCCTTGCTTGGGCCCCGAGGTGGACTGTGCCTCGTGGCTTGGGAGACGAGGTGGACGGTGCCTCGTTGCTTGGGCCCCGAGGTGGACGGTGCCTCGTTGCTTGGGCCCCGAGGTGGACGGTGCCTCGTTGCTTGGGCCCCGAGGGGGACGGTGCCTCGTTGATTGGGCCCCGAAGTGGACGGTGCCTCGTGGCTTGGGAGACGAGGTGGACGGTGCCTCCTTGCTTGGGCCCCGAGGTGGACGGTGCCTCGTTGCTTGGGCCCCGAGGTGGACGGTGCCTCGTTGCTTGGGCCCCGAGGTGGACGGTGCCTCGTTGCTTGGGCCCCGAGGTGGACGGTGCCTCGTTGCTTGGGCCCCGAGGTGGACGATGCTCGTTGCTTGGGCCCCGAGGTGGACTGTGCCTCGTTGCTTGGGCCCCGAGGTGGACGGTGGGACGTTGCTTGGGAGACGAGTTGGACGGTCCTCGTTGCTTGGGCCCCGAGGTGGACGGTGCCTCGTTGCTTGGGCCCCGAGGTGGACGGTGCCTCGTTGCTTGGGCCCCGAGGTGGACGGTGCCTCGTTGATTGGGCCCCGAAGTGGACGGTGCCTCGTGGCTTGGGAGACGAGGTGGACGGTGCCTCCTTGCTTGGGCCCCGAGGTGGACGGTGCCTCGTTGCTTGGGCCCCGAGGTGGACGGTGCCTCGTTGCTTGGGCCCCGAGGTGGACGGTGCCTCGTTGCTTGGGCCCCGAGGTGGACGGTGCCTCGTTGCTTGGGCCCCGAGGTGGACGATGCTCGTTGCTTGGGCCCCGAGGTGGACTGTGCCTCGTTGCTTGGGCCCCGAGGTGGACGGTGGGACGTTGCTTGGGAGACGAGTTGGACGGTCCTCGTTGCTTGGGCCCCGAGGTGGACGGTGCCTCGTGGCTTGGGAGACGAGGTGGACGGTGCCTCCTTGCTTGGGCCCCGAGGTGGACGGTGCCTCGTTGCTTGGGCCCCGAGGTGGACGGTGCCTCGTTGATTGGGCCCCGAAGTGGACGGTGCCTCGTGGCTTGGGCCCCGAGGTGGACTATGGCCCGTTGCTTGGAAGCCAAGCCTGCCAAGCCTTGCTTAGTCCATTTCGTGCCGCTTCCGATACATTGCCAGCAAGCGTCGCGACCGAACAACGTCCGAGAATGGAAATCCGAAACGCTGGGTCTTGTGTGGTCGTTGCTGCAAGCACGAAGATGAGGAAGAGGCGACGAGTCCCACGACGGGACTCACTGTCTTCCACCTCAGAGCTGAGTCTCAGAATGACATCGTCCGTGGTTCTAGATCTCATTTCAAGCACTCTAGAGGACCCTCCACAATCGTCGCGTCCCCTAGCCACACACGCCTCCCATCGAACTGCAGCCGAGTCCGAGTACATTCGGGATCAATGACGGACCATTGCTGCGCCGACATCCTCCTCGACGTGAAGCCATAGCTTGGGTGTCCTTCGGAAGGCCTGCGGCCACACACAGCACACGTCCACCCTCCATCCCTCGACACTCACCGCTGATGAAGCGTGAGAACTTCTCTCGCATAAAACGTGAAAAATTACTGATTACCGCACAATAAGGCGACTGACGGCAGACGGCAGACGGCAGACGTCATTCGTTATTCCCTCGTTAAGTGGCATTTCCCTCTCGTCCCACGGGAGATGTTTCATCCTTTTGTGTGCACTCCCTGGCGACGAATACGCCTTAAGTGGGCAAAGAAAACAAAACAAAAAACCAGCAAATTTGCAACACTCGCCGCGGCACTCGTGAATACACTTTCCGTCTGATTGATCCGGCCGTCAGCCCCCACCGGCCGTCAGCCCCCACCGGCCGTCAACCCCCACCGGCCGTCAGCCAACCTGATGCATTCCGCTGTGCGCTCGCTTCGTGCAATTATTTTTAATAAATCGTCGCGCCGGCTTATTTGCTTCGCTCAGCACTTGCTAATGGTATGTTAATCCGTCCCATTAAACTGGGGGATCTCGAGCTGCGTCTGTGTGTGGTTGTCGTGGCAAATTGGTGCTGGGGACTGACATCGAAGCTGCGACTGGGGCAGACGGTGGCTTAGGTTCGCGATTTCAAGCTAAGCTGGTGGAACTTGGTGCAACTGGGCTGAGTTGCATCAAGGTCTGCGCGTCTTCCTGCGATGACGACGACGACGGTTGTATTCACACCAAAAGC
This sequence comes from Eristalis arbustorum, assembly GCA_916610145.1. NCBI lineage: Eukaryota > Metazoa > Arthropoda > Insecta > Diptera > Syrphidae > Eristalis > Eristalis arbustorum. The sequence continues at coordinate 3,720,834 of OU744321.1, read as the reverse complement.
TGGTCAAGGACGCTGCAAAGTGGGCTGAGAGCGGACAGAAAGCCATTCGGAGCCTTTGGAGTTTCGGTACTCGTAGGCAGACGCTTAGGCTCCGCCGAAGGACCTCCGAGGTATTCAAGGATCTTTGAAAGTGGTCGGTGTTGCAGTTTCTTGGACCGCAGTTGGAAATTGGATCAATGTGCGTCAATGGCTCTCAACTGGGCGAGATGCCAGCGGCGGTTCCTCTAAATGTTGACATCGAGCCTCCTCGTGGACAGCCTCTACTGCAACCGCTAAGAGGGCCCCCAGGCCTCCAGGTTGGAGGGTTTTCTTCCATCACTTCAGAGACGTCAACAAGCCTCGGGTGCCGGTCAGTCTAAAGCTGACGACCACTGGCAACGGCTTGCGGTCCTGCACGTGGAATGTGAGGTCCCTGAGCAGAGCCGTAGAAGGCAGATATCACCGCCAGCCAGGCGATGCGATGGCATGAGCCGGGCAGGCGGCTCGAAACCTGTCACAGACTTGGACCTCGTCCATCAAGGATACACACGCACATCGTCTCATTTTTGCATCTCCCCACCGATTCCTGTCCAATTTCTGGCTAGCACTTCATCTCTCCTCCTCCCACAGTTCATTCCATCCATTTCCCCCGTCAGACCAAAGAGGAATTATCGAAAAAACCACCAAATCCCGAACAGTCCCACAGAACGGCATGCCTCCACGACTCCGACATCGCCCCGTTTTCGCATTTCTGCGTCGATTTTCGTCAAATTTTCGATGCACACTTCACACTCGCCCTCCACTCACTCCACCCCACCCACTTTTCACCCAAAAACCGGTCAAAATCTCCCAAAAATCGATTTTCAAAAATCTGCACGCTCGCCGCAGAAAAAGTCGACTCAGTCGGCTTCGCAATTCGCTGCATTTTTTCGGCGAAATCGTGCGTTTTTTCGATTTTCCACAAAAATGCGAATTTTTGAGTCGGGTTTTTTGCAAATGATGGCCTCGGGTGTAGCATCCATGAATTCATCCACTTCAAGGTGGTTCTCGGCTGTTTTCGGGGAGAAATCAACGATTTTCTGTGCACTTCCGGTGGGTCTGCTCTAAGTGGCAGACACACGCAACCACAACTGAGGAGGAGCTTGTTGTCGCGGATGGACTGAATAAAATATGAGACACACTCAGCTCGATTCGAGTTGTCCACTGAGGCCACGTGTGGGTTAGGTCAGTGAGCTCTGCTCGACCGTGGCTTGCTTTAAGTCAACCCTGCCCACTGAAGCCCCTTTAAAGCACAACAACGCTCCGTTCCCGGCGACCGGACAGCCTCCAGCACCACAATCCAGCGGCAAACATCCTCCGTCACATCATGGGGTTTCCCACACGAACACCGAACGTAATTGAATCTCCAGCCGGAGACCGAGAGACGCCGCCTGGACGCTGCAAGATATCCCCAAAATGAAGACTCAAACACGGAACACCGTCCGCATCGGCTGCAAATTAAATCATCTTGATGACAAGACGCAGACACCGACACCGACACCGACACCGAACACTGCAGGATGCTGTGTGGTGCCCTCGCTCCCCCGCACAGCCGCCGCACACAATGGCCGTCACTCAGGGACTATCAAAGAATGACCGTCATCTATTGATTTGCATACGTGCGCCCTTGCCCCGGTCCCCTTGGCAAAAAAGCGGATGAGACTCCATTGTCAGCTGGGAATGAAAACGTGATTGTGCCTCGCAGCGGCATCGGAAGGGCGGCAGGAGGCTTTTGTCCTAATTTTTGTTGCTGCCCCGATGAACGATACATCGCTGGGGCATTACTGCTGTTTCAACGGCAGCACACATCATTATCATCATCGGCGACGGCGGCGGAAGCAGCAGCCGCAGTAGAGCACACACACGCACACGGCAGCCAACCAACCGAGCAGCCGCCACCTTGGCACACATTTACCTCTCGGATTGACTGGTTGTCTGGTGTGTCGGTGTGTGTCAGGATTTCATTCAGCTGTGCGAGACGAGCGCCCACACACCCTTGAGCAACTGAACGCGCCAGGGAACATCTTGACAATCGATGAAGAGTGCACTCCCAAATGGAGTCATCACAGCAACAGCCCTCGTAGGCTAGTACGAGCCAGCTCTTCGCCCGGAAGAGCCTACGACACTTGTGCCACCGCACACACACACGGAGACAGAGAAAAGAAAATTCATCTGGCACAGAAATACCTTACCGCTAACTAAGACTAAACTAAACCCACGGCAGGCCATAAACCAGAGAGACAACGACCAGGTACGTGCAACGACGACGACAGGGAGAAAGCAAAGAAGCTGAAAAAATTAATAAATACCCACTCACCGACCGACCACGTTGCGTCTCTTTCTAGCCCAGGCGATCGTTTCCTTCGCTCAGTCGACCAGTCGACCAGGCGAACAGTCGAAGACCGAAGTGAAGTTAAAAACGAACAAAAGTGAATGTACCCGCAACCAACAACAATGGCAGTCGCCAGTCGTACATCGCAGTCGAGGTTTGCGGCCAGCCGTCAGAGAATTGAAATTCGTTCAGTTTCGTTGAGTTTCTCCGCGCTGACATATCACATTGAATTTTCCACGAAACGAAGATCCGTGTTGCCTGTGATGCGGTTTTGTGTGTGGCTCCAGAATACGGTCGCATTTCCTGTCAAAATGTGACCTTGACTGAACTGACAAATGCATCAGAGAGAAAGAGAGAGAGGCAGGAAGAACATCAATCGCGCGTCTGCTTATGCAAATAACGATAACCAGCAGGCCAGCGAGGCACTATCTGGCGGCACACAGCCTTATCAGTCGGTAAGCCATGCCGGGGCGGCTCCCCCCAGAGAGGGGAGCTCAACAGAGCATGTAATCCAACAGAGTGGCCTGAGAGTGAATCGAAAATGCAATCGGTTTTTGAAAATGAGATTTTGAGAGAGGGAGAGAGAATCGCCTGCTGATCCTTGCGTGGTGTCCTTTCGTGCCATGTTTTGTTTCTGTGATGATTTTTGCAAATCGAATTTACGAACAGGACGTGGAGCAAGGTCTGGAATGGGAACGGTGCAAGCAAACACTAGATGAACGCGAGGGGTTAGTAGTTGTGTTGTTGTTTGTTAGAGACGCATCAAGGCTTACCTGTGTTGTGTGTGTGTGTGTGGCTTGTGTCCTGACTTCGCTACCGATCAACTGGATGGATGTGTGTGTAAAGGGAGAGAGAGCAATGTGTGTCCTTTCTTCGATCGTGCGACTAGAGTTTCCACTTAATGTCTTACAGAGAGGGAACAACAATTCAATTAACTCAAGACGAGGTGTACAAGCGAGCTCAAATACATATTCCGGTTTTTACGAGCGCGCGCGCGTGTGTGTGTGCAACCCTCGACACCACCACTACACCGCCATCACCACCACCACCACCACCAGCACCACGGCCATCATCATCATGTCGTACACTCTGTGTACGCGACAACTGATGTCGCAGCGAATTTTCTCGTTTGCTGGCCGCTTCTGTTGATGGTCGTTTGTTGCTGGCTGTTGGCTGCTTCTTCTCCGTGTTGTTGTTGTTATTGAACACTCACACAAACATATGTTTACACTGTTAACACCGATTTATGTTGGTTTTCCTGCCCCTCTTTTTTCTCTCTCTCTCTTTTCTTGGATTTTCTTCATTAAGCAGATTGAATGACACTTCTTTTCTAGATTCACACGACGAAATGGATGGAAAAACAAAACAAAACAATCAAAAAGGCTTCTTCACTCGCCGCCGCCGCCGCCCCCACTTATGCTGGACGAACTAAGCTGGCTACTCCTCTCCGCCTCTGTCAAAGGCAAGCCGAAACCGAAACCGAAAAAAAAAACCAACAACATTCAGCTCGGTTTCTTCATGAATTAACCACTCTCACACAGCTGAACGAACGCGATCACAGACACAAATGCAACAGGAAACACGAAAAAAAAACGGGAATCCAACACAAAATCCAAACCCACACAGCAGCAAGCCACTGACGGGGAAGTGCTGCACGAGCGAGAGTATTTCGGTGTTTCCCTCAGAAAAATTTGAAAACTCGAAAAAAAACGAAGGAATTTTTTGTGGATCGGATGGAAAATCACTTTCCCCTCGTGGACCAGTCACAAAAGCCAGCAGAACTCAACGACACAAAACCAGTATGAGCACAAGCAAAAAAAAAAAAAAAAAACTTAACGAACGGCTTTGAAGGCAAGACGCGGCTGTAGCCACACACCACAGCAGCCCGTTAGAGCGACCATCTAGCAGCTGGTTTTGTGCCTGTGTCTGTGCATGGAGCGCCGTTAGACGAATATGCTCGCTTGCCTGGGGCTGGCTGGCCAGCTTGACAGTCACTCAGACAGACAGTTGACAGAGGGACAGAGACAGAGACAGAGACACAGAGTCAGAGATTGAGTGAACGAAAGAGAACGACAGAAGAGGAAATATTTTCGCGACTTTCCACGGATGATCGGACGGCGAATTAGCAGGGCAGTGTGTGACGGGGAAAGGGGAAGGGGGGGGCCTTAAGGAGAAACAAAAACGAACAAAAAATTGATACCATTCCCGAGGGATTTCGCGGATCGAATGGGTGAATACCGCGAACTTTGAACTCACGTTTCGTTGTTCTTCTTCAATCACCGACGCGCCGTTTCGTTCACTTGTCGAACGCCCGAACTTTCTGTTTTTCGAAAACTCACTCGAACTCGAATCCGAACTCCAGCGAAACCGACAACAAATGAGAAATCCAAGCGAACGCAATTTTTTCGTGTGTTTATCTGCGATCTGGTGTTTTTATTTATTTTCCTGGGGGAATGCGCCCTCTTTTCTTTTGTTTTTTTTTTTTTTTTTTGGTTTTTTTGTTTCGCCGTTTAACCATGCAACCGTGAGTGCCCGTACAACGCGACTCGTATTCCACTACTGAGTCAATGGCAACGAATTACTTGATGACGGCACGACGACGGGCTGAGTGTGGGTATGCTGCGGCTGGTGTGCGTGTGTGGGTCTGTGGATGTGTGTTGCACACATTCGTGTGGGAAGGGGAAAAACGTGTTGCTGATGCCTGCTCGAGAGGGTATTTAATGCGAGTTTGAGTGAAGAAACGTATGTGCACAAACTGAACGAAGAATTCGAAGTCGCATTGCGAGTCGAGTTGACTGGGACTTGGTGTGTGTCGAGCGCACCCCCCATCTGGAGCGAGGAGTATTTTTCCAGGTAAATGAAACGAGCCAGCTCACACCAGCGCCCAGCAAAACCCCTCGCAGTGACATCGCCATTATTTGTGGCAAATTGATTGGACGGCAAAATTGATTGAAACATCGAGACGAAATTAGATTTATCTCCGATGCGCGGCGACGAGGGGCGGAGAGCTTTGCGAGTAGATTCTCAAAATCGGCGGAGGGAGTCAATTTTGGATGGACGCGGGCTGCAGGTGTCCGTCGACTGATTGCATGAATTAGTGGCGGTTGAGGTGAGGCCTCGCATGTGGCCGTCCGATGGTTTCGGGGATTGAAGGAGGGGTGGTGGGCGCCTTTGGGCCTGCGGCCTGGTATGTGATTGCACTTTTCAATCTCATCTCTCTCCTTTCTCACTCGGGGATTCAGTGTCTCTGTCTCTCTATCATCGACCAATTCAAAATGGAGGCACGAGAAGCCCCCCTTTAGCAGTTGGCGCAAATCACGGGAGGGTCAGGTCTTGATTTTCACGACACTCGACGCAAAAAGTTCTGCAAAAGGACCACATCACGGCAGGGTAGCGTCCTAATTCTAACGCCACTCGACGCAATAATGTCCACAAAACGTCCATATCACGGCAGGGTAGCGTCCTATTTCTAACGTCTCTCGACGCGTTAGGATCCACATCACGCGAGGGTAGCTAACGTCACTCGACGCGTTAGGATCCACATCAGGCGAGGGTAGCGTCCTCATTCTAACGTCACTCGACACTTTAGGTTCCACACACGCGAAGGTAGCTAACGTCACTCGACGCAATAGGTTCCACACACGCGAAGGTAGCTAACGTCACTCGACGCATTAGGTTCCACATCACGCGAGGGTAGCGTCCTAATTCCAACGTCACTCGACGCAATACGTTCCACAAAACGTCCACATGACGAGACGTCGGGTTAAAGTGGCTTCAAATCCACCACGAAACGCCCTGACATCAGCAGACTCAACCCTCCTCTCCCCGTCCAGAGGCATCATCTCTGCTCCACGACTGACGAATGCACGGGTCCCGCAGACAGACATCCACTTCCACCGCAGACGCATTAAGTCTCACCCTCACTCACGAGTCCCCTCCGTCCCGAAGCCACGCTTTCAGAACACAAGACGCGGGCACTTCGAAGATCACATTCGGCCGTCCACACCCTCCGTCCAGCCCAACCCCCTGTCGTGTGCCGCAGCGACTCTACACGCACATCGGGGGTGGACGGCATGCCCAGACCACTGCACAAGCAAAAGCCCCCCCAGCTGCTCGTCAGTTCCATTTCGTGAAACACAATATTTTGGCTCGACCCCAAAAAGAAACGAAAAAAAGAAAAAAAAAAACAAAAACCAACTCAAATTCGAAATAAAGCCGAATTGAATACAATCCCTCGCATTTCGTAACGCAATACTTTCGCCGTTTTTGAATCCAACTCCAAGCCCATCAGCGCAGATTAATTAGTTGTTCCAAACAAACCCAACGCCTCACCCTCCCCCCGGCTTGGATGGGATACAGACGCACAGGCCCCACGTCCCCAGACGCCGCTCGACGATGAACTGCCGGCGTTACCGCCATTAGCTGCGGTTTTGCCTGTAATTGCGAACGTTATCAAATTGGTTACTAATCTTAGCAACCGACGGCGTAAAGGGAGCGCCGGATGGGGTTGAACAGGAACAAAGAAAGCGAGGAACTTTCGCAAGGAGTCCGGCTTAATTGGTGCTCAAGACGTCGCACGGATCACCCTGCGAACGCATTGCGTGTGCACTTTGCAGTGCCACCTGCCTCCCTCGTGGTGCGCACAGCAGCAGCTGGGGGCGGAGGTACCCCCAACAGCGGCTAGCCGCGCTCTATTCAAGTGCATTCGTTGTTGGCTGGTGTGGAATCCGACGGTCGAGGGGGATGCACAGTGGTCAGCGAAAGGCAGAGTGGGGTCGAACGGCGCGAGGATGGAGGCCTCTCTGACGCTCACTGACCATCGCAAGGGGTCGAGAAGTCGTTTCATCCTCTTTGTGGACTGCCGTCTGGTCTGGAGGGCTCCAGGGGGCCACGATGGTCCTCGGTCCATCGGGAAAAAATTGGAAAATGCGTCAAGGATCGCTCGAAATTGCCTCGCGGAACACTGTGGCACACGCTTCTTTAGAAAAAAATCCGAAAAAACATCGAAGTCCGCTTGAATTGTTCAAGGAAGGTACTTTTTTGAAGCCGATCTGGTTGGACCACGTCTGATAAGATCCTCTAGACAGGCGTCCTTCCGATTTGACGTGGCCCCCGCCCTGGGTCTCGTCCTCGAGCCTCGGGCGCCTCCGTTGCTTCGTAGACTGGGTTCCTCCTTTCTGAAGAGGACCTGACGTGGCCCTGGCCCTGGGTCTCGTCCTGGAGCCTCGGGCGACTCCGTCGCTTGAGAAAATACGTCTTGGACTGGGTTCCTCCTTTCTGAAGAGGACCTGACGTGGCCCAGGGCCTGGGTCTCGTCCTCGAGCATCAAGAGGACCTGACGTGGCCCTGGCCCTGGGTCTCGTCCTGGAGCCTCGGGCGCCTCCGTTCCTTCGCAGACTGGGTTCCTCCTTTCTGAAGAGGACCTGACGTGGCCCTGGCCCTGGGTCTCGTCCTGGAGCCTCGGGCGCCTCCGTTGCTTCGTAGACTGGGTTCCTCCTTTTGGAAGAGGACCTGACGTGGCCCTGGCCCTGGGTCTCGTCCTGGAGCCTCGGGCGCCTCCGTCGCTTGAGAAAATACGTCTTGGACTGGGTTCCTCCTTTCTGAAGAGGACCTGACGTGGCCCTGGCCCTGGGTCTCGTCCTCGAGCATCGGGCGCCTCCGTTGCTTCGTAGACTGGGTTCCTCCTTTCTGAAGAGGACCTGACGTGGCCCTGGCCCTGGGTCTCGTCCTGGAGCCTCGGGCGCCTCCGTTGCTTCGTAGACTGGGTTCCTCCTTTTGGAAGAGGACCTGACGTGGCCCTGGCCCTGGGTCTCGTCCTGGAGCCTCGGGCGCCTCCGTCGCTTGAGAAAATACGTCTTGGACTGGGTTCCTCCTTTCTGAAGAGGACCTGACGTGGCCCTGGCCCTGGGTCTCGTCCTCGAGCATCAAGAGGACCTGACGTGGCCCTGGCCCTGGGTCTCGTCCTCGAGCATCGGGCGCCTCCGTTGCTTCGCAGACTGGGTTCCTCCTTTCTGAAGAGGACCTGACGTGGCCCTGGCCCTGGGTCTCGTCCTGGAGCCTCGGGCGCCTCCGTTGCTTCGTAGACTGGGTTCCTCCTTTTGGAAGAGGACCTGACGTGGCCCTGGCCCTGGGTCTCGTCCTGGAGCCTCGGGCACTTCCGTTGCTTGAGGAAATACGTCGAGGACTTGACGTGGCCCTGGCCCCGGCCTTAGGCCTATTTCCCTTGGCCCGTGTCTCGTTTTCAGTTCCCTTGCACAATCCATTTGAAAAAATCCAAAAAACCCATCGAACTCCGCTCGAAATGCCTCCTTTTTGAAGCGATTTCGACGCTGAGTCTGCATATGGTCTCCTTTTCGAAGCCGATTTGCCTTGTCCTAGGTCCCGGTCGGGCCCCGCAGTCCCCCAATCGATGTCAAAAATGCTCACTTATTCTAACCCCCCACACACACACTCTGTCACTCTACCCCCGAATCTTGGTCTCCCCCAAAGGACCCATCGAACGCCACACTTTCCCGCGCAATAATTTCTACAAAAAAAAAAAAACCACAAAAAAATGCAAAAAACAAGGAAATCCAAGCAAAATCAAAGCATTGCAACTCACACACACACGCACCCCTACACACATTCACTGTACTTACAGGACCTGCCCCCCGCTCGCGGCGCTTAACTGCTAGCCACACCGGACTAAAATAAATATATTTTGCTTAAACTCTTATTCTTCCACTTAGCACGTCACTTTTTTTGCAATCTCCTCCCTCTCTCCCCTCTAGCGGGATAATTCATTCGTCATTTATTTTTTTCTCTTTTTGGGGGGCACACTGAAAACACTGAAAACACTGAAAACACTGAAAACACACGGAAGACTGCACCAACCGAAGGGATGTCCTTACTGGCGAACGATTGAACCGTGACTGAAGCTGTTGTCACAGGGCACACACCTTGAATGGCACGACAATGAATGCGGTCGTCAGCGTCGAACCGAGGTGGGGTGGTGCAGGGGGCGCTGGTGGTGGTGGTTTAAAGCAACGTCGACGAGGGTGGCGATACACGGGGATGTGGGATGAACTTTATCCAAAAATGCTTTTGAAGCTCTGCCGTGTGGAGGATTATTGATTTATTTTTGTTTTTGTTTTAATTTTTAATACTATTTACTAGAGGCAACGGCTTTGGGAGGGGGGGAGGGGGAGGGGGTGGATTTTTGAATTTTTTCTCGTTATTTTTTTGAGGAAACTTTGTGCAAAAAAAAACCGAGATCTGTAATAGACATTGAAATAAATTGAGCGCACAAGTTGGACGGCAAAACATGCTGGGGATTTATTTTTTAGGCTTGCATTTAAAGTTTCATGGATGCACTCTGCGACGACGAGGCAACATATTTTATCCGCGACTGCACGGAGTCCTGATTGAGAGGATTAGGCACGATGGCAGCTAGAAGTCCTGTCGGAGTGATGGCCAGAATTACAGCGGGTGACGTTGATTTAAAGCTAACCTGGACCTCCGGAATCGACTACAGTCCCCTCTAAGGACCCACGTTGCCCCCGGGAGGCCCTGGTCCGCCCCGGAATCGACTGCAGTCTCCTCTAAGGACCCACGTTGCCCCCGTGGGGCCCTGGTCTGCCCCGGAATCGACTGCAGTCTTCTCTAAGGACACACGTTGCCCCTAGTGAGGACCTGGTCTCCTCTAAGGACACACGTTGCCCCGGGAGGCCCTGGTCTGCCCTGGTCCGCCCCGGAATCGACTGCAGTCTCCTCTAAGGACCCACGTTGCCCCCGTGGGGCCCTGGTCCGCCCCGGAATCGACTGCAGTCCCCTCTAAGGACACACGTTGCCCCCGTGGGGCCCTGGTCTGCCCCGGAATCGTCTGCAGTCTCCTCTAAGGACACACGTTGCCCCCGTGGGGCCCTGGTCTCCTCTGAGGACACACGTTGCCCCCGTGAGGCCCTGGTCTGCCCCGGAATCGACTGCAGTCTCCTCTAAGGACCCACGTTGCCCCCGGGAGGCCCTGCTCTGCCCCGGAATCGACTGCAGTCCCCTCTAAGGACCCACGTTGCCCCTAGTGAGGCCCTGGTCTGCCCCGGAATCGACTGCAGTCCCCTCTAAGGACACACGTTGCCCCCGTGAGGCCCTGGTCCGCCCCGGAATCGACTACAGTCTCCTCTAAGGACCCACGTTGCCCCTAGTGAGGCCCTGGTCTGCCCCGGAATCGACTGCAGTCCCCTCTAAGGACCCACGTTGCCCCCGGGAGGCCCTGGTCTGCCCCGGAATCGACTGCAGTCCCCTCTAAGGACCCACGTTGCCCCAGTGAGGCCCTGGTCTGCCCCGGAATCGACTGCAGTCCCCTCTAAGGACCCACGTTGCCCCAGTGAGGCCCTGGTCTGCCCCGGAATCGACTACAGTCTCCTCTAAGGACACACGTTGCCCCCGGGAGGCCCTGGTCTGCCCCGGAATCGACTGCAGTCCCCTCTAAGGACCCACGTTGCCCCAGTGAGGCCCTGCTCTGCCCCGGAATCGACTGCAGTCCCCTCTAAGGACCCACGTTGCCCCCGTGAGGCCCTGGTCTGCCCCGGAATCGACTGCAGTCTCCTCTAAGGACACACGTTGCCCCTAGTGAGGCCCTGGTCTGCTCCGGAATCGACTGCAGTCCCCTCTAAGGACCCACGTTGCCCCCGTGAGGCCCTGGTCTGCCCCGGAATCGACTGCAGTCCCCTCTAAGGATACACGTTGCCCCCGTGAGGCCCTGGTCTGCCCCGGAATCGACTGCAGTCTCCTCTAAGGACACACGTTGCCCCTAGTGAGGCCCTGGTCTGCTCCGGAATCGACTGCAGTCCCCTCTAAGGACCCACGTTGCCCCAGTGAGGCCCTGGTCTGCCCCGGAATCGACTGCAGTCCCCTCTAAGGACCCACGTTGCCCCAGTGAGGCCCTGCTCTGCCCCGGAATCGACTACAGTCTCCTCTAAGGACACACGTTGCCCCCGGGAGGCCCTGGTCTGCCCCGGAATCGACTGCAGTCCCCTCTAAGGACCCACGTTGCCCCAGTGAGGCCCTGGTCTGCCCCGGAATCGACTACAGTCTCCTCTAAGGACACACGTTGCCCCCGGGAGGCCCTGGTCTGCCCCGGAATCGACTGCAGTCCCCTCTAAGGACCCACGTTGCCCCAGTGAGGCCCTGGTCTGCCCCGGAATCGACTGCAGTCCCCTCTAAGGACCCACGTTGCCCCAGTGAGGCCCTGGTCTGCCCCGGAATCGACTACAGTCTCCTCTAAGGACACACGTTGCCCCCGGGAGGCCCTGGTCTGCCCCGGAATCGACTGCAGTCTCCTCTAAGGACACACGTTGCCCCTAGTGAGGCCCTGGTCTGCTCCGGAATCGACTGCAGTCCCCTCTAAGGACCCACGTTGCCCCCGTGAGGCCCTGGTCTGCCCCGGAATCGACTGCAGTCTCCTCTAAGGACACACGTTGCCCCTAGTGAGGCCCTGGTCTGCTCCGGAATCGACTGCAGTCCCCTCTAAGGACCCACGTTGCCCCAGTGAGGCCCTGGTCTGCCCCGGAATCGACTGCAGTCTCCTCTAAGGACACACGTTGCCCCCGGGAGGCCCTGGTCTGCCCCGGAATCGTTGTCCTTCAGCCTTTTCGTGGCTGCGCCGACTTCCAGGTGGGAGAACTGCTCCTTCAACTGGCGTTGGGACTTCACGCTCTCCTGGTCAGGCCCGCTAAGCAGCTGTTGGAAGTGCTGCCTTAACTCATCCACCATTCTCCGGGGGTCCGTAACTAGATTACGCTCGCAATTCCGAAGAGCCTGGGTGCGTTTCCTAAAGCCTGTGACAAGGCTTGTGGCTATCAGAAGGCCTGTATTTTCTGCTTGTCCCTAGACTTCGATATCCTTGCCGGAAACCTTTCCTTCGGGCGTAGATGTTTCTTCTCCAGCTCCTCTCCAACTTTTTGGCATGCCCCGTCGGTTGCACCTTTGTTCGTCTCACACTCGCCATCATACGAGGGGCTTCATGTCGGGGCTGGTAGGTAGCCTAAGGTAGTTGCCGCTACCACATCTCGTTGGCGCTTGCACTTGGCGTGGGCATTCTGGAGAGCCTCTCGCTTAGTTGCTCTGCGTGGGGTCTGGCCATCTCCTGTGTGCTTAGGCGTCCAATGTCAAAGCTTCGCCTCGTCGGCGGGTGTAGCTTTCTGACCCTGGACAGCCGGGCTCTGCATCTTAGCCATGGGTAGGTTGCGGTGGCCGACCGGTAGTCGCACGTATGCCAGAGTGCTCCCACTGTGATACCACGCGGATTGACTTCTCCCAACATCGGAACAGGTGCTTGTAGTGAAGCGATTAACTGGCAACTGCTGGCACTGCTTAGCTCATAAGGGTTAGTGAGGCAGTAGGCTCCTAGGTGCAGGAGCCTACGACTAGCCACAGCGCCGATGAATGTTTTCTTCCTCCTCTTCATCCATGCAGCTTCTGGGCTCTGCATCTTGCGGCCACGAGAAAATGGTCAGAGTCGACGTTGGGTCCACTGAACGTTCGCACAGACAGGATATTCGGCGCGTGTCCTCCGTCACGAGGCACATGGTCGATTTGATTGGCGGCTCGACCGTTCGGGACTTGCTAGGGAACCTACTTGTGACCATTATACGGCCTTGTTGTCTGTTGTCGTGTCGTGGAAGCTATGCTTTCCGATCACTTCGCCAAGGATGCTTTCTTTACCGATTTTGACGTCGTACTCCGGACGGGCATCGATGCATTTTGTCCGTGGACATTTGGTCGCTCTCCTTCATCAGTTCTTGGTCCATCTGTCCAGGAGGCGCCATTGTTCCCCCTGGCAGCCTTCAGCAGGCCTTCGGGTCGGCTTAACCCTCGCACCACGACACGGTGTCCATCGATCAGGTAGTGGAGGGCTCAAGCCTCGCTATTCTCTTAATAATTAATGTTAGGCCGCATTTTTTAAGAGGATGGGAGTGAATGGAACCACGCCGCTCTGAAAAGTGGACGGTAGGAAGCTGTTTCGAACGAGGTGACTCCATGCCCCAGAGGACGCCGATTAGTTTTCACTTTTTGCTTGCATCCATCAACTGGGAGCACTTCAGCCTCCTGCCCATCATCACACGAAGCCATCGCTCTCCACCTGCGGTGCACATTCAGGGGGCGACGGCCTTTCAATGAAACATGCAAAAAAAGGACGTTTTTATTATCCTTCCACCACAGTCGTCCGCCGAGTGATAAATTCGCTGCTGGTGGTCAGTCAGGCAAGTCACAACACAAGTCCCTTATGCGCTCCGCTGGGTCGATAAGTAAAACCGTTTATGCATGAAAAAGGTCCACATAGGCATCGTGCAGTGGACCTTTGTCAGCGCACCGTTCCAGGGCACATATCAGTTTCTTACTTCACTTGCTACAGTTTATTACCACGATCTTAACAATGCAATGGAAACACGATAAGAAGACCATTTCGCCGCCGTATATGCAAACCCATGCCCATGCTGCTCTTGGACGAGAGTCCCTCGTGTGCTTTCCGCTTGGTGAGGGCAGGAAGAGCCATTATAGCGCATTGTTCAGCGACATCGGATGGAAACCAATGCTCGGCATTAGGGAAAGACAGCGACGACGGTAGCGCACGCAAGGGAAAAGGAGCTTAAAAAAATATCTTGGTGGAAGCTAAGGCCAGAGGCCTAGTCGGAGGAGGACAGTCTTGGTGGAAGCTATGGCCAGAGGCCTAGTCGGAGGAGGACAGTCTTGGTGGAAGCCGGAGGCCTAGTCGGAGGAGGTCAGTCTTGGTCGAAGCTATGGCCAGAGGCCTAGTCGGAGGAGGACAGTCTTGGTGGAAGCCGGAGGCCTAGTCGGAGGAGGTCAGTCTTGGTCGAAGCTATGGCCAGAGGCCTAGTCGGAGGAGGTCAGTCTTGGTGGAAGCTATGGCCAGAGGCCTAGTCGGAGGAGGACAGTCTTGGTGGAAGCCGGAGGCCTAGTCGGAGGAGGACAGTGCTGGTGGAAGCTAAGGCCAGAGGCCTAGTCGGAGGAGGACAGTCTTGGTGGAAGCCGGAGGCCTTGTCGGAGGAGGAGAGTCTTGGTGGAAGCTGAGGCCGGAGGCCTAGTGCCTATGACGTGTCGTGACTAGGCAGCTACAGTAACAGAGGATGTATTCTGCAATTTCTTCGTTCTCGTTACACACTCGGTGGGTGCTTATTATGTTGTTTTGTCCGAAACGTCGATGTTGTGCGTCCTTTCGTGATGACAGCACGGGTTCACCATCCATTCTGTCAGCCTCTGCCACATTGACGGCCAGTCACGTCAATCTCATCCGCTACTGATCCCTCTCTAGCTGGCGCAGTCAAAGGGTCTCCCTAAAGAGCTACCGGCAGGAAACGAAAGGGCTTGAGAATGTTGTTGACGGGATGACGAAGCCTTGTAAGAAGGACAGCTTCAGGTATGAGGTTGAAGCGAAGCGATCAATGCTCTGACACAATGAGCGTCGGAAAAGGAACGCTCTGCTTTTCAGTCGGGCCGTGGAAAGGAAACAACGAGGAAGGAGGCGGTGGTTCAGTCGATTGTCCTTGGAATCTTAGATCATCAATTTTCCGAGCAATAACGAAATCTGATCTGATTCTGATCACTGAAGCCACTACAGTCAATCATCAACTGAACGTGGTCCAACACAACCTGGAACGAGTATCACCACGAAGAGAATGATGATCCATGAGGCAGCATTGTTTCTTCTGGCAGGCTTTAGGAGACTTTCGGTTAGGCTTAATCCTCGCACCACGACAAGGTGTCCATCCAACACGAAGGGGAGGGCTCAATGCGCTGCTTCTGTCGCAGGACTGAATCAAACCGCGATGGAAATACCACCAGAACACGTGAAATGGGTAGAAGCTCTTAAGAATCGTGAGCAGTTATCCGCGTCATTTGAATCCGCCGAGGAGGGACTACAGCGCACAGTGACCCGATGGAGACATGAGAGAAATCAAGAGGATTTGGACAAGTGAGTGTGACATGGCCGCTCTAAGTGATGAGCATCGAAGCGCGCTTGCCGGTAGTCTGTCTCTTGACCGACGAAACGATGAGTCTTGTCATCGACGACACCCACCCACCCACCGAGCAGACGAAAACAATCCATTCCGTGCGTGGGTATCGCCGCTGACCATCGATTGTTGCTTTGAGCTTTGGCGCGCCGTAATCAAATTCCTCCCGACGATGGTTAGTTAATCCCTCAAGGGGATGGTGTCTGCGTGATAGCGCCAGGTAACTGCAACCAGCAGAGCCGGTTCCTGAGGACAAGGCGAAGGCGCAACAGGAGGTCATCGAGAGCGTCCTCGACTCTGCCGGGAGGGCGAGCAGCTTTCCCTCCCAGGAACCACTCGAAACCACTCGAAACCGCCCGAAAATCCACTCTGACCCTCTCGCCGTGCGCATTTGTAGCTGCTTGGCAATCCGGTGATATGTGTTTTCCTGCCCATTTAACACCGAACCGGGTCCATTGTGGTGCGACGCTTGTTTTTTTCTTCCCCCTTCTCTGTGCGTCCTTGGCATCGTTGGCAATTAGTGCAGTATTTTGGTTGTGCACTTTCATCCCCATGCTGTGCTAAGGCCTGCCGTGTCGTCGCTGTATCTGAAGTTGAGAGCTCTGACGCCGCTGTGTACGCTCGACTGGGACTGGATTTACGTAAGTAATCCTTGAGGAGTGTTTTGTTTTGACGGCGCATTGAATTTGCCGGCATTAACCATCATAGGCGAGAGACTTGAGGTGACCCACGCTTTTCACTCTCGGGCTCTGGCTCACTATCATAACACACTCCAGCGACCTCGCGAAATAAGACCTTTTCAAGTGCACGCTCAGCCAACCCACGGCCACCCAGAGCCCCCACCTAGCAGAGACACCCACCACAGCCGATGTTCGAGCTGACGTCAGAGTGCGGAATTTCTGCACAAAATTGTCGATTTCTCCCCGAAAACAGCCAAGTGACTAGATGAAGTTGATGAAATCATCGACGGGAGACCCGAAGTGATCATTTGCAAAAAACCCGACTCAAAAATTCGCATTTTTGGGGAAATTCGAAAAAATGCACGAATTCGCCGAAAAAATGCAGTCAAATGCGAAGCCGACGAGTCGACTTTTTCTGCGGCGAGCGTGCAAATTTTTGAAAATCGATTTTTGGGAGATTTTGACTGGTTTTTGGGTGAAAATTGGGTGGGGTGGAGTGGGTGGAGGGCGTGTGTGAAGTGTGCATCGAAAATTTGACGAAAATCGACGCAGAAATGGGAAAACGAGACGATGTTGGAGTCGGGGAGGCATGCCGTCGTGAGGGACTGTTCGGGATTTGTTGGTTTTTTCGATAACTCCGCCGGGGCTTGAGGGGCGAAACGGATGGAATTGTGTCAGGCTGTTGAGGACATGGGGCACTGGCCAGATATTGGACAGGAATCGTCGGGGAAACTACGAATGGTTTGAGTGAACTGGTGGCAAATTTGGCCTGGAGTCCAGCACTAACCCCAGCTCCTCAACCGAAGACCACATATATGCCTTGGCGAGCGATGCAGCGTCGTCATTGATGAGAGTGAGCTTTCGCTATTCTCTGAAGAGTGATTCCAAACTCCTGTGGAAGGCCAACTCGGAGGTAGCACACTGGGCGTGGGAGAAAGCTGCGCGCTCTCAAGCCACGAGCTTGGAAGGCTATACGAGGCTATACACCATGGTTGCATCGATCCCGACGATCCCGACTCAATTCAGTGTGACCTTCAAAGCCCTCAGCCATGTGGTTGAGCCCATGAGAGAGACTAGCCCTTCGGAATAGCTTCCGTCCACTCCAATCGAGTTCTCTGTTCCAATTTGCGTTTCAATCAATGTCGCCGCGCCCAGCGATTTGCGGGGATCCTAGTGCTTGCATTCCGTTCTCTCTTCTCACTGTCTCCCAAACATCCCTGTCCCGAACATCGTTCACCTTGGCACGGCAGCACACGTTCATGTCATGGGCAACAACGTGCAA
The DNA here is from genome assembly GCA_916610145.1 of Eristalis arbustorum. NCBI lineage: Eukaryota > Metazoa > Arthropoda > Insecta > Diptera > Syrphidae > Eristalis > Eristalis arbustorum. The sequence continues at coordinate 3,703,512 of OU744321.1, read as the reverse complement.
CGTGCTGGTTCTATATTTAAACGCCATCACGGACGGGAGAGCTATTAATATCACACAGACGGTTCAAATGGAACGTTTCGTTCGAATCAATATTGCAATTGCTTCGCGGGGATGAGAGTTTTGATTGAAAACAATCTCGGATGCTCGCCGGGTCTATAAATAAAGACGGCGATGGGCGGTGAGCTGTGCTCACGTTTCGAAAGGTCTCGTGGCGCGTACCGAATGGTTTGAGAGGAGATTTCAACCCCTTTGCGGCGTGCTTAGGGGTGGAACTGGGGTGGTGTTTGTGGGGGAGGCTGTTCGATGTTCTTTCAAGAACTTGGGTGTTCCACACGGGTCCGGGCTTGGACCTGCGTTCTTTCTCGCAACATTTTGGGGAACCTTTAGCTTTTGCGGATTCCCTTTGATTTTGGATGTGTTCCCGTGAACTTTGAGCAGAATTTCTGAGATCAGACAGGATTCTCAAGGATTTGTGAGGTTTTCTTGTGAATTTCGAGCAGGTTATCCGTGATTTGAGGTTTTCTTGTGTAGTTCGAGCAGATGTCCTTCGATTTGACAGGATTTTCGATGTTTTCCTGTGAATTGCTGTGATTTCACGAACGGACGTGATGCCGTCTCAAACGAACTCAAATTCACTCCAACTGCGAAATTCTATCCAATCTCCGGTCAGCCTCAAATGCGCCCGAAGGCAAAAGGAAACCCGAGCAAAAATTCAAAGAGAGGGAGGCACGAGATCAACTGCGGCGATTACACACAACAGCAGCGCCCTTCCACCGTCACAGCTCTCCATTCGGTCCACTTGCTGCCCCACACGGTGAAGGACAGAGAAAAGCGCCTGAGACCACGCATCATTTCGAGATTTCATGCAAAAGTCGAAGCCCTCCCCACCGCCGGGGGAGGCCCCCGGTGAGAGGGCACACAGTCCCATTTGTCAATGGCAACAGGAAGCAGTTGATCCCTTTTAACGTCAAACGGGGATTGCAATTGATGATGGTTCGTTGCGTTGACGCTGCTTTGTGTTCATCATGTGCAGTGGTCGTGGGGTTTTTTTTCTCTTTTGTTTCTTGTGGTTTCCAGTGCTGTCACAAGCGAAGACATCAATTGGACGGTCCTGTGAGGACCGGAAGGAAGCGGAAGTGGACCGGTCGGTGCATGGTAGTGAGCTCTTAACCCTCTGACATGCCAAGCCGCCAAACGAAGTCCCTTAAGCGAATGATTTTCATGCGATGAGGTAATGAAGCAGTAAGCGAGGCCGCACAACATTATCTTAGCTCTGCGGAACCTTACGTTCTTCTTCTTCTTGTGGCGCTACAGTCCGGGGTGAACCTGGGCCTGGGTCAACAATCTTCCCCAGCTGGCACGTTCTTTAGCCAGCTGCCTCCAATTTCGCACTCCAAGTTGGTTGAGGTCCTTCTCCACTTGAGTGCGCCATCGGGTTCGTGGTCGTCCTCCATTGCGTTGTCCCACTGGCTCGGAGTCGAAGACGGCGGAACCTTACCAACCGCTGTTTAAACGAGCTCAGTGGACAGTTGTAAAAGGAAGCCATCTGCCGACACGACTTCGATCATTCAAGTCCTGATCGACGGCAGAGGCAATTTCGAAGGCGTTCGATTAAGGCGTCGTTAATGTGATCTTTGCTCCTGTTCTCATTTTTGTCAGGAGCGCGCGGACAGCAGACAACCTCGATCCAGCGCACCGTAGTGGAAGCGTTCACTGCAATTGAAGAGGAGACGAGGCGAGCTGGTCTTTTGGAACAGAACTTATACTGTCGGCCACGTCGGGCGCATGAACAACAGCGCTCCAGCAAAGAGGGTCTTCAAATCCGAGCCTGATGCTTCGAAAAGGCGAGGCAGACCGGACATCCGGTATAGAGACCACGTCATCGTCTGAGACAGGCAGCCTAAGGACCGCCAACGATGGAACGATGGCCACCACCGCGACTCTGGTGGCACACGCCATTGGAAAGGAAGGTGCCCACTCAATCAACTTCGAGGCAGCTTGCTCGTCGTCATCTCGCCTGTGAAGCATCTCTAATACCGATGCCTTTGCCGGCTGCTGCTCACCCCGGGCTCAAGGCATCCGCTTGGTGTCACGGGTGGGTAGAGAGTGCGGCAAGCGATGGACTGCCCGGATGGGTCGATGTCGACTCCTTTCTCGGCAAGTTTATCCAGAGGCTCCTAAGCTCCACGTATGCGAACATCCCTTTGCCCAACGAAAGCAGGTGCCGACGAAATTTTCCATCTGTCCATCGGACTGTTGTTGAGCTCACTCCTGGCATTTGCCGCACGCCTTAGCGAGACCAAAGAGCATCGGTTTTTAAAGCAGAACCCACATCTTCCAAGGAATCCCTCCCCGAACGCAATGAAGTGAAACACATTCGTCTGTTCATAATTTTGCAAATTTTCCACACGTTTAGCAATTATTGCTGCTTCCTTTTGTCTTATAGAATCATCAGCAGTCCGAGTGCAGGACTCGGTGTCCCTGCGAGTGCAACTGACCACAGTGCGGTGGGGGCTGGGGGAGCTGGGAGATGGCATCACAAAGGCACGTCTTCTTTGAGAATTTCAGTGTTTAATGTGCACCGAGACACGTGCATTGCGGGCAAATTAGCTTTGTTTTGGCCAATTTCAGCAGGAATCCGAACCGGCTCTTGATTGAAATAATCCAAAGGCATGCAGCGTGCCGATGCAGAGGTATACCCGGCATGTGGATAATTGAAGGAGCGTGCCTCTGGACGGCGGTGTCCATGGGCAACTGGCCGCATCACGGGGGAGTTTCAGGCGAACAACTGGACTATTGTCCTGCAAGGAAAGGGGGTTGGGGTTGGAATTGATGGTATTAAAAAATTCAGGACAATCTCAGGATCCATTAACACACCCCAGGACATGCAGAAAAATGTCCGCAAGTCGCCGGTAGCCCTAATAGGGCCGCTGTGGCAGTTGGAAGATGGGCGTTCAAATCCATCAGAAATGCCTTACTAACCACTGCTTGGATTTTGGGGTCAAAATCTCAATGTCACCGGACGCCCTCCAAACTCTCAGGATCGATTGATACACTCACCAGGACATGCAGAAAAATGTCCGCAAGTCGCCGGTAGCCCTAATACGACCGCTGTGGCAGTTGCAAGATGGGCCGTGAAATCCATCAGAAATGCCTTACTAACCACTGCTTGGATTTTGGGGTCAAAATCTCAATGTAGCCGGATGCCCTCCAAACTCTCAGGAATGATTAATACACTCACCAGGACATGCAGAAAAATGTCCGCAAGTCGCCGGTAGCCCTAATAGGGCTGCTGTGGCAGTTGGAAGATGAGCGTTGAAATCCATCAGAAATGCCTTACTAACCACTGCTGTGGATTGGACTGGTGGTCTGGAGGAGAAGATTCAACCACGGACTGTAACCACATGCTTTCATCCCCTCCGAGGCTAATTAGTCCATCATGCCAACCGGAGTCACGCAAGTGCTCCCCACCGCCTTCAATTGAAAAATTGATCGCACTCATGTGTAAAGTCGTTCATTATTTCTTCCCACACCGGGGGACGAGCTTTCATAATTCACCGCTGCCACCATTTCCCAGTCACGGACAATGGTTCCGAAGAAAACCTCATCACCAGTTCGCACAACACAAGTGGTTGCCGCAGAAACTGGGTCCACGACGACACCCTGGTCGGGGGTTGTTCGTTCCGGCTGTCCTTTGAAGTCCTTCTTCCTCTAAACACTGCCACTTGTGCTGGCCCCTCCGTTCGCTTTAAGCCTCAGCTAAACAATTAAACGTCATCAAACAGCGCTCGGGCCGGGGACCACCCCGAAAAATGGAAGAGGGGTTGCATTCATCCGGCCTCGCAGTTTGTTTGTGCTGACCATTCTCGTAAACAAGGTTTCCATGTAACCCCCTGCCGTGGTGCGCGGCGCTAAGCCGACGAAATAGCCAGCGGCGGTGTCAGCTTGTGTCAATTATTTTTCATTCATTTATTCCGCGGTGCCAGGTCTCATTTTATTCATTGCATTCGCGCGACGGCGAAAACAAAATGCAAATTCAGGCACAGGGACGCCCATGGCGAGCGGGCATCGAATTTGCGGACAAAATCGAAGTCCACCCCATCGACGCACAGCCGCCGCCCGGTGAGTGCATAACTTGATTATTGAAAATGCGAGTTTGCTTTTAGGACTGCAGGCAGTGCCAATATGCACGCAAATGTGATGAATCTGCCACACCTGGTGGGCTGCAGTCGCCGGTGCCCGAGGTGAATTTAAAACTTATTTTAGAAAATCCGATCACAATCCTGAGCGGTTCGCTTGTTTTGGAGGCGGTTTCTTGTGACGGACGCTGCAGGCAAGGAGGCTTCTTTTGAGCCACCGGGGGAAGGTGGGGAAGAGGATGAAGAAGACAAGGACAGTCGCTGACTGAAGGGGAATTACTTACACCCTACCTGGGACGGTTCTGCTCAGACTGGCTGGAGGTGTGTGGGAGCCGAGTGTGATATGATGGTCGGAGTGGACTTAAACAGGCCCGGTGGCTTCTGGGAATGTGTCCAAGATGAGCATGACTCCTTGACTCCATGCGGACGTCATCCGTCTTTGATTAAGGACATCCATCGTCGTCGCTTTCTGCTTGTCTAGGACCCACCCAGGCCAACCAGGATTCCCTGATTCCCTGACTTCGAGTTCCAAGGCAACCCAGCGAGTGAAAGCAGTCACGAGCAGACGACGCTTCGTGGCTCGCACGCCCGAGGAGTAGGTTAGACTGCAGCACTGACCACGACCAGCTCTCCGATGCGATGGGTATTTTCACTCCGATTCCAGGAACTTCGTGGGTGTTGTGGACCCTCCCAGTTGAATGGAACGGATTAGCAAGTGATTAACGAAACAAGTGCAGTTGGATGGGAGGCGTGTGTGGCTATTGTGGATGGTCCTCTGGAGCTGCCATAAGCAGCGATGCTTGAAATGAAGTCCAGCACAGCGGAGGAAGCTACTCCGAGGCTCAGATCCGAAGTGCCATGCATCTAGAGTGAGTCCCGTCGTGGATGGAGACAACACAAGGGGTAGCATAGGCATCGTCCTCGTCTTCGTGTCCTTTAAACGAACTCACAACAAACTGGCGGAGAACCCAAGCCGCACAAGACCCAGCGTCGCATTCTCGGACGTTGTTTGGGCGCGACGCTTGCTGGCAATGTCTCGGAAGCGGCACGAAATGGACTTAGCAAGAGACAAGGACATCATGTACCAACCAGGACTTCCAAGCAACGGGCCATCGTCCACCTCGGGGCCCAAGCAACGAGGCACCGTCCACCTCGGGGCCCAAGCAACGAGGCACCGTCCACCTCGGGGCCCAAGCAACGAGGCACCGTCCACCTCGGGGCCCAAGCAACGAGGCACCGTCCACCTCGGGGCCCAAGCAACGAGGCTCCGTCCACCTCGGCGCCCAATCAACGAGCCATCGTCCACCTCGTGGCCCAAGCAACGAGGCTCCGTCCACCTCGTCTCCCAAGCAACGAGGCACCGTCCTCCTCGGGGCCCAAGCAACGAGGCACCGTCCACCTCGTCTCTTAAGCAAACAGTCCGAAGGCCCTCGACGCCGAGGCGAAAGGCGACACAACTCGTTCCAAACACTGCCTCTTCGTGTCCACAAGAGGATCAGTTGGCCGCAGCGGACCAAGCTGACTTCATAGAAGACCTCCATCGCCTTCCAAGACCCAGCCAAGTCTCAGTCTAGCCGAGACACGCACCGCCACCACTCCGAAACTGACGTCAGCGAGCTCAATTTCCACACAAAATCGTTGATTTCTCCCCGAAAACCGACGAGAACCCCCTTGAAGTGGATGAATTCATGGATGGGACAGTCGAATCTATCATTTGCAAAAAACCGCACTCAAAAATTCGCATTTTTTTGGAAAATCGAAAAAATGCACGAATTCGCCGAAAAAATGCAGCCAAATGCAAAGCCGACGAGTCGACTTTTTCTGCGGCGAGCGTGCAAATTTTTGAAAATCGATTTTTGGGCAATTTTGACCGGTTTTTGGGTGAAAAGTGGGTGGGGTGGAGTGAGTGGAGGGCGTGTGTGAAGTGTGCATCGAAAATTTGACAGAAATCGACGCAGAAATGCGAAAACGAGACGATGTTGGTGTCGGGGGGACATGCCGTCGTGAGGGACTGTTCGGGATTTGCTGAGTGGACTGGTCGTCGATTCGATAGAAAGCCATGGGGAATCTGGGGGACTCCTTGCGAAGGGCCATACAGAGGATGGAATGACGCCTCTATTCTGCCATCACCTCTGCTACTCTCTAGTTGGTAGGAACGAACCAATTGTTGATGGTTAGCTTACCGTGAGGTCTACGTTTCGTACCGGCTTGTCAGCTGGGCTGCTTTCGTTGACGGCGCAGATGGAGATGGAGATGGAGACGGCTCCAGTGTATCGTCGCAGGGGTTGACTTCTGAGGCAAATTCTGCATCATCAGGCTGAGATGGCTTGAAGTTGGTTGAAAACGCTTCTTTGGCAGCATCACCGGATCTCTGGTATGATGCTTGTGCTGTGGATCGGGCCGTGAACAGAGATCCTCTTGTCTGATCGGGTACCTAGGACCTCGTGTGATGATGTCTCAACGGCCATCCATTGCGCACATTCGCACCATTCCTGGCAATTGAGGCACTCGCTCGGATGAGAATCAACAAGTAGAGTGCACCCGACGATTTCTTCAGACGTTCACGACGCTAACTTCCCATGCTCATAGGGTGTGCACAGGGACCGCTAGACGCACTTAGGGTATTCTTGAGCGAGGATTAGTCTCCTTTCGACTGCACAACCGCAACCGGATGCCACGCTCGTCATCGACTGCGGAGCGCGGAGGAAGCCATCCATTTGTTGGATGGTTGCGAAAGTAACCTGCTCTAAAGCCCACTCCTGACCTCGAATTCGATTCAGGAAGGAGAGGAGGAGGAGAGACGACGATATGACTCGATTCTTTCTCTAAAGACTTCCCAACCATCCCTCCGCCATCGCACACCTTCCTCAGGAACCCATCCATCACAGGGCAATCCCCAGTGCGGGTGGCATGGTACACGTTTCCAATTGACCTCGACAGGTGTCTGTGTCCAGACAATGCCCCACGGGACGGTGCATGGAAGTGCTTGCCGAGGTAAACAATGCGAGTGGCAAACAAAAGGTGCCAGCCGCGAGTCGCACTCCTCGCTGGGGCGCGTGCATTCAACAGGATTGCCCAGCGGTTCAGAATGTGACATCATTGCGCTGGGTAATGCATTTTGCGTCGTGTTTAATTAGACAGTGCATCCCGCACGTCCCAGAGGATGTCGGAGAGCCGATTAAGAGCTCAAAAATAGAAAAAAAACCACACACTCACGGAGAAGTTTAAATCAGCTTTGGTGTATCCTTTGAAGAGCACTGCGGTCTGATCGCAGTCGCACAGCCATTCAGAGTCAGTTGCTAGGATGCCCTCCTTAGCAACCAGCAACCAGCAACCAGATGGGGTGGCAATTGAATGATGTGCAGGCAGCCGTCGAATGCGTGACAACAGAAAGGAGACACAAAGCGACTCGGTCGTCCTTCGTGCGGAGGATTAGGTTGCTTCTCGTCGTCGGTGCAAGAGCCGCTAAAGCTGTAAAGGCTTCAGATTCAATGGCGATTGGGTAAAGTGGAGCATTTGAGGCCACCTTCTCCGGCAGGGCGATGGTCGAGGCTGGACTTTCCTTGTGGCGTTGCCTTGCTGAACCTTCTTGTTGAACATTTTCACACCTTTCACTGCTCGTCACGGCCGGACATGATGGCTCAAAAGAATCGTCCGCAACAAAGCGCGTCCATCACCCCCACGATCCAGGTTCCACAACCAGTCCACTGCAGCCGACGACGTCTCATTGTCTCATTTCTCCACCGATTCCCTTCAAATTTTCGACCAGCATCCCGTCACAGCAGCCCCCTCACACCATGTCAACGATTTGCCCCGGAACCCAGCGAAATTGTCGACTAATTCAACAAATCCCAAACAGTCCCTCACGACGGCATTCCTCCACGAAGTCGATATTGACTCGATTTCGCATTTCTGCGTCGGTTTCCTTCAAATTTTCGACCAGCACGCCGTCACCGCAACCCCCTCACACCATTTCACTGATCAACAAATCCCAAACAGTCCCTCACGACGGCATTCCTCCACGCATTCGATAGTGACTCGATTTCGCATTTCTGCGTCGGTTTCCTTCCAAATTTTCGATGCAGAGTTCACACTCGGCCTGCACTCACTGCATTCCATCCGACGTTCGTCCAAAAATAGATTTTGGACACTCGCTGCGACTTGCGTACGTATCAGGTTACGGACGACTAGCTTCAGACACTCACGCTAAACGACAGAGAAGATCCTGCAGGCGATGCTGAGGAGACTTGTCCCCCGATAGCAGGCAAAGTTGAAAGGGTCTCCTCTCTTGTGGACTGGACAAACGACTGATACCCTTCGGGCATGCTTGCCTCAGGCCATATCGCGGAGGAGCCCTGTCATGTAGGGTCAACGGCGGCCGATACCGGAGTCATCCGGCCCCTTCGCCCAAGGGTGAAATAAATGAACCTGGCCTCCCAGTTGGGGGTTGTGCGTGCGGTTAACGCCCTCACCACGTTACCTATTGACGAGTCCAGCGAACGAACAAATGACCATCTTAACAGGCCACGTGCAGCCGAAGAACTCGCTGTGGCCCTTGACTGCTATAAAGCAGATATCACCGCCACCCAGGAAGTGCGATGGAATGGGCCGGAGGATGAGAAAGAGGATGGAAAACTGCGACATCTACGACAGTGATTGCAGCGGAGAGAGGCGCTTGTTCTGATGTGGATTCCTTGTTCGCGACAGACTTTGGCAAAAAGTCTTAAGCCTCATAGCAACCCGCAGCAAGGCTTTATTCAGGAACACCAGCCTGATTTGCGCCCACGCCGCGACAGAGGACAAAGATGCCAGCAGCAAGGATGACTCCTGGAAAGGACACACGATCAACGGACCAGCTTCGACACCAAGATCGTTCTAGGAGACTTCAGCGCACACAGCTGAGCAAGGAAGGGTCATCGGAAAACAAAGCCTGCACGACGACACATCCGGAAACGGACCCAGGCTGGTGGGCTTTGTCATGCGACGTCACCTCTCTGTGCTGAGCACGCGGGTCCCACACCTCACGACGGTCTCCTGATCGATCAACCGTCAACCTTTCGATGTCCGAACGTTTCGAGGAGCCGACATCGACTCGGATCATTTCTTTGTTGTAAGGATGAGGATGTCGAGAGGAGCACGGAGTCGAGACAGGACATGGCAACGGACTGCTAGGGTCCTTGCCGACCGAGTCTCCCAGACACCCTCCGCCTGCACAAACCATCGAAGGAGAATGGAGCCGCCACTGATGTGCTGGGGAACCCATGGCTTGACGACGAGTGCAGGCAGGCACATGCAGCCAAGCAGGAGGCCGACAAGGCAACGCTGCATCGAACAACGAGGGCTGTTCGTGAGCTCCACGAACTTGTGCTTTAGCGTGCACAAGAGCCTCACATATCTTGCCAGTCCCGCTTTATGGAGCTGAAAGCTGGACATTGAGTAAAAGCTGCAGAGCTGATGCTAGGTGCCTTCGAACGAAAGATTCTCCGTCGGACATATGGTCCCGTCGGCGAGGAGGAGAAGACTACGCGCTGCAGCAGGTGGACGGCGAAAAATCCGTCCACATCGAGCACATGGACAACACCCAGAGCCTCCTGCTTCGAGAAGGAGACGAAGGCCGAACGTCCGCATCAAACTCGGGAACATCAGCCTGATTTGCGCACACGCCCCGACGGAGGAGTTTCCTAGACGATATCAAGGACGACTTCCATGATCTCCTGGAAAGGACACACGATCAATGGCCCAGCTTCGACACCAAGATCGTTCTAGGAGACTTCAACGCACACAGCTGGGCAAGGAAGAGTCATCGCAGTCCAGTAATGGACTAAGGCTGGTGGACTTTGTCCTCCTCTCTGTTGCTAGGACGCCGTTCCCTCAAGGCCACAAGGGCACCTGGTGGTCCCCAGAGCAATCAACCTTCAACCAGATTGATCACATTGCCATCGACGTCAGACACTCATCCAGTGTCGTCGTTCGGACGGGCCAACATCGACTCGGACCATGGTAACGACATGGCCTAGGTAGCGATGAGGATGTCGAGAGAAGTACGGAGTCAAGACAGGACACCACGGTTGGACGTGGGAAAGCTACGTCGCGTCTCCTCACCCAAGCCACACTCCTCCAGAGCTTTAGCACTCGTCCTCACGCCTCAAGCACCACCGGCCGCCCACTGGCACGACCGCTAGGACCTTTGCCGAGCGAGTCTCCCAAACACCCTCTGTAACTTCGACGCCGCTTGCACAAGCCATCGAAGAAGAGTGGAATCGTTGTCAAGAAGCCATCAAAGAAGCTGCCACTGATGTGCTGGGTTTTACGACACCACCTAGAGAGAACCCATGGCTTGACGACGAGTGCAGCTTCGCGAAGGAGACGAAGGCCGAGCGTCCGGCACAGAGACCAAGTCATCGCGGATGTCAGGCAGCTTGGCCTTGAAGGGCAGTTAGATCCACTCCACAGCCTCTGGCTCCTTCCCCACCTGCCACCGCCCAGGTGAAGAGTGCAAGTAACCCAAACAGTCACAGTCTGACGGGGCTTCGCTGGTGGGCCGATTGGAAAATCCGCATCTTTACAGCCCCCGCTCATGTCGCCACGACCGGTGGAAGGCAGGCAAGCGGTGACCTTTAGACCGAGAAAAATCGGGGACGTACGAAACACGTCGGAGAGGGTTCAAGGACTCGGCTGACTTAAAGAACACACCAAACACAATTTCTCACAAGCACACCGCTTACCTTATTCCCCGGCACACAGCGGTTTATTTGTGCGCATTTAGTTTCACTTAATTTATTTTTTCTCAAATTCACTCTTAATTACACTCGCTCCGGGATTAATGCACGCAATCACACACGCAGACACCGCACTTAATTTCATTAGACAAAGGACGCTCAAGCCAACACGAGCAGGCGAGTCACAGCCACACGGACGATGCGAGTGAAACGAAGCCAATTCTGCGCACGTACGCTGCCGGGGCGCTTGGCATTTATTAAATCAAACAGCTTGCATCAACGCTCGGCACGAGACTGATGCTGCGAATTAATGTTTTATTTGGCAACACTCCGGACGGTCAGTAAACACGGGCGACAACTGAATGATGACGGAGTTTCCGGCAAGACGATGTCGTCGGACGAGGCAGGACGCGACGGTCAGGTGGTGTGGCGGGTCGTGCCAGTGGGCGGCCGGCGGTGCTTGAGGCGTGAGGACGAGTGCTAAAGCTCTGGAGGAGTGTGGCTTGGGTGAGGAGACGCGACGATGGTTGGTGGATTAGAAGGCACTCGTGCAACCGGATGCAACAACCCTCGTGGTGCAGCGCCACCAAATGCACGAGGAACCCCCAAGCGGCAATCGGCACAAGCTCACGCCGCACCACCCCACCCGATGTTCGAACCAACCGGGACAAGCTCACGCCGCACCACCCCACCCGATGTTCGAACCAACCGGCACAAGCTCTTAAGCGCCACTTAGATGGGCGATGATGGCCATCGGCTGTCAGCTCTCTCCCTCTGGCCGGGCCACGAGTTGCTGTCGATGCCAAAGGAACGACGCCATCTGGAGTCCTTGAAAAACACACACACACCCTCCTTCAAAGCCGCTGACAAAGTCAAAGTAGCTCAAAAGCTTCACAGCACCCCTGAACTGAGCTCCAGCCTCGACATCAACCCGCGACCGGCGCCACCCAGTCAAGCCACGACCCAATCACCTAGCGCCACCTCTTAGGACACCAGGCCCACCACACACACACGCGCACACAGCCTCGCCTTGGGAAAATCCGCGTGTAATTAAATTGTCATCACGACACGCTATTGCGTAACCCCCTACGTGCATGCAAATACTCTTAATTACCGACCGAGCGAACGTTCCTCGCATACTGAGGCGCACAGCACATGGCTAGTCGGAATAGTTGCGCCGCTGTCACCACTAGACGAGGGCCGGCAAGCTGGTACCCTGCCCACTTTTCTTTTTGTTCTGCTTTCTTTTCAAATAATTACCCACGCTTGGGTGTATTTAAGTGTGCCGCGGTGTATATTTATGCAGCGTAACGGTCGCGAAAGGTAGGGGATGTGACGAGGGGGTGCGTGAAATGATTCTGTCATCAATTGGGAACGACGAACGTGGATTTTGGTGACGCAGTGTCCGAAATTGACGAACTTAACGAACTTGTTCGACTTTCAGGATCAAAGAGGTATCCTTGAAGCCCGGCGGCATTTTCAAACGTCGGGTGGGCAGGACGAGCATGGACTTTGGTGAGGATCCAGGGCAAGAGATTGACGAACTTGTTGAACTTTCAAGCGCTTTTAAGGCCGCCACATGTTCGTCATGCCGTCGCATTTTTAAAAGTCGGGTTGGCATGACGAACTTGATGATTTTTATGCTGACGAACTTGTTGAACTCGTTGAACTTTCAAGATTATACATCAAACAGGCGTTTTTAAGGCCGCTGTAGCCTTTTTTGATAATCCTGATGAATTTGACAAACTTAACGAAACTTAACGAAACCTAACGAAGTATGGGATCTTGCCGGGCATATCGAGTATGTCGTATCCCTGCAACAGGGATCACCCCCCCAATCAGTTTTCTCCAGTTTCACACCACGCCTGTGGTCCTTTGCCACTTGCCACCATCGTCTTTGTCCCGCGCGGCTACCCGCCGGGGTGGATGGACTCAGAGATGTCTGCTTTGGTCAAGAGCTCAACTGCCACCCACTTTTCAGCGTTCCCACACGACACGATCGTCCGATCACTCAACCGTCCGTCAATCGCAGTCGCAGTCGCCGCAGTTATTGCATCGCGTTATTAGCGATGAACAGCGATACAATGTCATTAACTTGTTATCGAGTAAACGCATATTACAGCCCTCCACGGCTGGCTGGCCGACAATGGAAGCGCGGCGGCCAATCGGTCGGTCGGGGCGGGTTGCGCGCCTCGTTTCAGAACGCAATAATAGCAAGAGCGGTGAATTAAACAAAACGAACAAAAAAAAAAAGCAGAAAAACAAAACGAACCTGAAATTGAACAGAATTGCCCAACAAAGCGCGAAATGAACAAAATAATGGAAAGCGCAGGGAAAATGTAAAAACAATTATTATTCCTCATTGGGACCGAACTAATGATACCCTTTCCGCTTGTTACCTGTGCAAAATGACACAAGGGCTGCCCCGGGGGCACTGGGCGCTCTGAACGCTGGGCGTTGGGTTGGGATCGCGCGGCGAAGGGGGCAGGGGCGTAAACGCATCATTGCGCGGCGATGAACGAGAAACGGGGGAACGGGTGCATTTTGCATGCGAATTTGTGACAGGGAGAGAGAATGTGAGTGGGGCAGGGAGGGGGAGCAGGAGGAGGAGCAGGAGTCAGGAGAAGGAGCCAAGAGCAGAAACAGAAGCAGGAGCAGGAGCAGGAGCCACAAGCCAGGAGCCGGAGGAGCAGGAGCGGCAGAAAGGCGAGATCGAACAGCAGGGGACCTTGAGCTCGAGGCCAGAAGCCAGGGGCCAGGAGCAGGGGCCAGGAGTAGGAGCCAGGAACCAGAAGCTAGGAGCCAGAAGTCAGGAACCAGGAGCAGGAGCCAGAAGCAAGGAGCCAGAAGTCAGGAACCAGGAGCAGGAGCCAGAAGCAAGGAGCCAGAAGTCAGGGACCAGGAGCAGGAGCCAGAAGCAAGGATCCAGAAGTCAGGAACCAGGAGCAGGAGCCAGAAGCAAGGAGCCAGAAGTCAGGAACCAGGAGCAGGAGCCAGAAGCTAGGGGCCATGAACCAGAAGCTAGGAGCAGGGGTCCTTGAGCTTGAAACCAGAAGCCAGGGGCCAGGAGCAGGGGCCAGGAGCAGGAGCCAGGAACCAGAAGCTAGGAGCAGGGGCCCTTGAGCTTGAACCCAGAAGCCAGGGGCCAGGAGCAGGAGCCAGAAGCTAGGAGCCAGAAGTCAGGAACCAGGAGCAGGAGCAGGAGCCAGAAGCTAGGCGCCAGAAGTCAGGAACCAGCGCATGACCTTGCACAGCACGGGCCCTTGAGCTTGAAGCCAGAAGCCAGGGGCCAGGAGCAGGAGCCAGAAGCAAGGAGCCAGGAAGCAGAAGCTAGGAGCAGGGGCCCTTGAGCTTGAAGCCAGAAGCCAGGGGCCGAGAGTCAGGAGCCAGGAGAAGAAGTAGGAGTGGAAGCAGGCGTCAGGAGCAGAAAATCGAGACCGAACGGCTCGGAGCCTCGAGTGTGTGGCAAGGAGAGCCCAAGAGGTTCAAACGTTCCAGAGACAGGGCCAGGGCCAACAGAGCTCCAGAGTGAGGCTCAGACGATGCAGAAGCAGATCCAGGCAAGAAGGGGCTGAGATGGCCTATGCGCTGGAACAGAGCCAACAAAGTGCACCCCAGACGGGGCCAGGGTCTAGAAGGACAGCCAACGGAGCTCGAAATTGGTCCAGGAACAGGGCCAGGCACGGATGCGATGAGCAGAGCAAGAATGGGCTTAGTTCACAGACGCACCTCTTGTGCAAGACCCTGCCGTCGAATCCCTCAAGGACTCGCCGTCACGCACAGCCACCGCTCAGCCCCCGCTCAGCCCCCGCACAGCCACACGTGCATTCATCATCGGGAGATAATTAAAAGATCATCCCCCGGCTTAATGGACGAAAGCGAAAGGCGGCCAAGCGCACACACACGAAATTAGAAATTAGCGCGACACTCTCCGGGACGTGACGTCCTTCGATAATTGCGCCCGACTGGGCGGCCGGGTGCTGGGGCCGGCGAGTCATAAGTGAAATTAACGGCCACTCTCCCACGGCCCGGTCTCGCAGGCATGCAGGCGCCAGGCGCACATGCACGGCTCCTGCGACTGTCACCGGCGTGTCCTTGTGAATTATTCGTTCCTCCGAACGTGAGTTCCACGCTTAATTGCTAATATTTCATATTTAGTTGCTCCGTCGCCCGGCGCTGGGGTGGGGCTGGGCGTTGGGGGTTGGGCGTCGGCCCCGGGGCCAGGTTTCTTCTCCCGTTCGTTCGGTTTTCAGCGCTTTTATTGCTCTGTTGTGGTTTTAATGGGCCAGGGTGGGAGGCGGCGGACTAATTAATATATCGGGAGGATGGTTCTGTCGTGATTTACAACTGTGCCATTGTCTTTGATTTAATAACACCGAGCGGGGGTGCAGGACACGAGGACACACACAGCACAGGCAAGCTGTCGGGGGATGGGGGTTGAGGCTTGTCGTCACAGCTCGTGCGTGAAACTAAGAGCATGTCTCATCGCCAGCAGAACGAGCCCTAATTTCTATCCGCACTTAGACGCACGCACTGACAATTGCACCGCTCCTCTGCGTGCGGCGAGGGTGGATGGCGGCCGAACAACATCTCACTCGGTTGCATGCACGAATGGGGGAAAAAATGGCAAAATAATTGCACAGTCCACGCCGGGAACGGTCGGCTATTACGTTCGTTCTCTGCGGCCGCGTCGGCTCCCCAGGTTCGGGCAAATGCAACTCTTAATGGGACGGAACGAGGCATGCGTCGACGACGGGACGCGAGGCGTACCGCTAAAATGGGCGGACAGTTACCCGTGTGAACTCATTCGCGGACAGATGACGATGTCGATGTCGATGTCGACTGGGAGTGACGACATGAACCGCGTCGGTGTTCCCCATTTCTGGAAGTCGGCTCAAGTGGATGAGTGGAGTGCGACAGGGTCCTCGAGCTTGTGTCCTGTGCACAGGCGGACACGGGGCAACAGTCAAGACGGCTCTCCAATCAACACGGCACGAGGGACACCGGGGCGAGCGCCGCACTTAGTTCCCCTTGGCAGGCGCAACTCAGCCCAAGACGAGCTCTGGATCTGTGAGCTCTGGGCTCTGGCCCCTAGCCTCTGACTCTGGAGTGCAACCTTGTCCTCGAACTTGTGTCCTGTGTTCAGAGGGACATCAGTCAAGACGGCTCTGCAATCAACCAGGCTCAAGGGACAAGGCTACCGCCTCTAGTGGGTGCTTGTGTTCGACGTTGGCACGCCGGGGAGAGCCTGTCGCGGCTCAATCCAGGGTGGACTCAGTCTAAGGCGGGCTCTGAGACGGACTCAGTGTCTGGGATAAAGGGCTCGGTGCTACCGCCTTTTGTGGGTGAGCCTCTCGCTCAGTTGTTCTTGCGAAGCGCGGCTCAGTCGAAAACTGGCTCTGGCTCTGGCGGACTCTGGCTCTGGCTCTGGCTCTGGCTCTGGCTCTGGCTGCTGGCTCTGGCTCTGGCTCTGGCTGCTGGCTCTGGCTCTGGCTCTGGCTCTGGCTCTGGCTCTGGCTCTGGCGAAAACTGGCTCAGTCTCTGGCTCTGGTTCTGGCTCTGGCTCTGGCTCTGGCTCTGGCTCTGGCTCTGGCTCTGGCTCTGGCTCTGGCTCTGGCTCTGGCTCTGGCTCTGGCTCTGGCTCTGGCTCTGGCTCTGGCTATGGCTCTGGCTCTGGCTCTGCCTCTGCCTCTGGCCTCTGGCTCTGGCTCTGGCTCTGGCTCTGGCTCCGGCTCTGGCTCTGGCTCTGGCTGCTGGCTCTGGCTGCTGGCTCTGGCTGCTGGCTCTGGCTGCTGGCTCTGGCTCTGGCTCTGGCTCTGGCTCTGGCTCTGGCTCTGGCTCTGGCTCTGGCTCTGGCTCTGGCTCTGGCTCTGGCTCTGGCTCTGGCTCTGGCTCTGGCTCTGGCTCTGGCTCTGGCTCTGGCTCTGGCTCTGGCTCTGGCTGCTGGCTCTGGCTCTGGCTCTGGCTCTGGCTCTGGCCTCTGGCTCTGGCCTCTGGCTCTGGCCTCTGGCCTCTGGCTCTGGCCTCTGGCTCTGGCTAGAGTTGAAGATTGCTCCTCTAAATGCATTTGCTCAAGAGCACAAGTCCTGTCCACGGACGTTCCAGGGACCTTCGGTCGACATTCATCCCGCCACCTCATTACTCGGCCGTTTGTCGATACGTAACAGGCTCGCTGAAGAAGTGCGTCCTGAACTCTGGGAGTGTCCAGTGGCCACCACCGTCCCAGAAGTGTTGATCAGCGAACCTCGTCAACCTCGGCACCACTTCGCGTCGCAAAAGCCAAACAAACACAAAAAAATGCCAAAACACCAGAAATCCGAAGAACCAACCGACACCCTGTCTCGCAGCAGCCCCAGCTGGCTCCTTGCGGTCTTCCTCTGCCATCATCATCGCCATCATCGCCTCCCATCTCTCATAGGTGCGCAAAATCCGCGGCCCCAAGCAGTCGTCTCATCGCATCTCTCTCCCTCGGCCATACGCGCGCGCCCGTACACGTGTGTGTGTGTGTGTGCGGGCCTCTGGGCCTCTCGCTCTCATTCTCTTCGCCGGCTCTCATTTAAGAGAGTCCCCCGCACACACACACCGACCGCCGGTTGATCGGCAAACACATCCCAAGTGCGGCTGTGTTGGGCGGCGGCCGTGTGAACCAGCAATTGGCCAGCCGTCTCCCTCTCGGGCGGGTGGCCGTCACACCGGCCCGCCGCCACCAACACCAGCAGAGCCCCCATTTTGTAACATTCCCAGCCTCCTGGTGTGTGCAGTAATTAATGCGACGAGAGGCAGTCAGCCGGTGTGGTCGTGGGGCTCCGCGGGCGCGGGCCGCGGCGGGCTGTTATTAAAAGCGAAACGAGAAGAGCAGCTCCGTGTGTGTGCGTGTGTGTGCAGCTGTCCCGCTCGCACACACGCCCCAAGCAGGGGAAGCACCGCGGCTAGGGATTACGGCACACACCGCTACCGACGGCAAATGAACGAATGAGTTAGGTGCCTCTTATCTGGCAGCGCTCGCACCGTCATTAGCCCGAGACGATGAGCGGCACGGCGGCGGCCGATGGGTGGATATGGTTGTGAAGCTGTCCCGAGGGGGTGGCCGGGACGGCGGGAGGAGGTCGATGCTGTGCCCCAGCGAGAGCAAGAGCGCGCACAACCACACTGGCAGTGGCGGCAGCAGGAGTTACTACGCCGAGGTGCTGCTGCTGCTGCCGCTGCTCCTGGGTGTGATGGTGGTGGTGGTGGCGATGGTGATGGTGAAGTGCGCGCTAAAAACAAAAGCACCCGTGTGGGGCGGACGGGTGGAGCGGAGAGAACGAAACGAAATGAAGAACAACACAAAAAAAGAAGAAAAAAAGAAGCGACAAATTTTAAGCATCGCTGATTGGCCCTCGCGCTTATAATCGTACGAAGCGATTGGCTGTCGAACAAAAGGGGAGAGCACCCGGCCAAGTGAAGCGGCTGACGTTCGTTTCGTCGACCCTAAATGTCAGTAAGGAGTGCTGCTGGTGCACGGGGTGGGGCGCAGCGCCGACGACGGTCGATGGTGTGATGGCTCATGGCTCATGGCTCACGGCTCATGGCTCATGGCTCATGGCTCACGGCTCACGGCCTCCGCTTGATGAGATGACGATCGTCGGGGTGCCAGCAGACCAGGAGAAAATTGGAGCCAATGTGTAATTGCCTCGGCGAATGGATTGCGTGTGAACGAGAGGGAGAGAGAGAGAGAGAGAAGGGCTCCAAGGAGTTTCAGGGTCCCGTGGCAAATACGACGACGGCGGCTTGGGGGTGGCCACTCGGGTCCGCCGGCTGAGACATACACGGTGACGATGAGGACAACGACTGAACCAAGCACTGAATGTGTGCTCCGCTGTGTGCCGACTGTGTGCCGCTATTCCCTTATTTTCTTATTTCCCCCACACACAGGCGACAAGGTTCACTCTCTGCCCCCCTTCCTGTGGGGGGGGGGTACCTGGAAAAAAATGTGAATGCAAATTTTCATTTGCGGGCGAGTAGCTGCCACTATGGGAATATTACAAGTGCGAAAGTATTGGCAATCGACGACGACGACTGGAACTGCTGCTGCTGCCTCCGCTGCTGCCGTTGCAAGCAGCAAGGATGACTCCGCCTTTGTGGGGCGCTATTTATGAGCGTTTGTCGCTCTCTTTTTCATTTAGCTTGTCTTGTGCGCCCGGACCGTGGGTGGGGCGAGGGGGGCTGTAGTTCTTTCTTCTGTTAAAGAGAAAGACAACACCACCACCACCAGCACCACCACCACCAGCAGCAGCAAACGACGTCAGGAATTGCCACATAATGAAAGTGCGATGCTGGATTGCAATTCGCACGGCCGATGATGGAATTTCGGGCGAGAAGGAAAACCCTGCACCGTTGACGGAAAGGATTTGTGAAATGTTAGATGGCACGGGAGGCGACTGTGAGCAGGAGAGGGAGTGAGTGTCGCTACGCTAGTGTGGCGACAGCAGAAGGATCGATGGAGGAAGGCAGGGCAAAGAAGATCCTTGACCAAGTGGTCCTTGGGATGGGGAAGGACAGGAGGTCTTCCCTGTGGACCGCAGACGGTCGTGGCAACTGAGAGATGCAAGTGCAGCGTTTCGACACGCCCAGGCTATGCAACGTTGTCCCACCACGCGGATTGTTCCTTTTTCCCACAGACAGACAGACAGACAGTCGTGACGCCAAGCAGATTGTTCCTTTTCAACGGTGGTCCACTTGGCTAATCCACTTCCCCACTCGCCAGAGTCTCCGTCACTGAGACTCTAGAACGGAGTTGGTACACAGATCGATTGGCGATTGATCGACATTTGCCACTAGCCGGAGTCACAGGGACAGTGGGTCGGGGGAAAATCGCCACTGGCTCGTGCTGGGAAGCAGCTCCCACCGGTGTCGTGACGGAAGAATGCCCCTCCCTCTAGGGGACGCAGTCGGCTGCCGAGACCGGAGCTAGTCCCCTTGTCCACTTCCACTCCCAGATGCTTCCAAAGACCGCTGCTCTCCATCGTCAAGAAAGTGAGTTCCAGTTCTGTCCATCTGCCCTTCGAGTGGCAACGACACGAAGCCTGGTCGCCCACGGACGCCTTTCCCTGACGTCAGGACAACCATCAGAAGTCTACAAGCCGGTGAGTCATTTCCAGGGACGCCGCGGTGGGACCTGAGACTGGAGCTCATCCCCGTGTTCGCTTGTCGAGGAAGACGCCGCAGAGTCTCTCTCCTAGCCAGGAAGAGAGTTCCACGCTTCTCTGAAGAAGCGGCTGTCCGGACAACCACCAATCGTCTTGAGCTTGAGTCGACGATGAGCTATGCTAGGAGACGCCGCGGTGGGAGCTGAGACTGGAGCTAGTCTCCTTGTTCGCTTGTCGAGGAAGACGCTTCCAAGCTTCGCTGAAGACACGGACGTCCGGACAGCCACCTCGTCGTCTTGAAGGAAGACTGCTCCAAGTCAGGTCATCTGAGGGACGCTGGGTGATTTTGTGGACGTCACGAACGGAGGTTGCCGCGCAGATTGCTATTGTTGAACAAGGTGACGGAGGTGTGCTCTCAACTGCGGATACGACTGCAGCACGTTTCGCCGAACAACCACTAGTCGTCTTGAGCGAAGACTTCGCCAAGCGTCATGAAGACAGTTCCAAGGCAGCGCCGAAGCAACGCAAGCATTTTGTAAGACGGATGTCTGAGGGACGATGAGCAACACTAAGAGACGCCGCAGTGGGAGCTGAGACTGGACCTGAGACTGGAGCACGTTTCGCCGAAGACACGAACGTCTGGACAATCGCCAGTCGTCTTGAGGGAAGATTGCTCCGAGTCAAGACGTCTAAGGGACGTTCCCTGTCCACCTTCCCATGAGGAGAGTTCAAAGGCAGTGCCAAAAGGACGCAAGACGGCAGCTTCTAGTCGCCAGACATCCAGACGAAGGAAGACTGCTCCAAGTGAAGTTGGTTCGCAGATCGCTGTCGGTAAGGCTGACATTGGAGCTAGTCCCATTGTTGACTACCGTCGTGACGTCAAATGCAGTCCTGCCAAGCCGCTGTCCAGTTGTCCTTCTTCAGGTGCACTTCCCATCGTCGTTGCTCAAGAAATTCGCGCGTCGCCTTGTCCACGGCCCTCAAAGACCTCAGTACAGTCTTTACCGAACTTGACGGAGCAACGGGCGCTATTCACCGTCATTCTGGAAGGACGGGCGAGTTTTGCAAGGGATGCCAAGGCTAGACTAGGCTAGACAAGGCGCTGTATAGCTCGCTGTCATGCGCGGCCTTAAAGTCGACGAATCGGTGGTGGGTACCGACTCGAAACTCCTCTGCCTTCTCCAAGGTCTGCCGCAATGTGAACTGGCCTGAACCAGCGCCTGTCGAGGAATGGTTCCAGGCGCTTGCACAAGACGGCTGAAAAGATCTGATGGGCTCCATTTAGGAGACTCAACCCGCCATACTTGGCACAGTTTAGAGCGTCGCCTTTCTTTCAGGCAAAGGATGATGATCAGAGTTGGTGCATGCACCTCCACCGATGCACAGTCCATGGGCGCCAGCAGCCTTGTTGGACCTCAGTCTGTCGCTTGCTGCCGTCACTTGACACTGAACGTTAGAAACAGACGTTAGACGTTAGCAAACGAAGAGTCACTCAAACAACTGCTGGGCACGGCGGCAAGGTCACGAGGACAGCAAAGCGTTTCAGTCCAGTCTCCCGGATTGGACTGGTCACCAGTCGAGCCACAGCCATGATCATCCCACGAGTGGAGTCCTCGTCCTCGTCCTCGTCCCCGTTCTGGCTCACTGATCCACGCTCTTCTACAGACCCAACGTGCGAGAGGAGTTTCAGAAAGGCCTCGGACAGTGCTCATCCAGATATGGTACCTTACCAGGTCGCAACGGACAAGGAGGAGCAAGGACAAGGAGAGCGGAGAAGTAAAAGCCGCACATCGAAGGTCGTGGTGTGTGGTTGGACAGACTCAAGCGGGCCCTTGCGACAGATTCCTGGGGTGGGCGGTGACGCTGCAGCAGTAGGATCTTGAGATGGTACACCATGCCCTCCTTGGCCGGAGAGTCAACGGAATCGACGGCAGTCTCCTCTAAGGACCCACGTTGCCCCCGTGAGGCCCTGCTCTGCCCCGGGATCGACTGCAGTCTCCTCTAAGGACCCACGTTGCCCCCGTGAGGCCCTGGTCTGCCCCGGAATCGACTGCAGTCTCCTCTAAGGACCCACGTTGCCCCCGGGAGGCCCTGGTCTGCCCCGGCATCGACTACAGTCTCCTCTAAGGACCCACGTTGCCCCCGGGAGGCCCTGGTCTGCCCCGGAATCGTCTGCAGTCTCCTCTAAGGACACACGTTGCCCCCGTGAGGCCCTGGTCTGCCCCGGAATCGACTGCAGTCTCCTCTAAGGACCCACGTTGCCCCCGTGAGGCCCTGGTCTGCCCCGGAATCGACTGCAGTCTCCTCTAAGGACCCACGTTGCCCCCGTGAGGCCCTGGTCTGCCCCGGAATCGACTGCAGGCTCCTCTAAGGACACACGTTGCCGCCGGGAGGCCCTGGTCTGCCCCGGAATCGACTGCAGTCTCCTCTTAGGGCACACGTTGCCCCCGTGAGGCCCTGGTCTGCCCCGGGATCGACTGCAGTCCCCTCTAAGGACCCACGTTGCCCCCGTGAGGCCCTGGTCTGCCATGGAATCGACTGCAGTCTCCTCTAAGGACACACGTTGCCCCCGTGAGGCCCTGGTCTGCCCTGGTCTGCCCCGGAATCGACTGCAGGCTCCTCTAAGGACACACGTTGCCCCCGGGAGGCCCTGGTCCGCCCCGGAATCGACTGCAGGCTCCTCTAAGGACCCACGTTGCCCCCGTGAGGCCCTGGTCTGCCCTGGTCTGCCCCGGAATCGACTGCAGGCTCCTCTAAGGACACACGTTGCCCCCGGGAGGCCCTGGTCTGCCCCGGAAACGACTGCAGTCCCCTCTAAGGACCCACGTTGCCCCCGTGAGGCCCTGGTCTGCCCCCGAATCGACTGCAGGCTCCTCTAAGGACCCACGTTGCCCCCGTGAGGCCCTGGTCTGCCCCCGAATCGACTGCAGTCCCCTCTAAGGACCCACGTTGCCCCCGGGAGGCCCTGGTCTGCCCCGGAAACGACTGCAGTCCCCTCTAAGGACCCACGTTGCCCCCGTGAGGCCCTGGTCTGCCCCGGGATCGACTGCAGTCTCTTCTTAGGACCCACGTTGCCCCCGTGAAGCCCTGGTCTGCCATGGAATCGTCTGCAGTCTCCTCTAAGGACACACGTTGCCTCCGTGAGGCCCTGGTGGCCCTGTCGTTCTCCAAATCCACTAAAGTCGCTCCTCCTCAGTACCAGCGGCATGTCACGCCTGCTCAGTGACCTCCTCCACGACCCCCTGGCTGCTATTCCGTCTGCCCATTGATTGCCCGTCCACCTGAAGTCAATTGCAATCACCACCGCCGCGTGGGTGCACCCGGCCGAGAGCAAGGAATTCCGAAAATTAACGCACATGACATCCACTCGCTCGTCTCTTATGCGACGCGACCGATGCCAAAGCAGCCCAGCCAGCCAGGCAGCCAGTCAGCCAGTCGGCCAACCAACCGCCTTTGCACGTGACCATGATTCTAGTCAGCGCGGCGCGTCCCCCCGCACAGTCGCGCTCCCGCCGCTCCGTCGCCACTCACCGTCAGTGAGTACGAATTAATTTTTTTCCTGGAAATGATTTCGCAATTAAAATTCTCCGTTTCCTTGCATTGCTTTGATTTTGGTTGGTTAGTGGTGCTGGGACTTGTGCTGCTCCTCTTGCTCCTGCTCCTGCTCCTGCTCCTGCTCCTGCTGCTCCTGATGATGATGATGATTGTTGTTGTTGTTGTTTAAATTTATGGACTAAACGTGGGCCGAACACGTCCATATTCCAAGGAACCAGCCACACTCGGCCAGCCAGCCAGCCCGAGCAGCGTCCAAGCATCAACGCAACGCACCGAGATTCACAGCCACGGCTCTGCTGCGAGACGCACTCGTGCCATGTGCACACAGGCCGCCAAGCGATCGCCCGATCAGGAAAGTGGGTGGAGGCCGGGGTATGCGCGCACTGGTGGTGGTGCTGGTGGGGCACCTGGACTCTGGACGCTGTGTTCCATTCATATGCAGAGATGTTATCCGGACGTACGTAGTTTTGGGATTTTCGTATGCAAATGCATCCCTTCTCCCGCCGGGGCCCCCCTTCCACCGCACGCCTGCCCCCGGCAGCACGGCCACCTCTGACACAGTCTACTCGGCTCTCTATGGGCATAATGAATGTCTCGCGATAACTGGCTGGGACGCTGCTGGGGCGCGGGTGTCCGTGACGGTGCGTGTGTCCGTGTGCGTGTGCGTGCCCGTGTCCGTGTCCGTGTGCCTCGCGCTCGCGCGTTGTTAAGCGAGTAGTTTATGCGCGGTTTTTGGCACTCGGCTACATCTAGTACGACTTCGCGTTTGCATATCTTTTGACAGGTACGCTCTTTTGTTTGCCATCTTCGCCTGTGTCGCCTCCGTTGTGCGGTCAATCTCTTCCGGTTGACGGAGTGCCGTGGCGGGGGGGGGGGGGGGGCAAAAAAATGCAAACTAAATCCCCGAACGAGGCTAGACGACGCGAGCTATTTGGGATATTCATGAAACGAACGAAGGACAAGCGCGCCGGCAAAACTGATGACGCCCCCCCTCCGCGCTTGGATTTTTGATTCAGTCTGCCTCCTCCGCCCGATCGAGGCGAATGAATATTTAATCGGTTTGGGCCGCGAGAGTGCGCAGATCAGCGGAGGATTGGATTTGAGACGCAGGCAATAATTTACGTCATTAATTCAGCTGCGACGGGACGTTTTTGGACGCAGCTTGGACTGAAAATGGCAAGAGTGATGTCGTCGTCGTCCGTTGGAATGATGCGACGGTGATGAGGACGATGATGATGCGTCGGTAGTGGGTGGGGAAGAGGGAGGGGGGGGGGAATGAATTTAAAGGCAAGCGATGGCCAGTGACATTGCCACCACCATCGGCCGTGTGTGCAGGCATCGTTGTCGTTTTCGTCGTCGTCGTGGTCGTCGTCGTGGTCGTCGTCGTGGTCGTCGCCGTGGTCGTCGTCAATCTCGTCGTCATCCTCGTCGTCGTTCACATCGTCCTTCTTGTCGTCGTAGTCATCTTCCTAGTCGCCGTCCACCTCGTCCACCTCGTCCACCTCGTCCACCTCGTCCGCCTCGTCCACCTCGTCCGCCTCGTCCACCTCGTCCACCTCGTCCACCTCGTCCGCCTCGTCCGCCTCGTCCACCTCGTCCACCTCGTCCACCTCGTCCGCCTCGTCGATGTCTTGAAGTAGAAATGGTGGAGGAGGAGGATTGGCAGGAGAAGGATGATCAGAAGGATGCGCACGGCGGTGAAGGAGGACGTGACAAACAATGCCCAGAAGAAGGAGAAGAAAGAGAACCACAAGAAGTCCCCAGATCGTCATCGTCATCGTCATCAACCATACGGCATGGCTTTCGTCAAGAGTTGACCCTCACTGGTGCTCTTGGCGATGATCCCTACTCAATCTTCGGCGTCGCGATTGACGATATCTTCCATTAGTCATTGATCGACATCCAGCGATAGGCGCTTGGCCGAGGCGGAGGAGGAGGAGGAGGAGGAGGAACACAGAAGCCAGCGCGAGTGCAGTACTCGTCTGTGCGTTCGATGCACACGCCGCCCGAGAATAATTATAATGAACGACAATCTGCAAGTCTAATCAGGGGACTACGGCTGGCGAGGCAGGCCAGTCGGGATTCAGTCTGGAAGACGGTGTGCTCCTTGAGCTGGTCGGGCGACGATGCACGAGGGCTCGGGCGAAGTCTTGTGAATTAAGGATGAACGTGGGATCGAGGGTGGTGGTGGTGGCGCACGGAGGTCCAGGCGACCATTTGTGGCGAGGATCGACGTGGGATCCTCGGAGCTCCAGGGCGACCATTTGTGGCGAGGATCGACGTGGGATCGAGGGTGGAATGGTGAACCACGGAGGTCCAGGGCGACCATTTGTGGCGAGGATCGACGTGGGATCCTCGGAGCTCCAGGGCGACCATTTGTGGCGAGGATCGACGTGGGATCGAGGGTGGAATGGTGAACCACGGAGGTCCAGGGCGACCATTTGTGGCGAGGATCGACGTGGGATCCTCGGAGCTCCAGGGCGACCATTTGTGGCGAGGATCGACGTGGGATCGAGGGTGGAATGGTGAACCACGGAGGTCCAGGGCGACCATTTGTGGCGAGGATCGACGTGGGATCCTCGGAGCTCCAGGGCGACCATTAGTGGCGAGGATCGACGTGGGATCGAGGGTGGAATGGTGAACCACGGAGGTCCAGGGCGACCATTTGTGGCGAGGATCGACGTGGGATCCTCGGAGCTCCAGGGCGACCATTTGTGGCGAGGATCGACGTGGGATCCTCGGAGCTCCAGGGCGACCATTTGTGGCGAGGATCGACGTGGGATCGAGGGTGGAATGGTGATCCACGGAGGTCCAGGCGCGGATCGCCGTGGGATCAAGGCTGAAGTGGTGATCTACGGAAGACCAGGGCGCGTGAAGCGACGATCCAGTGCGAGGCTCAATGAGCAGCCATCTCCACTCGATCTTCAGCAAATTTGACTGGTAACCCATCAAATTATCGAAGATCATCGACCATTCGTCCAAGGGACGGATGGCAACCTTGTCGTCTCGTATAACATCTCCTGGCCGCCGAAGGTTTCTCCGTCACCCCACTCGGCCGGTGGGTGAAAGCAATTTATGGGAGAGAAAATTTCATTTCGAAGATAAGTTACCTGCGGGCGATGATTGTAAAGTCTCCCCTTCCACCCCCACCCCCACACAGAGAGGAGAGAGGGAGAGAGAGAAAGCGCACACAAGAAAGGAACAAATTTTCAATTTAAAATGAATCACATAATGTAAATTTTCACTATTCTCCATCCGCCCAATCCACCCCCCCATTCCACCCCCCATTCCGCCCAGCACACATGAGCGAGCACAGGAAGAGACGACACAAAGTTCTAGTAGCTGCGCCAAGGACTAAGACTATAAGGACTCTCGCAGCACACATGGAAATAAGGGTGGATGCACCAGCAGGACAAACAAGAAAAAAGCACACACACACACACGCGCACACAAATTTTCCCTCGACAAGGCGCGTGTGCTGCATATGTGGCGGCGGCAGGATGCTGGATGGCTTCTTACTCCCTCCGAGAAAAAAAAGCAGAAAGAAACCCACCTCACCGACTGGTGGGTGGTCGGAGAACTGAAAAAGAAACCAGCAACAGCAACACACAAGGACCTCGTGGGGCTGTGACTGAGCGGGGCGTCCGTGTGTGTGTAACAATTTCTGCAGCAGCGGGTGATTTATGGAGGTTCCTCTCTGATCTTTCAATCCAGGGGCTGGCTGTGGATGCGGACTGACGGGAAAATATTCACGTATGCAAATTTCGTTCCACACTCGTTCTCTGTGTTCTGTGTTTTTTTTCTCCTCTCTTGTTCTCGGCGGTGTATGCTGTTCCCCTTCTCCGGACGAGGACGCACACATGCGGTCCTGACGCTGTGTGCGTGGCTATGTGAAGGATACATGAGCCGCTCCTTGGTAAATGCCCAATTCCCCGCAGCGGCACCGGGACTTCAAATGAAAATCAAAAGAATGTTCCCTTTTACAAAGTCATCCCTTCGCCGTCGCCGTCGCCTCAAAAAATGTATGGCTTCCCAATTATACGCAAATTAGATGTGTCCACCCCCACCACCCCCACCCATCCCGCCGACCACTTCCTGATGAAGACGACCGAGCGCCGGCTCGTGCGGGTGCACAAGGCAATTGCCATGAAATCCTTGCGCGACGGACATCAAAGGCGCATCGGAAAACTGAAAACTGAATTCCATCGAAAACTAGCAACCCCCACCCACCCACCCAAGCCCCACACCCTGGAAATTCCTTTCGAGCATCAGTTGGCCCATTCATTCGGTCGGACGGTTTCGGCGTTCGAAATTAATTGCAGCCCGGACGGTGGACGGCACGTCCCTGCCCGGGATAGGCGTAGACAGATAATTTTTCAATTAACAAGCGGTTTCGTAGTTTCTGAAGTAGTTCTTCGAGGGGGTTGCTTTTTAGTCGCTTTAAAGTGCCCCGCGATCCCCGCTGCCGGTTGGATTGGACGCTTGTGCGCAAATTTCACTCGAGCGTGACCAACTGGCGCGACAGAGCACCTGTCGCCGTGCAGCGCCGCAAATTCGATTTATTTCGATGGACGATTAGTTTGGCAAACTGCGACAGCGACTTCCGCTCCGGCTGACGTGAAGAGCGCGGCACGGACTTGAGCCGAATTTCGGGTCTGGTCCTCGTTAATTGACCGTGACGCGGTGATGTGTCGCCGGAGGGCAAGGGATGGAATCGATTTCGAGGCGGAAATGAATTCGCATTCGACGATGACAGGCGGCTGCTTGGAGGGACTGGGTGAGTGGTTGGCTGGACATGTGGTGCCACGGCTTGGGACCTCCTCTTCACGGGGGGGGGGGGGGGGGGGGTCTTCAACGTTCATCAAGAGTCGTGGCTTCAAGGATGGCGGAGTCTTTCTGGACATCATCTCCAGCGAAGGCTCGTAGTGCCCTGGGATGAGCCCCAGTCGCAGCGTCAGCCCTGGCCGTGACATTTTCCCTCGAAGGACATAGAAGCCATCGTCGCCGAGGAGGGACGATGGCATTCCATTCACTGCTGTGGACCATGAGCATTTTTCTGCATGTCCTAGTGAGTGTATCAATCGATCCTGAGAGTTTGGAGGGCATCCGGCAACATTGAGATTTTGACCCCAAAATCCAAGCAGTGGTTAGTAAGGCATTTTTGATGGATTTCAACGCCCATCTTCCAACTGCAACAGCGGCCCTATTAGGGCTACCGGCGACTTGCGGACATTTTTCTGCATGTCCTGGGGTGTGTATTTACCGATCCTGAGAGTTTGGGGCGCATCCGGCAACATTGAGATTTTGACCCCAAAATCCAAGCAGTGGTTAGTAAGGCATTTCTGATGGATTTCACGGCCCATCTTCCAACTGGCACAGCGGCCCTATTAGGGCTACCGGCGACTTGCGGACATTTTTCTGCATGTCCTGGTGAGTGTATTAATCGATCCTGAGAGTTTGGAGGGCATCCGGCAACTTTGAGGTTTTGACTCCAAAATCCAAGCAGTGGTTAGTAAGGCATTTCTGATGGATTTCACGGCCCATCTTCCAACTGCCACAGCGGCCCTAGTAGGGCTACCGGCGACTTGCGGGCATTTTTCTGCATGTCCTGGTGAGTGTATCAATCGATCCTGAGAGTTTGGAGGGCATCCGGCAACATTGAGATTTTGACCCCAAAATCCAAGCAGTGGTTAGTAAGGCATTTCTGATGGATTTCACGGCCCGTCTTCCAGCTGCCACAGCGGCTATACTAGGGCTACCGGCGACTTGCGGGCATTTTTCTGCATGTCCTGGTGAGTGTATCAATCGATCCTGAGAGTTTGGAGGGCATCCGGCAACATTGAGATTTTGACCCCAAAATCCAAGCAGTGGTTAGTAAGGCATTTCTGATGGATTTCACGGCCCGTCTTCCAGCTGCCACAGCGGCTATACTAGGGCTACCGGCGACTTGCGGGCATTTTTCTGCATGTCCTGGTGAGTGTATCAATCGATCCTGAGAGTTTGGAGGGCATCCGGCAACATTGAGATTTTGACCCCAAAATCCAAGCAGTGGTTAGTAAGGCATTTCTGATGGATTTCACGGCCCGTCTTCCAGCTGCCACAGCGGCTATACTAGGGCTACCGGCGACTTGCGGGCATTTTTCTGCATGTCCTGGTGAGTGTATCAATCGATCCTGAGAGTTTGGAGGGCATCCGGCAACATTGAGATTTTGACCCCAAAATCCAAGCAGTGGTTAGTAAGGCATTTCTGATGGATTTCACGGCCCGTCTTCCAGCTGCCACAGCGGCTATACTAGGGCTACCGGCGACTTGCGGGCATTTTTCTGCATGTCCTGGTGAGTGTATCAATCGATCCTGAGAGTTTGGAGGGCATCCGGCAACATTGAGATTTTGACCCCAAAATCCAAGCAGTGGTTAGTAAGGCATTTCTGATGGATTTCACGGCCCGTCTTCCAGCTGCCACAGCGGCTATACTAGGGCTACCGGCGACTTGCGGGCATTTTTCTGCATGTCCTGGTGAGTGTATCAATCGATCCTGAGAGTTTGGAGGGCGTCCGGTGACATTGAGATTTTGACCCCAAAATCCAAGCAGTGGTTAGTAAGGCATTTTTGATGGATTTCAACGCCCATCTTCCAACTGCAACAGCGGCCCTATTAGGGCTACCGGCGACTTGCGGACATTTTTCTGCATGTCCTGGTGAGTGTATCAATCGATCCTGAGAGTTTGGAGGGCGTCCGGTGACATTGAGATTTTGACCCCAAAATCCAAGCAGTGGTTAGTAAGGCATTTTTGATGGATTTCAACGCCCATCTTCCAACTGCAACAGCGGCCCTATTAGGGCTACCGGCGACCTGCGGACATTTTTCTGCATGTCCTGGTGAGTGTATCAATCGATCCTGAGAGTTTGGAGGACATCCGGCAACATTGAGATTTTGACCCCAAAATCCAAGCAGTGGTTAGTAAGGCATTTTTGATGGATTTCAACGCCCATCTTCCAACTGCAACAGCGGCCCTATTAGGGCTACCGGCGACTTGCGGACATTTTTCTGCATGTCCTGGTGAGTGTATCAATCGATCCTGAGAGTTTGGAGGGCGTCCGGTGACATTGAGATTTTGACCCCAAAATCCAAGCAGTGGTTAGTAAGGCATTTTTGATGGATTTCAACGCCCATCTTCCAACTGCAACAGCGGCCCTATTAGGGCTACCGGCGACCTGCGGACATTTTTCTGCATGTCCTGGTGAGTGTATCAATCGATCCTGAGAGTTTGGAGGGCGTCCGATAACATTGAGATTTTGACCCCAAAATCCAAGCAGTGGTTAGTAAGGCATTTTTGATGGATTTCAACGCCCATCTTCCAACTGCAACAGCGGCCCTATTAGGGCTACCGGCGACTTGCGGACATTTTTCTGCATGTCCTGGTGAGTGTATCAATCGATCCTGAGAGTTTGGAGGGCGTCCGGTGACATTGAGATTTTGACCCCAAAATCCAAGCAGTGGTTAGTAAGGCATTTTTGATGGATTTCAACGCCCATCTTCCAACTGCAACAGCGGCCCTATTAGGGCTACCGGCGACTTGCGGACATTTTTCTGCATGTCCTGGGGTGTGTATTTAGCGATCCTGAGAGTTTGGGGCGCATCCGGCAACATTGAGATTTTGACCCCAAAATCCAAGCAGTGGTTAGTAAGGCATTTCTGATGGATTTCACGGCCCGTCTTCCAACTGGCACAGCGGCCCTATTAGGGCTACCGGCGACTTGCGGACATTTTTCTGCATGTCCTGGTGAGTGTATCAATCGATCCTGAGAGTTTGGAGGGCGTCCGGTGACATTGAGATTTTGACCCCAAAATCCAAGCAGTGGTTAGTAAGGCATTTTTGATGGATTTCAACGCCCATCTTCCAACTGCAACAGCGGCCCTATTAGGGCTACCGGCGACCTGCGGACATTTTTCTGCATGTCCTGGTGAGTGTATCAATCGATCCTGAGAGTTTGGAGGGCGTCCGATAACATTGAGATTTTGACCCCAAAATCCAAGCAGTGGTTAGTAAGGCATTTCTGATGGATTTCAACGCTCATCTTCCAACTGCCACAGCGGCCCTATTAGGGCTACCGGCGACCTGCGGACATTTTTCTGCATGTCCTGGTGAGTGTATCAATCGATCCTGAGAGTTTGGAGGGCGTCCGATAACATTGAGATTTTGACCCCAAAATCCAAGCAGTGGTTAGTAAGGCATTTCTGATGGATTTCACGGCCCGTCTTCCAACTGGCACAGCGGCCCTATTAGGGCTACCGGCGACTTGCGGACATTTTTCTGCATGTCCTGGTGAGTGTATCAATCGATCCTGAGAGTTTGGAGGGCGTCCGGTGACATTGAGATTTTGACCCCAAAATCCAAGCAGTGGTTAGTAAGGCATTTTTGATGGATTTCAACGCCCATCTTCCAACTGCAACAGCGGCCCTATTAGGGCTACCGGCGACTTGCGGACATTTTTCTGCATGTCCTGGTGAGTGTATCAATCGATCCTGAGAGTTTGGAGGGCGTCCGGTGACATTGAGATTTTGACCCCAAAATCCAAGCAGTGGTTAGTAAGGCATTTTTGATGGATTTCAACGCCCATCTTCCAACTGCAACAGCGGCCCTATTAGGACTACCGGCGACTTGCGGACATTTTTCTGCATGTCCTGGGGTGTGTATTTAGCGATCCTGAGAGTTTGGGGCGCATCCGGCAACATTGAGATTTTGACCCCAAAATCCAAGCAGTGGTTAGTAAGGCATTTCTGATGGATTTCAACGCTCATCTTCCAACTGCCACAGCGGCCCTATTAGGGCTACCGGCGACTTGCGGACATTTTTCTGCATGTCCTGGTGAGTGTATCAATCGATCCTGAGAGTTTGGAGGGCGTCCGGTGACATTGAGATTTTGACCCCAAAATCCAAGCAGTGGTTAGTAAGGCATTTTTGATGGATTTCAACGCCCATCTTCCAACTGCAACAGCGGCCCTATTAGGGCTACCGGCGACTTGCGGACATTTTTCTGCATGTCCTGGTGAGTGTATCAATCGATCCTGAGAGTTTGGAGGGCGTCCGGTGACATTGAGATTTTGACCCCAAAATCCAAGCAGTGGTTAGTAAGGCATTTTTGATGGATTTCAACGCCCATCTTCCAACTGCAACAGCGGCCCTATTAGGGCTACCGGCGACTTGCGGACATTTTTCTGCATGTCCTGGTGAGTGTATCAATCGATCCTGAGAGTTTGGAGGGCGTCCGGTGACATTGAGATTTTGACCCCAAAATCCAAGCAGTGGTTAGTAAGGCATTTTTGATGGATTTCAACGCCCATCTTCCAACTGCAACAGCGGCCCTATTAGGGCTACCGGCGACCTGCGGACATTTTTCTGCATGTCCTGGTGAGTGTATCAATCGATCCTGAGAGTTTGGAGGGCGTCCGATAACATTGAGATTTTGACCCCAAAATCCAAGCAGTGGTTAGTAAGGCATTTCTGATGGATTTCAACGCTCATCTTCCAACTGCCACAGCGGCCCTATTAGGGCTACCGGCGACCTGCGGACATTTTTCTGCATGTCCTGGTGAGTGTATCAATCGATCCTGAGAGTTTGGAGGGCGTCCGATAACATTGAGATTTTGACCCCAAAATCCAAGCAGTGGTTAGTAAGGCATTTTTGATGGATTTCAACGCCCATCTTCCAACTGCAACAGCGGCCCTATTAGGGCTACCGGCGACTTGCGGACATTTTTCTGCATGTCCTGGTGAGTGTATCAATCGATCCTGAGAGTTTGGAGGGCGTCCGGTGACATTGAGATTTTGACCCCAAAATCCAAGCAGTGGTTAGTAAGGCATTTTTGATGGATTTCAACGCCCATCTTCCAACTGCAACAGCGGCCCTATTAGGACTACCGGCGACTTGCGGACATTTTTCTGCATGTCCTGGGGTGTGTATTTAGCGATCCTGAGAGTTTGGGGCGCATCCGGCAACATTGAGATTTTGACCCCAAAATCCAAGCAGTGGTTAGTAAGGCATTTCTGATGGATTTCACGGCCCGTCTTCCAACTGGCACAGCGGCCCTATTAGGGCTACCGGCGACTTGCGGACATTTTTCTGCATGTCCTGGTGAGTGTATCAATCGATCCTGAGAGTTTGGAGGGCGTCCGGTGACATTGAGATTTTGACCCCAAAATCCAAGCAGTGGTTAGTAAGGCATTTTTGATGGATTTCAACGCCCATCTTCCAACTGCAACAGCGGCCCTATTAGGGCTACCGGCGACCTGCGGACATTTTTCTGCATGTCCTGGTGAGTGTATCAATCGATCCTGAGAGTTTGGAGGACATCCGGCAACATTGAGATTTTGACCCCAAAATCCAAGCAGTGGTTAGTAAGGCATTTTTGATGGATTTCAACGCCCATCTTCCAACTGCAACAGCGGCCCTATTAGGGCTACCGGCGACTTGCGGACATTTTTCTGCATGTCCTGGTGAGTGTATCAATCGATCCTGAGAGTTTGGAGGGCGTCCGGTGACATTGAGATTTTGACCCCAAAATCCAAGCAGTGGTTAGTAAGGCATTTCTGATGGATTTCAACGCTCATCTTCCAACTGCCACAGCGGCCCTATTAGGGCTACCGGCGACCTGCGGACATTTTTCTGCATGTCCTGGTGAGTGTATCAATCGATCCTGAGAGTTTGGAGGACATCCGGCAACATTGAGATTTTGACCCCAAAATCCAAGCAGTGGTTAGTAAGGCATTTTTGATGGATTTCAACGCCCATCTTCCAACTGCAACAGCGGCCCTATTAGGGCTACCGGCGACTTGCGGACATTTTTCTGCATGTCCTGGTGAGTGTATCAATCGATCCTGAGAGTTTGGAGGGCGTCCGGTGACATTGAGATTTTGACCCCAAAATCCAAGCAGTGGTTAGTAAGGCATTTCTGATGGATTTCAACGCTCATCTTCCAACTGCCACAGCGGCCCTATTAGGGCTACCGGCGACCTGCGGACATTTTTCTGCATGTCCTGGTGAGTTTATCAATCGATCCTGAGAGTTTGGAGGGCGTCCGATAACATTGAGATTTTGACCCCAAAATCCAAGCAGTGGTTAGTAAGGCATTGTCTGATGGATTTCAACGCTCAATGGATGTCAAGGTCACTTTCGCCGACAATTTTTCCTACTTTCTACCGATCGTAGCCGCGTGGTAATGGGAGCCTGTATGTATTTTTGCATGCTGAATCGATTGCAACAAACGGCATTCGAAACAACCGCACGGTTTAGGAGATATGGCCGATTTTCCAAAAAATATACCTTTTCGGTCACTTTTTCCTACCTTCTACTGGTCGTAGCGGCATGAAATTGGGCTCAAAAGAAGCGTCTGACCGTCGCGCATGTATTCCAAAAATACTGGAACAAAAGCAAAATCGCCGAAAAACGCTTAGTTTTCGAGATATGAGCGATTTTGTAAAATTTGTTATTTTTTGTCACTTTCTCCCGTATTTTTCCCTACTTCCTTCTTGCCGCAGCGGGACACATATAGGCTCAAAAGAAGCGTGCTTGCATGCTGAATCGTTTGCAAGTGAAATGAAGTAAAACAAGCCAATACTTTCCGAGATATCACCGATTTTCCAAATTTTGTGACTCCAGGTTACACATTCCACACATTCAAGCAAATATCTCCGGTCCTACTGGGTGTACCGGCATGTATGAGCACTCAAAAGACGCGTCTTTGCGTGCTGAATAATAAGCATTTTAAATCAACCGAAACAAGGCAACCGTTTTCGAGATATGTCCGATTTTCCAAAATAAACGACTTTAAGTCACGTTTCGGCACTCTTAAGCGGATATCTCCTGACGTAGTTGTCGTAGCTGCATGGGGGTAGGCTCTAAAGACGCGTCTTTTCATGCAGAAAAAAACGGATTTTTGCCTCAGCTCTCCAGCGAATTCTCCCCCCTCCCCCGCCACCAAAATCCAAGCAGTGGTTAGTAAGGCATTTCTGATGGATTTCACGGCCCATCTTCCAGCTGCCACGGCTCATCCGGGCTGACCCCGTTCAGCAACACATATGCGCGCTCATTCACCGATCATCGTCTTGACCAGGGCAACAAGAACACAAAAAAAAAAAACCGCCCAGTTGAACTGACTGAAAACGAAAGGCGAACAACGACCACGACGACGACGATGATGAAGATGAAGCCAACGCTGATGTGATGACGAGGAGATGAGGCCAGGCAGACGACGGACGAACTCCACTACGTCGTGTTTATGAATGAAACACCAGATTATGGACACAACGACGAAAAATCACCGAGCGACTGAATGAAAATGTTCCCAGCACGGCGCGCTGCCAACGGCAACGACCGACCGACCGGCCAAGCCAAACACCGTCAACCATTACGACGATAATGATCATCATCGCGCTTATCAAGTGGTATGTTAATTTTTCGTTGATCTCGCGCACACCACAGAATCCCGGCCGAGCGAGAGGAGCTTTATTTATTTTTATTGCGGCCTGACATTAAATTAAATGAATAAATTACGATTTCAGGGTGTGTTCCGTTTTGAGAGGTGCGCGCGACTGTCACACACACCGGCGACGGCGGTGAAGTGGCCGCTCGATCGCTCGATCGCTCGATCGCTCGATCGCTTGGTCGCCCTTGCGCCTTTAACGATCAAATTCATGGCGGTAATTAACAGCGCTCGAGCGAGCGAGCGAGAGAGAGAGAGATCCAATCGAACGGAGCACTTAATATTTTACGATAGACGATTATTAATTGTGAGGGAACATTGCATTCGACAGCGCGGACCGCCACCACGGCATCCATTCGGAGCGGAGCCGTGCAATGGCTGCCGCTGCTGAGGAGGCGCACAAAGGTGCGACCAACGCAATGACAGTGCAGACAGCGAGCGCGAAGGGAGGACACGATCTTTGCTTGCGCAGCGGATAAGGAATTCCTGCGGTCCCCGCGCCGATGCACCGGAATTTGAAACAGTGTTCGGCGCGCATATTGCATCCACCCACGGAGAGCGATGAGATAAGTGTTTGATCGCACTTCGGTGTGTCGTCCTCGTGACGCTGGATCTTTGTTTTGTGTGTTGTGGTCAGGGATTGGCATTCGCACGGGGGAACGCGCGGTGCACGGGCGTGCGAACGCTGGAGGATACCCTGCGGATGCTTGCCAATTAGAGGCCGCAATAAATCACCGCGGTTATGAATGATGGGGTGGGGAAGTGCCCGGCCGGGGGTTCAGAGGACGACGTTGTTTGGCGGCTGCAGTCGGGAGAGGGTTGGAAAAAGCTTCACAAAAGGTTGGATTGAACAGCAGGGTCCGGCGGTAGGTGCTCGATGGGTTCAGCAGGATATGGTGCGAGTCGCCCTTGGGTCCAGTTGGAGGGGGTCCGGATGAGAGATCTTCCATCGTCCAGGTGTCCCTTGCAGCCTCTTGACAAGCCAAGCGAGGACTTCTCCCAGTGTTCTCCGTCGGAGACTGGGGCATTGGCAAAGGCAGTGAGTAGCGTCCCCTGCATACGGGCTCAGGGGTGAGTCGCATCTTGTGCGAGTCTCATCTCAGCGACTGGTGGTGGCCCATGGCGTTGTGGGTATGTGCGTCGACCCCAACCTCGACGTCCAAGGTTCGATTCCAGCTCTGAGCGACGGAGATCATTTTCACGGCGTTGTGGGTCTGTGCGTCGACCCCAACCTCGACGTCCAAGGTTCGATTCCAGCTCTGAGCGACGGAAATCATTTTCACGGCCCCACCTCTGTCGGGTCACTGACAATGCCGTCCTGTCTAGAAAAAGCTTCTCAAACTTGGCCGTTCAGCCGTCGCCATAAGACTGCCGGTCCCTTCCACTCGTGAGAGAACACCACTAGTCGTTGCTGAGAAGCTGTGCCCTGGCCCTCTACAGGCTGCATCGCCGCCCATATATCTCAGCGACTACCACTCGCAGCTGATTTTGGCTGCATCTTGTCGAATTTCGCTGTCCTCTGCATTTTGAAGGTTTTTGTATAAAAAAGGGAAGAATGCCGCTTTGGGAAGCTTACGGACACGGTGCTGTATCGGTTCGCCCGCTTCCGTGAAAGACGCACCTCGCTGTGGTCGTCGATTGAATTATGGACCGTCACATAAGCAACCGCGACATCGTGCCAACGCACTAAACATTCCTCATCAAAGGCTGGCTACAAGAAGAAGTTAGGCACCACATGCCACATTGTCTGTGAGCCGAATAACCATCGGAAATCTAAGCGAATGGTGACAGGCGACGAAAAGTGAATCAATGGCGACAAAAATGTGCGAAGAAGATCATGGC
The DNA here is from genome assembly GCA_916610145.1 of Eristalis arbustorum. Classification (NCBI taxonomy): domain Eukaryota; kingdom Metazoa; phylum Arthropoda; class Insecta; order Diptera; family Syrphidae; genus Eristalis; species Eristalis arbustorum. Next base: position 3,665,646 of record OU744321.1, on the reverse strand, counting down.
TCAAGCCTGGTTGGAGCTCGACGAGTGGCCAACCAAAGCCCGGATTGACACCTCGAAAGGTTATGCTGCGTGTATGGTGGGATCGAAAAAGGAATCATCCACTGTGAGCTGCTCCAGCCTGGTCCTACACTCTACAGTCAGCAATCGATGGAGAAAACGTCTTCGTCTGCCATCAGGACTCGGCACAGACTGGCAGAGCATGGCTGGGAAGTTCTGATGCACCCACCAGTCAATTAAGACTTCCACTTCGGTCAACCAAAACTGAGACAAACCCAGCCACAATGAGCTAAAGCCATGGCCCTAAGACTCCACCTAGCGGCACTTCAGAATAAACAAGTAACGAAACAGTATGCGCCCCACTGTACGCCGACATGAATTACCGTGAACTTGGCGAAAGCCTTTGCAGCTGCTGGGAATAAAAAGGCTTATCGCTGGAAAAGGTGGTGTCCATGGGCATCTCAAGAGCACCCACCGCGTCTACGCACGCACCCAATGTGTCCCTGTCCATGGGAAGGGGATTGCGAAAGCCGTGGGTGTTGATCTGAGCCTCCTGTGAGGCAGATGCATGCCGATCTTTGTAATCTGCAAAATTTTGGTAAGACAAGGCCAAGCTGCCTGGTGACTGTCCGGCTTCCAGTCACAAAGACCAAGCTGCCTGGTGACGCTCCGGCTTCCAGTCATCAAGACCAAGCTGCCTGGTGGCGGTCCGGCTTCCAGTCATCAAGACCAAGCTGCCTGGTGGCGGTCCGGCTTCCAGTCACCAAGACCAAGCTGCCTGGTGACTGTCCGGCTTCCAGTCACCAAGACCAAGCTGCCTGGTGACTGTCCGGCTTCCAGTCACCAAGACCAAGCTGCCTGGTGACTGTCCTGCTTCCAGTCATCAAGACCAAGCTGCCTGGTGACTGTCCGGCTTCCAGTCACCAAGACCAAGCTGCCTGGTGGCGGTCCTGCTTCCAGTCATCAAGGCCAAGCTGCCTGCTGACTGTCCGGCTTCCAGTCATCAAGACCAAGCTGCCTGGTGACGGCTTGGTCTCCCTCTCCTTCTCGAAGCAGGAAGCTCGCGTCGTTGTCCATGCGCTCGTTGTGGTCGCGTCAGTGTGTAGTCGACGGACTTTATCCTTCCGGACTACATCCACATCCTGGTGCAGTTCGCTGCTCTTCTCCTCCTTCCACATGGGGACCATGCTTCCGAGGAAGAATCTTCTTCTTTCGAAGGCATCAACAGTCAGCCACGATCCGGCTCTCGGCTCCTTAAGGCAGGACTGGCAGAATGAGACTCTCCGAGCCAGGAGGCCGAAGGGGCAACGGTTTTCCGAGGACGATTCTGCGTCGGATCTCCCACTAAGACGGTATTCGTGGACGTTCACATCTGCCCCGAGGTGGACAAGCTCCTCCATTTCTTCTTCCTCTTTGATCGGCGCTACAGTCCGGGGTGGACCTGTCCCTCTAGCCAGCGCGATCCTTAGCCAGCTGCCTCCAGTTGCGCACACCAAGTTGGTCGAGGTCCTTTTCCACTTGGGTGCGCCATCTAGTGCGAGGACGTCCTTCCTGTTGCGCTGTCTCAATGACTCGGTGACGAAGACTCCTCCATTGACTGCCTCGAAATTGTGGGTGCCCAGTGGGCTGCCATTCAGCTACGGCCGCGTGAAGTTGTGGAAAAAAATCTCCGACAAGGCGGCCTTAAGCTTAAAGGAGTGTCTCAAGAGCGCTGATGGCCGCCCCACATGTTCCGAAAACCGCACTTTGGCTGCGCCAATCGATTGTGACGTTTTCTTGAAGCCGTCTAGCATCTGCCACTTGGACCAGATGCCCGCTGCTGAGCCCACAGGACGCGTCTCCGTTTATTGCCCGAAAACCTCATCCAATTACCGATGCACTTTGGCTGCGCGTTCCGGTCCAGTGGGCAGTCCTTTCGTCCTCCAGCCGCGGTCCCGACCAGTGCCCAGCCAAGAGTCGCGAAGAAAGACCTCATTTCTTCCCGTTTTTATTCCACCGCACCCACCTGACTACCGGAAGTGCAGAATTTTCATCCGTTTAGTCGCGCTCAGCGGGCCGCCGTATTAGTTCGCTCTAATGGCAGGAAATATAAAAGCGCACTGCTTCGCGACTTTTACGACTGCACCCGGCAACTGGCATTGTTTTATGGGCATTCAGCGCGACCCCACTACCGATGCCAGCACCCACCTGACGTCAGTTAGACTTGTGACAATTGGGGGACGTGTCCTGTCGCGTGTGAGTGTCCTGGTGGCAAGATGAGCCCGTTTTATGACACAATCTCGACTAGTGCGAGGCATTTTGAACGTTCCCCCAGTCAGAGTGATGCATTTTCTGTCGGGGATGGTGGGTGGAGGCGATGCCTGTGGAAGGCGACCCCCTTACCATCTGGAGGGTATCAGCGTCATCGTGGAAGAAATCAATATTTCTAGACAAAAGCCCCCCCCACACACACACGCGCTTGAAGACATTGAGATATGATCACATTCGAGATGCCGTCACTCGACTAATTCATAACCGCACCTCGCACCTATTGTTCATTCATAAAAATGCCCCGCTTGACCGGTATCCACACCGCATCCGCGGGACACACGGAAGACGACCGACCGACGACGCTGCCGATGACGATGAAGAAGACGAAGAAGAAGGGAAACAAAAAATTAGAAAATTAAATTAACCAGCCTCCAAGTGGACGTTCTGCCTGTGGTCTCCCAGGGGTACCTAATGTATGATAATGAATGTGATGTTTCATTTGTAACAACACCGTGTCCCGGGCCTGGTAGGTGACACAACAGCAACACCCCGCGCTCGATATGTGGTCCTGTGGACATTAGAGTGCACAAAACAAACACAAGAAAAAAAACAACAACCCCCGTCCTGGGTCTGCCTCGCGCGCGCTCTCTCTCTCTCTCGCTGTGGATGGCGATGGACAAACAAGACGACCACTCGGGAGGTGGCTGCGACGACGATGAGTGAGTGCCGAACGGTCGAGGGGGGGCCGATGGCCAGAGAAAGGTGAGAATGTTAATGACACCATAAATTAGACATAATTTGGGCTTTCGCTTCGCTGAGGTGGGCTGGCTGGCTGAGGGGATTCATTCATCGTTTGACAGTGGGAGGTCATGGATAATCCCCCCCCCCCTCCCTCCCCCGACTCCAATCAGTCATAAGGGGGACGTCCCATCATCGCCTTAATTGCATCGCTCGCTCGCTCGCCCTCCCCTGGCAACCGGAAGCTGGCTAATCTCTGCCTCGTCATCGCTGTGATTATTCATCGAAATCTCTGCTAGTCACTCGACTGTGCTCGGCCGACTGAATCGCCATCCCGAGAGTCATCCGAAACAAGAGAAACAAAACCGTCGTGTCATTGCCGACGAACGGCAGATAGAGGCGATTAAGTCCAAAGACATCCGATGTCATTTATTACGTCTGAAGTCTTATTTAATCGCGATGCAAACAGCATTCGTGTCCATTCACTCGTATCATCCACCCGTTGGCCTGTGGACCGCCATCCCTTGTGTCGGTGTGTGTGTGTGCGTTTGCGTCGCACTTCCGGCTGGCACGTGAGCACAAATCTGGCAAATCTACACGGCATGCCAGGCCGAAGGACAAATCAGGACAATTAAACCCGTTTAAGGGTCGATTTCAACTAACTGCCGACGAGGGTGACGTCGCTCGCACGGAGAGACAGGCAGGCAGACAGAAAGGGTTGAGAGAGCGACACTTCCGGCGCGTGAAAACGGCCGTGGGTGGGGGCGGGCGATGGCACAACAGCCGTGTCCTAATTAACAAGTGTCATTGTTTGAGGCGGTGTTGAAGGGGTGACCCGATGAGGACGACGACGACGATGGGGGATGGTGATTAGAGCCAGAGATTGGGAGTACAAATGACGATGGGCGGGATGTGATTTACGATCAAATTAATGAGGCCAATGGGTGGATGGGGGCGGAGTGGGCTCTTGAGGCGCTGACATGGGCGGCTTGCATGGGAATTCTACGGCTAGGGCGACACTGGAAAACGCGAGAACGCCGGCAAGAGCCTTGACTGCTTCCGGCCTTGGTGTCCTGTCCGACCGCTTCGATACCACGAACGAGCCTGGCCTTGGTGTCCTGGGGACCGCTTCGATACCACGAACGAGCCTGGCCTTGGTGTCCTGGGGACCGCTTCGATACCACGAACGAGACATTAACCGAAGCGAGTGACAAAGTCTGCGTTCCACTGGGACTTCCTGGCAGAAATTCAAATTTACTGGCACTCCTAGCATTGTTGGTGTTGCCTAGGGACCGCTGTGCCCTTAGTCCGCACCGAGTCGTTGGTCAAGGAGGACTGTGTGTGGAATTGGTGGCCACCTCCAGACGAGAGAGACAGAAACTCACATTTAGTCGCTCTGCTCTCGGCCTTCAGTCAGGCTAGCTGGCGGGTCAAGTGGATCCAGGACAGCTGGTAGATTCTCTCTAGATTTGGCTATTAGTCCGATGGGGGCTCCTCTGACGCTATTTTGCTGGCAGTCGCGACAGCCAGAGTTCACCTCGAACAGGAGCCACGGCAAGGGCCAGCTTACGCCACAGACAGAGTCGTCATCGCTAGAGACAGCGTTGCCCAAGAGTCCGTGAGGGTTCTCTCTGTGACTGAGACGTTCGAGTGAGACGCTCGACTGAGACGATCGACTGAGACGTTCGACTGAGGCCTTCGACTGAGACGCTCGACTGAGACGCTCGACTGAGACGCTCGACTGAGACGTTCGACTGAGGCCTTCGACTGAGACGCTCGACTGAGACGCTCGAATGAGGCCTTCGCCTGAAAACTTCGACTGAGACGCTCGACGATATGAAGAAATGCAGTTGATTTGTTCTGAAATGCAACTTGAAAGTCTACATCGCACATTGGCGCAAACCGCTGCGTGTAGCTTCGCGTGGGACGACGAGTAAGCGCCTAGGTGAGATGGGGACAAGGCATTTTTCGTCATCATCGTCAGAAGAGACCCAAACTGAAGCCGTCCTCGGAGCCGAGGTACTCATTCTGACTTGGCTGTCCATCGTCCCGAGGAGTGCCTTGCCACAGGCAGGCCAGCCAATGATGGCAAATTTTCACCTCCAGCCAGCTCGGACCTGGTGTCTCAGCAACCACTCGTGTTGTGTGCCGTCTGCCGTCTCCGAACGGTCAAGTTTGAGAAGCTGTTGCTAGACCCCCTGAGCATGACTCGAGTGACCTACCCACAACGCCTCGAGCCACTCCTGGCCGCGGTCGTTCGGCCCTCTCCCTGTCAACCGTGTGACGTCTCATCGTGCAGTCGGAGTTCCTCATCCACCAGCTTAAGCAGAGCCACTCATCCTCGCACACGCATCTCGCACACTCCCCCGACCTCGCCGCAGCAAGGCTGAGCCCTTCTTTTGCAAAATTGAACCCAGCCACGTCCACCAAGAGCCATCATTTAGCAGAGACACCCACCAGAGCTGACGTCAGAGTGCCCAATCCCCACACAAAACCGTTGATTTCTCCCCGAAAACCGCCGAGAACCCCCTTAAAGTGGATGAATTCATGAATGCTACACCTGCAGCCATCATTTGCAAAAAACCGCATCAAAAAATTCGCATTTTTGGCGAAAATCGAAAAAATGCACGAATTCGGCGAAAAAATGCAGTAAAATGCGAAACCGCCTCAGTCGACTTTTTCCGCGGCGAGCGTGCAAAATCGAAAATCGATTTTTGGGCAATTTTGACCGGTTTTCGGGTGAAGAGTGGGTGGGGTGGAGTGAGTGGAGGGCGAGTGTGAAGTGTGCATCGAAAATTTGAAGGAAATCGACGCAGAAATGCAAAAACGAGGCGATGTCGGAGTGGTGGAGGCATGCCGTCGTGAGGGACTGTTCGGGATTTGTTGGTTTTTGTGATAAATGCGACGGGGTTTAGGGGGGAGATGGATGGAATGGAGTGAGGGGGGAGAGGAGGTGAGGTACTGGCCAGAAATTTGACGGGAATCGGTGGGAAAATGCGGAAATGAGACGTCGACGGCTGGAGCTGGCTGTGGACTGGTGGCGGTGGACTGGTGGCGTCGGCAAGGCGTGCTGGGGTGGGTGACGGTGAAGCCAATACAGTCCGTGGTCTGAGACACATTCGGCGGCAGTCTAGGTGACTTGGTGAGCTTTCCGTTCGAACGCCTGGCAACCTGGTCGTGGGACCTCTCCTGGACAAGGAGCATCGCAGTGAATCGCATTTGTTCCCGTTTCCGTGGCGGACGGGCTTGAGGACATTTGCCACAGAGGCAGTCTCTTCTTGTACGCTCAGGTGGCGACGTTCCTTCGTCGCTTAGTGCCCGCCTCTTGTCAGAAACCTGGCTTACGATCCTCGTTTGGTCAGCGAAGCTCAAGGCGCCGAGAATGGGCTCTGATGTGTCCAGCAGCTGGCGCTTGGATTATGTTGTTGGCCGTGATCCTTCGTGGCGGTCGTTGTCCGTGGTGGACGCCGCGGTCCGAGATGGACGCCACGGTCCGAGGTGGACGCCTCAGTCCGAGGTGGACGCCGCAGTCCGAGGTGGACCCTAGAATCTGAAATGGATCCTCACACGACAAACCTCTCCAGCCGCCACATGAAGTTGACTGAGGTCACCCTAGCTTTGCGTGCACCGCCACCTTGTGCTTCGATGACGTCCGCTGCGTTTGCCCACAGGCTCAGAGGCGACGCTAAGTTGTCCACTGGCTCTACACGACCCATCCACCCGAGACGTGGGGTTCATAGAGCGGTGCACAGACAGACACAGTACAGCACAGGCCACCAGCTGGTGTGTCCTTATGGAGCCTACTGCGGCCTTGAAGAAGCTGGTGGATGTTGGTGTGAGCCCCGGTGGCCAGCGCGATGTTGTGTGCAGACTGGTGGACCGTGGAGTGCTCTGGTGAACGTTGACAAGCTTTTGAGGAGCCTCGTGGACCTTGGGGTACCATGCTCTGGTAGACATGGTGTGCCCTTGAGGACCCCGAGCTGTGGTTGGCTGGCAAGCTCTTCTGAACCTCGGTGGGACCAAGGAAGTCGGGTGTACCCCAGGGGACCCTGGACGGTTCTTGCGAAACCCTCTTGTGAACCCCGGTGGATGCGGAAATGCTCTGAAATGCTCTCCGGAATCTCGGTGGATCCCGACAAGCTCACGGATCACGGCGTGCCAGCGGCTGATGGTGGACTCTTGTGAGCACTTCTGTACCGGGCCCCAGTGGACCTTGTTTGGACGGCCATTCGGACTGACTCCCGCGCCCAGCTAGCAGCCCTGATGAGCCGCTGGCTCCGCTGGGGACACCGCCAACCACAAGCCTTTGACCTTCGCAATCCGCCCGTCGGCCAGTGGCGGCTTGTCCCGCGGAGTGGGAGGCCCCCCCTTCCAAGGACCCAACGGCACCACTCATTCATCTGCGTCCCTCCATTAAGCGCGATAAGGACAAACACCCACAATCGACGGTGGCAACGCAGCCACACACCGCGACACCGCATCGGGCTATCGGCTCACCGGAATAATTGCTCCAGCGCGTCCCAGCTCCAGCTCGTGTGGTCTCAATTTCCTGACCAGCCCCACCACGCACACAGGCACAGGTGCGGCTGCTGCGGCTGCTGTTGCTGCACCGATGATGGTGCGACGGCCCGGCCAACGACGACACTTAACGACACCTCGGCATCGGCGCGCACAACAGGTACGCCCCGAGATACGGCCAGCGACCGGGCGGGCCCCTTGCCGCGCACCCGGCGAAGTGAAAAATTAAAAACCAAACAACATCGGACGGCGGGAACGAACAAGAGCCAAAATAAAACCGAAATGAGCCGCGGCTGCGCATAGACTGCATCCACTCGTCGAACTGTGCGTGTCCGTCTGGCGGGCCGTCCCATAGACTCCTTACTTAATCTGACGCCGGGCACGGGAGAGCGAGACCGAGCGACGGCCGCAGATGCCCGCCGAGTGCCGGCGAAGGTGTCGCCGGTGGGTGTCAAATAACGCGGGCCATCTCAGCGCGGGCGAGCTATCATTTCCTCGCCTCTACCTGACTAATGCGTTTTAATATTCTCGTTTGTTTTCGTTTCGCATTTCGTTCGGCCCTCGAGCCGCGCCGCCCCATGTCGCCGGGGCCGATGGCTCGTCACCATCGCCGTCACGGTCAGCAGTGGTGTGCCGGTTGCTGGTGGCCGTGCGCCGCTCGGTCGTCGTGGGTCGACGTCGAGCGACGACCACCGAACGCGCACTGTGTCCCCGGCCGGTTAATAGTTATAGACACACAGAGAGAGAGAGAGGAGAGAGATCAATCGGATAATGCGATGAGACAAGTGACTAATTGGACAGTTACACTGTCAAGGCGGGTGGTAGGCTTTCATTAATGTATCCCTGATTTGTTGTCGACTCTGGGAGGGGGATGGAGGAAGGGGAGGGAGGGTGTGTTTCTTTGCTTTGTTGTGACAGTGCACTGTCATAAGATGGTGATGCGAGATGGGCCCGAAGCGATACACAGCGATCCTGAGTCACCTCTGATCAGGACTGGACATCGATCGACGAGGCCTGGGACATTTGAAGTTGGTGCAGCTATTCATTCACTTGCTCGCTTAGGAGTTTCCCTCACAGGCAGCTGTTTTTTTTTTACAAATCTTAGTCCCTTACCGAGCATGCTTCCGAGCATCCAAGGGAGAGTAGTTGCTCTCAAGCTGGCGAGATTCCAGCAACGATCCCTGTAAGTGCACGGGTCTAGGTGGCATACAGCCTTCACTGGCCTTGAATGCAGCTGGGCACAGTGTCTTCAGGTCCTTTATCTCCTAGGGGTGGCATAAGACGCCTGGGCGCCATTTCGTTCGAATTTCTGCGCCCGTTTGAGCTCCCACCCAAGTCTTCAACTGCTCTCCGCCATGTCTGCCTGGGGCGTCGCGCTGTTCTGCCTGCCTGCGTAAACGGATTCCACTGCATGCTCCATGTGTCCAAAAGAATGCAGCTTCCGTGTGCTAGTGGCGTCCACTTTCCAGGCACGGCATCCATATGACAGCACCGACTCTACGTTGGAGCGGAACCATCGCAGCTTGGCTCTGACAGCTGATGACATGGCATTCCGAACGCAGCTTCAGCCTTCCCGATTCTGGAGGAGGAACATTCTCGACTTCCTGTCCGGCTTCTTCTTCTTCCTCTTTGATCGGCGCTACAGTCCGGAGTGGACCTGGGCCTCGGCCAACACGCCTCGCCAGCTACGCACACCAAGTTGGTTGAGGTCCTTTTCCACTTGGGTGCGCCATCTAGTGCGAGGACGTCCTTCCTGTTGCGCTGTCCCAATGGCTCCGTGTCGAAGACTCTTCGGGCCGCAGCCGTGCTGTCCATCTGCTCTGCATGGCCTAGCCAACTTAAGCGCTGGATCCGAAGACGCTTAACCAGGTGCTTGCCGCAGTTCGTGGATGACCCTCCAGACGCCCTCAACTCGAACAGGATCGTACGCAGAACTTTTCTCTCAAAACAACCGAGAGCTTCTTCATCCGCTTCCAATAGCGTCCATGTCTCTGCGCCATAGAGCGGGCCTGGGATGACCAGGATCAGGGTACAAGGTCAACTTGGTGTTTCGAGGGATGGCTCTGTTGCCCGAGTGCCTCTTGAGCCCAAGGAAGCAACGATTTGCAAGAGTTGCTGTGCTCTTCATCTCGCTGCAGGTGGCATTGTCTCTACTTACTCCAGAGCCGAGGTAGACGAAGTCCTTGACTAGCTCAGGGTTCCTGCTGCCCAGTATGACGCACTGTCCGAGATCGATGTTGTGCGTCCTTTCGCCTTGACTTTAACACATTTTTGGCAGCCTCCGCTTTTAAGCCAGCAAACTGCCTAACAGACGGCATGCTGAGTTCTGCCAATCACGTCGATGTCGTCCGCGTAAGCAAGCAGCTGAACGGACGTCTGGAAGATCGTGCCTCCAGTGTTGGCGTGGCACGATCTTCTCCAGGACGATGTTGAAGAAGTCACACGCCTTGACTGAAACCCCTTCTCGTTGAGTTCGTGACCGTCCTTGATGGAGCAGCGAGAGCTCTCCATCGTCATCCTGACGCGCTTGGCGGGAATGTCAAAACCAGACATGGCGCTGTGTAGCTCCTTTCTATGCACGCTGTCATATGCGGCCGTGAAATCGTCGAACAGATGGTGAGTGTCGGCTTGCAGTCCTTGGGTCTTTGCCAGGATCTGCCGAAGTGTGGTCCCAGGCCTGAAACGGCACTGATATCATGTTCTTACTGAACGGCTGCAAGCGGGCTCTCAACACGGCAAAGAGGATCCTGTACGCGATGTTGAGGAAGGGGTCTCCTTTCCAAACAAACAACGTCCCTACCAACCACCCATCGCTCACTGGATCCTTATCTCGGCTGTCAGAGCAACACTCCTGCGTGGCGTCTCAGTTTGGTGGACAACACGAAGCGAGACTGCCTACGGCACTGAGCGGTACCACCACTGGAACTGTTCATAAAACGAACACCAGCCAGCACAGCCTTGCGGCTCAAAGAACTCCGATCGTGGTCCGAACTGGCCACTCAACCGTTCTCAAGGAATTCAAGTTCCTTCCTGGCGACACTGACCCCCGACGATCAGCATTCCTGCCAGATCGGATTCCCATCAGACTCCAGATAGGCAGACGTTGGATGATCTTCTGCCTATTTTCACAGACTGATCAAAGGCGAATGAAGGAGCGGGTGTCTCCATCTCTCGGCAGCGAGAGGCGTTGCCACAGGGCGGGTGTCTCCACCTCTTGGTGGCTAGAGGCGATGCCACAGGCCGGGTGTCCACATCTCTTGGCAGCGAGAGGCGCTGTCACAGGCCGGGTGTCCACATCTCTTGGCAGCGAGAGCCGTTGTCCTGGCTCAAGAACAACGTGAAATCACCATCTGTCCGTACAGTCAGGCTGGACAATGTCATGTTTTTCTCGAGAACATCCCTGTCCCTCAACGAGATGGCTGAGCACTTTAACATTCACCTCATGTCGGTGCCGGGACCCTGTGACATACCAGGAGCCACTGCAAAGCCAGCCGTGGTACAACCTCATCCCAATCAATAGCAGATCCATGCCGATCGCCACAGCCTGCCAAAGTTTCACACAGTTGACCAATGGCTAGAAGGCAGCACCTGTCTTAAAACAAAACCTTAAACGGTTGCCTAGTCCGCTCAGATTCAGCAAGGACTCAGTAAGGACTCAGTAAGGACGCTCATAGAAGTCGTAACCGGTCACTGTGCTATTGGCTGCAGGAGCTGCATGGATGCAGAGGAGGAAGAAAACACTCATCACCCACTCTGCTTTTGCGCTGCGCTCTGGTTAGTCGTGGGCCTACAACTGCAACAGCCCCAATGAGCTAAACAGCGCCATCTAGAAGCAGCAAATGGTTCCACTGTTGGCAGGAGAGGTCAATCCGCGTGGAATCACATTGGGCCTGCTCTGGCGTAAGTGTGACTGCCCTTAGCAGTCAGCCACCTTACCTAGGAGACCTAAGACTCCTCCTTGAGGACCACCACTTGCTGTGTTGACTCGAGTGCTGTATGAGTCTCAGCTCTGTCTAAAATCCAGTCTTAGTCGAATGCTCTTTCAATATCCAAGCTAGCCCGTAGAACTTTTTCACTTTTCCTCAGTCCGCGTGCCTACTCAGTAAGCGTGCTGACTTCCTACTCAGCAATCAAGTAGACTTGAACCCTGCTTCCCCATTGTTTCCCTGCTCCACTGGTTGGGCAGCGTGGAGCAGACAGTGCATCCCACGGCCAGTCTGAAGTTGAACTGGCGTACCAACAAATTTTGGCCTTCAGCGGTCCCCAGCGATCCCCTAGACCTCGGCGAGGCCCTTGCTGGCCAGTGGAAGCTCTCCGCCATCGTCCCATGCTAACGACACTAACTCATGCCACTCGATAATGCACACACGGGGCTTGGTATCCACTCGATCTCGCGAACGGGCACACACGCAACAAAGAAACGAAACCAAGCACTGGGCACGCGTCGTGGGCTCACTCTCTCCCCCTTCCCCTCTCGCATCTTGTTCGGGATTTATTATTAATCCGGCTGCCCGCCCGCTGGCCTGCATCCCAGTGCCAGCTGCCAGCGCTGTCCGCGACGTCGTCGTTGTCGCCGCGGAGCACTAAAATGTCACAAGAACATAATGAGATAAACTTAATTACGTTGGTTGTATTTTATTTTTCAATCACACCTTCGACTGCGGCCGCCAGCCAGCCGCGGCCTGAGTCATTCCCTTTTGTTCGACTTCCAGTCTGGCCGCTCCATCTGCTTGCACGGGTTCGACGCTTCCCTCGAAAGCGGTGGTCAGTGGCTGTGGTGTGTCTGTTTGTCTTGTTTTCCTGCATCTGTCCAGGTCCATCTCGGCTGTGGACCGCCTCCCCCACCCCCCCCACCGGCCGTCGCCCACCCAGATTGACACTCAGTCGTCGTCGTCGTCGTCGTTCGAGTCGTCGTTCGCGTCGGCCTAAGAATCAATTAATGAGTCGAGAGAGTCGGGCGCGCGTCCGCTGGTCGCTGGTATGCGATCGCCTCTTCCGACCGACCGGGCCTCAGGTGATATTAAAAACGAAAAAATATCACTTCACGCCCATGGGCAGCCGGCGTAGCGTGGCGTGGCGTGGCTGTGTGTGCGCCTGGCCGTGTGTAGGCGTTAAATATTGAAGAAACCTGTAAATAATCAATTAATTAGAAAATTCGTTTCGGTTTCTTTTTCTTGCCTCTGGTCGGTCGGCTCGCCTCCTTTTTGTCGCCTCGGCTGGGGCTTCTTTGTCTCGTTTGCGTGGCGTTGGCTTGTCGCCTCGGGCGACGAGATATATGAATATTTCTGTCGCGTCGCTTTCCTGCTCATTAATTAGCCGCACTCTCGTCCGGCGGGCCGGGCGGTTTTTTTCCGTCCCGTCTTCTTCTGCTTATTAATTGCAGAGATTCGTCACTGAGAGAGAGAGGCGGGGAGCGGCCGTCACACGATGATCAGGGCCAAATTCGGGCCTCACCTGAGTCGCACTGAGAGTGGTGCTCTGTCGTGGTGGTCGATGCGTGCCTTTGCCACCACCGACGAGGCTTTGAGGGACCTCTGGTCGTGTGCACAGCTGGCTGACGATCGGTGGATCTACACATCCAGGCGGAACACAGTGCTTGCGTGCACTAAGCGACGAAGCAACGTCGCCACCTGAGCGTACAAGAAGAGACTGCCTCTGTGGCAGATGTCCTCAGGCCCGTCCGCCATGGAAACGGGAACAAATGCGATTCACTGCGATGCTCCTCGTCCAGGAGAGGTCCCACGACCAGGTTGGCAGGCGTTCGAACGGAAAGCTCACCAAGTCACCTAGACTGACGGCGAATGTGTCTCAGACCACGGAGTGTACTGGACCCACGCCACCAGTTCACCGCTGCCAGTCCACCGCCACCAGTCCACAGCCAGCTCCAGCCGTCGACGTCTCATTTCCGCATTTTCCCGCCGATTCCCTTCAAATTTCTGGCCAGCACCTCACCTCCCCTCCCCCCTTACTCCATTCCATCCACTTCCCCCTCGATCCCCAGCGGAATTGTCGAAAAAATCATCAAATCCCGAACAGTCCCTCACGACGGCATGCCTCCACCACTCCGCCATCGCCTCGTTTTCGCATTTCTGCGCCGATTTCCATCAAATTTTCGATGCACACTTCACACTCGCCCTCCACTCACTCCACCCCACCCACTTTTCACCCAAAAACGGGTCAAAATTTCCCAAAAATCGATTTTCAAAAATTTGCACGCTCGCCGCGGAAAAAGTCGACTGAGGCGGTTTCGCATTTTACTGCATTTTTTCGCCGAATTCGTGCATTTTTTCGATTTTCGCCAAAAATGCGAATTTTTGAGTGCGGTTTTTTGCAAATGGTGGCTTCAGGTGTAGCATCCATGAATTCATCCACTTTTAGGGGGTTCTCGTCGGTTTTCGGGGAGAAATCAACGGTTTTGTGTGGGGATTGTGCACTCTGACGTCAGCTGTGGTGGGTGTCTCTGCTAAATGATGGCTCTTGGTGGACGTGGCTGGGTTCAATTTTGCAAAAGAAGGGCTTAGCCTTGCTGCGGTGAGGTCGGGGGAGTGTGCGAGATGTGTGTGCGAAGATGAGTGGCTCTGCTAAAGCTGGTGGATGAGGAACTCCGACTGCACGATGAGACATCGCACAGTTGACAGGGAGAGGGCTGAACGATCACGGCCAGGAGTGGCTCGAGGCGTTGTGGGTAGGTCACTCGAGGCATGCTCAGGGGGTCCAGCAAAAGCTTCTCAAACTTGGCCGTTCGGACACGGCAGACGGCACACAACACGAGTGGTTGCTGAGACACCAGGTCCGAGCTGGCTGGAGGTGAAAATTTGCCATCATTGGCTGGCCTGCCTGTGGAAGGACACTCCTCGGGACGATGGACAGCTAAGTCAGAATGAGTACCTCGGCTCCGAGGGCGGCTTCAGTTTGGGTCTCTTCCGACGATGATGACGACGAATGCCTTGTCCCCATCTCACCTAAGCGCTTACTCGTCCCTTAAACCTGGCCACGGGTACAGACAAGCTACGTGACCAGCCGTCCTGCTCCGACTTAGGCAGAAGGAACGTAAGTGCTCCGCGGTGGGTGACGAGGTCATTTCGAGCATTTTGGGAAAAAACGAGAGAAAAGCAGTCGGCCGACGCTCAGCCGGGAGTTGGGACTTCGGTCCTTTGTTGGCTGCCACGTGAGGCTGGTCGCTCAACAGCGATGCAGTCCATGCAAGGGCATCAGGCAGGCGGCGATGCGCATGACGACGCATAATTTCCGCTCCCGCACACGGATTCTGGCACGGAATGCCGCAAATGACGCGGTTTAGGCAGGTGCCCGCCACCGGATCGTCATAAACTGGTGCCCCTCTGGACGAAGTCTTTTAATTGCTCGCCGCCGCTGCCCTTGGAGCCGTGTCCATGCGACGGAATGAGGAAGTGGACCTCTGGAGGCGAGCTGAGACACTTCCGACTGGAGTCCGGGTCCATTGCTGTTTCTCCCCCTCGCGGCATCGCGTTCGCTTGTCACGCGTGCATTCATCATCGCTGCGTGTGCGTGTGTGCGCGTCTGAGTGTTTCCCTGGAATCCAATGACGAGAATAAACTCCATGCCGCGGCACAAGAGCAAAAAAGAGAACCAAACGCGTTACAATATGCGGTCCCGATGCCGAATGCACACCGGCTTCGCCTCACCACCGCCACCGCGCGAAGCATCCATTGTCACCGCGGCGGCGCGGCCGTCGCTGTCGCTGGTATAGTATCCATAGTGCCACGGATCCGTCCGTGCGCGCGGTTGGCGGGTGTGCGGAGGGCTCGCGGATGCAAAAAGGGAATCAATAATACAATAGAAATTCTTTTCCACACCAAAAGTTAATAAGCGTTGCGAAAGGGCACCACCGCACCGCAGCCGTCCTCGCTCGCGCTCTCCTGGCTTCATTCCTGCCATCCACTGAATGTTGCGGCTTTTTTTCTGTTTTTTTTTTGGATTTTTTGTTCGTGCTGCGAAGCTGGAGCAACGGGCACCACGGCAACAGCAGCCGGAGCAGGAGCTGCTGCTGTGCCCCGGCCTCGTCTTCATGCATTGCAGAGATTCTTATCTGATTTCGGCGACGAGTGAGAGACCAAATAAAACATTTAAAATAATTTCTATAAAACCACTCGGTGATTCCGGGGAATAGACGGACCGTGTTGCCGGCCGGTGTCGGGGTGGCGGCGGCGGCGGCAGGGAGAGATGATGGGACTGCTCGTAGGCTTTAAGTAGATCAGAGTGTGGCAACTGGCAACAGAACTGGCACCCATTGTAATGACGACAAGGAGCCCCGACGATCAGTGGAAGCAACTGAAACTGAAGTGAGTTTTATCAGCGCGCTATCTCTGGCGTACTCCTTGGAATGCACAATTGTTTGCCTGTTGGCCAGTGCGTTGCACGATCCATGAACCCAGGCCTACGTGCGATCGCACGTCTGCGTTGTCGGTGGGTCTGTGGGTGTGTGTGTCTAGAGCGAGCGGACCATTCTGCTGATCGGAATGCATTTGAATGTCGCACAAGCTGTCCCGGGCAACTGATCGTTTGGTGGGACTGGACTGGCTTCAGTGGCTGGGCAGCGGATCACCAAGTGATCGTGTCACTAACTGTCAAACTGGCGAGGTTCACTGAGGATCGGTCCAACGACTGATCACCGATCGTGTCCCGGGTGGATCGGTCCAGGACTGATCACTGATCGTGTGGCGGATGGATCACTGATCGTGTGGCGGGTGGATCGGTCCAGGACTGATCACTGATCGTGTGGCGAGTGGATCGGTCTAGGACTGATCACTGATCGTGTGGCGGGTGGATCGGTCCAAGGGCTGATCACTGATCGTGTGGCGGGTGGATCGGTCCAGGACTGATCACCGATCGTGTGGCGGGTGGATCGGTCCAAGGGCTGATCACTGATCGTGTGGCGGGTGGATCGGTCCAGGACTGATCACTGATCGTGTGGCGGGTGGATCGGTCCAGGACTGATCACTGATCGTGTGGCGGGTGGATCGGTCCAGGGACTGATCACTGATCGTGTGGCGGGTGGATCGGACCAGGACTGATCACTGATCGTGTGGCGGGTGGATCGGTCCAGGACTGATCACTGATCGTGTGGCGGGTGGATCGGTCCAGGGACTGATCACTGATCGTGTGGCTGCTGGATCGGTCCACGGACTGATCACCGATCGTGTGGCGGGTGGATCGGTCCACGGACTGATCTCTCGTGTGGCGGGTGGATCGTAACCAAGATCAACGAACAACTGGCCGCATTCATTTCCAAATAATTACCCAACGTTGAAACCGCCCGCCCGTCCTCCCATCGCACCAGGCACCACGCACCACTCACCAGGCACCAGTACCAGCACCACGCACAAGTGTCAAAAATGTCTGGGCTCATTTCAGAGCTAAAATACGAGCCATCAGCGGAGCCGGGGGGACGCGGCCAGCCACTCGTTGCCCCTAAGTGGTTAGCTGTGATCTGCTGTTGTTAAAGGACACACCGATGCTGATGTCGATGGTGCCC
Source organism: Eristalis arbustorum (assembly GCA_916610145.1). NCBI lineage: Eukaryota > Metazoa > Arthropoda > Insecta > Diptera > Syrphidae > Eristalis > Eristalis arbustorum. The sequence continues at coordinate 3,648,629 of OU744321.1, read as the reverse complement.
GAATGTGTTACCTTCCCGTACAGTAGGGGGGAGGGCCACCGAAGGGACTGTACTCCAAAAAAAAAAAAAAAGAAAATGAGAGGTAAAAAATTACACCGTAAACAATGAAGCATCCAGTTGCCAGTTGTGGCAGCCCCGTGTTGCTTGCTCCATTGCCATTGTCGAGCCGGCTATGTGCTGGGCCTTTGCAGAGGGAGAGGGAGAGAGGGAGAGAGGGAGAGAGGGAGAGAGGGAGAGAGAGAGAGCGAGAGAGCGCTCGTCGTCCGCACAGACTCTTCGGGTGTTTTTTGTCGCCGCAACGGCCGAGCTAATGTTGATGATGATGATGATGCTGAACCAGCGACTGGCTGCTGCTGCTGGCTGCTTCCTTTTGTCGGCCGATGAGTCCGATCCTTTTGTTTTCGCGGTGCGGTGCAACATTGGATACATTTATTATTTACCCCTCAAAAAAAAAAGGAGAAAAAACCGAACACAGCACCAGCATCGGCATCGGCATCGGGCACACCACACCGTCCTGGTGCTGCTGCTGCTGCTGCTGCTGCTGCTGCTCCACATGGCGCAACTGAATCTCCTCCGCAGAACGCGAGAGCGAGAGATTACAATCTGGTGTGCATTCATTCATCGACTTTGTATACTTTTGGTGTGTTTTGTGTCGCGTTTACCGTTTGCGGATGTGCCCCGGCAGACAATGGCCGCGACAACTGAAGACCGAATGGCGGTGGGTTTTTTGTGTGTGCTGGTCCTTCGCCTCCTCCTTGACTCGCGCGGATTGTGCGTGCGGTTCTGTTCAGCCAGAGCACAAAGGAATGACAATATATTCGCCGCCACCGATGCACTGTGTGTACTGTGCGCTGTGTGCTGTGTGCTGTGCGCTGTGTGCTGTGTGCTGTGCCACGCACATAGGGAACTGGCGTGAATATGAGTGCAGTCCGCTTATGGTGGGCCTTAAGAATGCCGCACCTTGTTACTGCTGCTGTGCTGGCGAAACGGGGACGCAAAACCCAACCGAAACCGAACCGAAACCCAACCGAAACCATCGACTAATTAAGCGCGTCCACGTCATTTCGACTGGCGATCGCTGATGAATGGATCACATCTCAGGCCTCGGGGCATGCTAATTTCATGTCGTTTCATTTCCGCTTTCAAGCACCAAAAAAAAAAAAACCAACCAACAAACGTCTTTTGTTTCTCAATCGCCGGCCGGGTTGGTTGGGTTTTGTTGACGAACCTGTTTGCCGATCCGTCGGATGGAACTATTTTCATCTAATCTGCCGTTAGTGTCGTTTAATTGCTTGCTCCCCCCGCCCGACCGCCCGCCCGTCCACCGACGATGAGAGTGCGTGGGCCGCAGCACACCACGGGGACCGGATTCGAAGGGGCTTGGTCTTAATTATGAGTGACTCGTGTTCGGATCGCATGCCATTATTATTTTCTTAATTTTAATTTACTCGAGTGGGGGGGGGGAGGAGGGGGAGGAGGAGGATTCGATTTCACCGTTTCTTCTGCTCTGTCGTGCTTAATTAGTCCGAGGGGCGATAAAGTGGAATTAGCTGGAACTAGCTTTTGAAAATGTCGCTTTGCATAAATTAAACCAAAAAGAGCCACTTCTGGTCAACGATGAGACTGCATCTCGTCGCGACTACTGGCGGTAGCTGGGCAGCTGGGAGTTTCACACTTGTGAGCTGAGGCGGTTGGTGGTGGGTGGATCGGTCCAGGACTGATCACTGATCGTGTGGCGGGTGGATCGGTCCAGGACTGATCGTGTGGCGGGTGGATCGGTCCAAGGGCTGATCACCGATCGTGTGGCGGGTGGATCGGTCCGAGGGCTGATCACTGATCGTGTGGCGGGTGGATCGGTCCAAGTTCTGATCACCGATCGTATGGAGGGTGCATCAATCCAAGGAATCGCGCTGATCACTGATCGTGTGGCGGGTGGATCGGTCCAGGACTGACCACTGATCGTGCAGCAATTGGATCGTTCCAAAAGGCCGTACTGACTAGTGATCGTGTGGAGACACCGCACAGTGTGTTATTTCGCACATCTAGCGAACGGACCTGTACGTCCGGGGCAAAGTTGTTGATTGCTCTTAACTTGGCGAGATGCCAGCCAGAGATGCTATCCATGTAAGTGCACAGGCCAAACTGACATCCACGCCCCTCTGGACAGCCTTCACTGCAACCGCGTAGAGGTGAACCAAATCCGGTGATCCAGGTTGGAGGGTCTTCTTCTTCACCGTGGAAAAGAAAACAAGTTCAGAGACGACAACAAGCCGCGGATACGGATGACCCTCCTACTAACGAGTGCGGACTACGAAATAAGGACAACGACTTTCGGTTGTGCACTGTTCTCGCTTAACAGGCCAGACGTGCAGTCGATGAAGTTGCAGAGGCCCTAGAAGCCTCTAAGTCAGAAATCACAGCCATTCTGGAGGTGCGATGGGATGGGTCGGGCAAAAGGCACTTGGATGCGGTTTTGTTGTTCTAGGTCGACCCAGGCAAGAGGTCTTAAGCTTTAGATACATAAGCGAGCGCCTAGTAGCAATACGCATCAAGGCAACGTCGCCACCAAAGGTTCATGCAACTACTGACGTACGCGGACGACGTGGACGTGATGGAACTAACACATCGTGCCGTCAATGAAGCGCCTGCTTACATTGAGACAGACGGGGCTAAAATGGGTCTGGCGATGAATGAGGGCAGAACGAAGTACACGCTGTCAACACGGATGCACGCACAGCGACGACTGTTGGATGGGAAAAGCGTGGCATTTGGTTTGACTAAGGCCTTCGCTGTGGCGAGGTGGTTGTTTTACAGCAGCCAACTTGATGATCCAGGGTGGAGGTTATCAGCTACATGACCCTCGTCCGGCCACTGTGGCTTAACGTGAGTGCTTCCCAGATGGAGGCTGAGACTGCTCGAGAGACGGCGTGGAGAAATCAGGGTAAAATGCCACGTCACATCAAACGGAGGTCATCTGGCTTACATCTGGCTCACCTCAGTCAGTCAGTCAAGCGGTCAGAGGTGGGAGGTGAGAAGAACGAGGCAACCTCCTCGAGCCCCTGGTGGGAACTGGTTGACTGCTCAAGTGAGTGGCTCCTGAACACCGACCCGTCAAGACTCGATGTGCCCATCTGAGGTGTCTCCTTGGGCCGGCACCCACCCCTCCGCCCACAGACCTCACCTCCACCCGAATGCCACCCACCATCCCCGGCAGAAAATGCATCACTCTGACTGGGGGAACGTTCAAAATGCCCCGCACTAGTCGAGATTGTGTCATAAAACGGGCTCATCTTGCCACCAGGACACTCGCACGCGACAGCCGCGACAGGACACATCCCCCAATCGTCACAAGTCTAACTGACGTCAGGCGGGTGCTGGAATCGGTGGTGGGGTCGCGCCCATAAAACAATGCCAGTTGCCGGGTGCAGTCGTAAAAGTCGCGAAGCAGTGCGCTTTTATATTTCCTGCCATTAGAGCGATCTAATACGCTGGCCCGCTGGGCGCGACTAAACGGATGAAAATTCTGCACTTCCGGTAGTCAGGTGGGTGCGGTGGAATAAAAACGGGAAGAAATGAGGTCTTTCTTCGCGACTCTTGGCTGGGCACTGGTCGGGACCGCGGCTGGAGGACGAAAGGACTGCCCACTGGACCGGAAGGCGCAGCCAAAGTGCATCGGTAATTGAATGCGGTTGTCGGGCAATAAACGGAGGCGCGTCCTGTGGGCTCAGCAGCGGGCATCTGGTCTAAGTGGCAGATGCTAGACGGCTTCAAGAAAACGTCACAATCGATTGGCAAGAAATTGCACGCACTGGGTGGCGTTGTGGGGACCGTCGTAGTCTCCTCCATCTCCTGCGTCTCTTCGGTCTTCTCCGTCATCTCCGTCTTCTCCGTCTTCTCCGTCTTCTCCGTCTTCTCCGTCATCTCCGTCTCCTCCGTCATCTCCGCCATGTCCTGCTCAAAGTCCTGAAGCGTCGCCGTCCGAATCACAGCCCAAAACTGTGTCAAACCACCCGATTGTACTGAAAAATCAATGACTCACGAGACGAGCAGCTTGGCGTAGCGCCCCCCCGACTTCACGCAATCAATCAAAATCGAGATCCAATTACAATCCACACACGCACACACACACGCGAGCACGTCTTATCGCCATCCATCCATCCGCGGCGCCCTCAATCAGCCCGCGCTCCTCGCCGATACTGAATATTCAGCACAAAAGCGAACGCAGCCGAATATCATTTCTGTGTAATTGCCTCGCAATTTGAATTGTAATTGACACTCTCTCGGCAGCGTCATGTCGTTCGGCTCGAATTTAATGGCTCCACGGAGTCATTGCCTCCGCGCTGGCAGCCGAATCGAAACGGAAAAGCTGATTACGTGGAAGCGGCATCGGCGGGCGGGAAACGATGACGGCAGCACAACACACCGCCCACCCGAGCACCGTATCCTTTCGCCGCGCGGATAATAGAGCTTGTCAATAAATAATAACAACTAGCGGCAGATAGTCAGGCCCAAGGGCGCGCTGAGACGAGCTGCTTGTCGGGCGGAACGGCGAAAGCAGACTTTTCCAATTTTGCGAGAGCCCACCGCCCACCGACCACCGCCCACCGACCACCGCCCACCGCCCCTCGTCACACGGTAAATTGAAAAGGAAACAGAAACAAAAAAAAAAATGGTTGTCATTAAAGTTTAACATGAACTCGAGGAAGCCCGAAAGTAGCTCGGGCTCGGGCTCGGGCTCAGGCAAGGCCAAGCGAGCGGCGAAATGGAAGCCTTCCGTGATTCATTTTATTGAACTATGCGACGGTGGGTGGGCGGTGCTCCTGGGGACGGAAACGGAAGCGGGGAGAAAAGTGACAAGATGGGGTGTGTGGAGCTGTTAACAGCTTTCTGGCTGTTTCCGTGTGTCGTTACGTCGCCGGTGGGGTCTGCTATCCATCCTTCGCTTCAGCCACTGGGCCAGGAACTCTTTTCGTGGGGGTGACGGTGGTTGAGAGGGAAGCCGAGGACAGCTCTCGAGGCGGACTGCCTTGGGGACCGACGGCCGGCTGAAGGAGGCCGAGGACTGCCTTAAGCGCCGACGCCCGGCGAGAGGAGGCCGAGGTCTGCTCTGGAGGAGGACTGCCTTAGGGACCGACGACCGGCTGGAGGAGCCCGAGGACTGCTCTAGAGGCGGACTGCCTTAGAGACGACGACCGGCCGGAGGAGGCCGAGGACAGCTCTAGAGGCGGACTGCCTTAAGGACCGACGTCCGGCTGGAGGAGGCCGAGGACTGCTCTAGAGGCACACTGCCTTAAGGACCGACGTCCGGCTGGAGGAGGCCGAGGACTGCTCTAGAGGCGGACTGCCTTAAGGACTGACGGCCGGCTGGAGGAGGCGAGGACAGCTCTAGAGGCGGACTGCCTTAAGGACCGACGGCCAGCTGGAGGAGGCCGAGGACTGCTCTAGAGGCGGACTGCCTTGGGGACTGACGACCGGCCGGAGGAGGCCGAGGACTGCTCTAGAGGCGGACTGCCTTAGGGACCGACGCCCGGCTGGAGGAGGCCGAGGACTGCTCTAGAGGCGGACTGCCTTGGGGACTGACGACCGGCTGGAGGAGGCCGAGGACTGCCTTAAGCGCCGACGCCCGGCGAGAGGAGGCCGAGGTCTGCTCTAAAGGCGGACTGCCTTATGGGACCGACGACCGGCGAAAGACCGGCCGAGGGCTGCCCTACGGAAACCATCGAAACCAGAGCCAATCGATTGAAAAGCCTCTCTGCATCCAAAAAAATTGAAAAAAAAAAATCGGTCTTTATCTCCCAGACTCAGCGAGGACCATTAAGCGAGCAGATAAACAAATGGAAACTGGTCTGAGATGAGATCATAAAGCCCGGCACCAAACCAGAAACACGCGCTGCCGCCGCCGCCGTCGGTCAGTCGTGCGGCCGCCGCCACACTCATCCCGGGCGGAACGCAGCGCAAGCCCACGCAGGGTAACAGCCACTGGCGGGGGTCAAGCGATATCCATATTCAACAGGTACAATTAAAATAATCTCTCGCGAGAGTCTTAAGACAAAAAACGAAAAAAACGAACAAAAAACCGAACGACTGATGGGCTATTACCATTTTTAGAGGCTTGGCTGTGAATGAGTAGGTTTCGCTTCGGCTGCTAATGAATTCGCTGTGACTTCGCATTTGAATAACACGGACGGGCGGACAGGCGGACGGACGGAAAGATTGATCTGGTGATTCTGCCGAGAGCCCGATGGGATTTGATGGATTTTTTGCTCCGGCACGGGCGGAGGGGGGTGCTTGTTGCGATTGATCCAGGGGGGAGGAGGTCTCGGCACCACAGCTGTGAAGACGCACTTGCTTGGTAGGCCTGCGGCCTGTCTGGGGCACGCTGCTCCTAGTCATAAGGACCAAGGCTTCTGCAAAGAGGTTCGGTATTACTCACGCCTTCTCGAAGTCGGAGGCTCGAACTCGAGGACCCTCTCCGCCGGAGGACTGGTGTCCATGCACTCCTTGAGGCCGGGACAGACTAGATCCACTTGTAGTGGCTTTCTGCTCCATTCACGTGCCTCGTAGACGGCCCGCAACATTTTGGTGGTTCGTGGCATTGTTTGTATCAACGTCGACACCTGGGAAGCTAGGCCCAGGTCCTCTGCTGTCTGTAACGCCACCCATAGAGGGGGACACAGCGCAGCACCCACGTCTGAGTGACATACTGTTGCCAACTCCCTTTCACTTCAACCGGTCAGCGTGCAATCCGCTGCTGCCATCCTGCCTGTGGCAATGGTGCCCATGCTCTTGCCCCAGCACCCATTCCAAATTGAAGCCGAAGCCGAGTAGGAGCGTGCTTCTGAAGCCTCAGGTTGATTGCGTGGCCTTTTGGACTCTAGGCCATCAAGTGAATTCGACGGTCGAATAGTAGCGCTGACCGTGGGAAGCCTTGAGGTAGTCCACATTCGTCTGAGATCTTTTGCGCTCGAGAGAGACTCGATAGAGGTGATCTAATCGAAATCAGTGAGAGGCGGGCGAGCGCTTCTAGTCGATCACAAGTCTGTATGTAGTCCTCTTCGTGGTCCTCACGTGGTGCCTCAGTGAGTGCTCGTCAGCTGAGACTCTACGTCACCTTGTAGAAACACACGTCCAGCGATTTGCAAAAGACAAGGCGGCTCAACCGCATCTGCCTCTAGTCTCTAGTCCTCTCCTTGGTCGCTGCCAGAAGTTCCGAATGATGTCCGAGAAGTAATCAGTGACGGCCGACTGAAAAGTTGTCAGCGCCTGTCCACCTACGACTCATACTGCCCAGGCCACCGGAAGGAACTCTTTAGTGTCTGGCATTCCACGTCTTGCTTGTACCAGGTCCTCAAGGTCTGCGTCCCTCCAAGCGATCTAATCAATCTTCCAGAGACAGGATGTACGTTCAGACGTAACCAAGCCTGCGTCCAACCACAACGTCGTGGGTCTGCCAAGCGGTCGACTTCCTAATGGAGTCGCATTCGGACGACGATCTGAGTTCCTCGCGGCTGCTGAGTTCCTCGTGGCTGCTGAGCTCCTCGCGGCTGCTGAGCTCGTCGCGGCCTCTGAGCTCCTCGCGGCTTCTGAGCTCCTCGCGGCTGCTGAGCTCCTCGCGGCTGCTGAGCTCCTCGCGGCTTCTGAGCTCCTCACGGCTGCTGAGTTCCTCGCGGCTGCTGAGCTCGTCGCGGCCTCTGAGCTCCTCGCGGCTTCTGAGCTCCTCGCGGCTGCTGAGCTCCTCGCGGCTGCTGAGCTCCTCGCGGCTTCTGAGCTCCTCGCGGCTGCTGAGCTCCTCGCGGCTTCTGAGCTCCTCACGGCTGCTGAGTTCCTCGCGGCTGCTGAGCTCCTCGCGGCCTCTGAGTTCCTCGCGGCTTCTGAGCTCCTAGCGGCTGCTGAGCTCCTCGCGGCTTCTGAGTTCCTCGCGGCTGCTGAGTTCCTCGCGGCTTCTGAGCTCCTCGCGGCCTCTGAGCTCCTCGCGGCTGCTGAGCTCCTCGCGACTGCTGAGCTCCTCGCGGCTGCTGAACCTCATCTCGGCAGCTTGTAGCCGCGATTTTTTTTCTTTCGCTCTTGTCAAGCTAGCCTTGACGGCAAGCCGTTGCAATATTGGTTCTGTAACGCCTATCGTTGACCAACGCCGAAGTAGTGTCGCTGGCCAGGGATCCTTTTACGCCGGAACTCAAGTCTGCTGTCCACGTGATGTCTTCTTGAACTCGACGTCATCCCAACGAAACAGTGTGACTGACTGACTGACTAGTAGTCAGTCTCCCCAGATCGAAGAGACAGGACGTCTCCAGTCGGAGAGAATCCCTCACAACCAGACGTTCGATCGATGAAGACCCCAAGGACGTCGCCCTTGTCCTTGGCAAGCCTTGCAGCGTGTATAGCGCCGCGATCAAAGAGGCCGTCAGCCTCCCTCATACTGGATAGCACGCCAAACTGCAACTGGAACCCAATGTCGTCTGCAACAGCAGAGATTAGAGCGGTCTAGCGTGCTGGCTCATACTCAACGGCCCGACCACCAATTAGTTCCAGACTTAGAAGGCAGTCAACCTCCCCTCTGGGCAGCTAGTGCTCAAGGTCCACGACTCCAAGTCCCCGGCACAAGGGCCATGCCATTGCGGCCTCCTTGAACCACCTTGGACCACCTTGGGCCACCTTGGACCGACTTGGGCCACCTTGGACCGCCTTGGGCCTCCTTGGACCACCTTGGGCCACCTTGGGCCACCCTGGGCCTCCTTGGGCCACCTTGGACCACCTTGGGCCTCCTTGGGCCTCCTTGGGCCACCTTGGGCCACCTTTTGCCACTTGGGCCTCCCTGGGCCACCTTGGGCCACCTTGCACCACCTTGGACCACCTTGGACCACCTTGGGCCTCCTTGGGCCACCTTGGGCCACCTTGGACCACCTTGGGCCTCCTTGGGCCACGTTGGGCCTCCTTGGGCCACCTTGGACCACCTTGGGCCACCTTGGACCGCCTTGGGCCACCTTGGACCGCCTTGGGCCTCCTTGGACCACCTTGGGCCACCTTGGGCCACCTTGGGCCACCCTGGGCCTCCTTGGGCCACCTTGGGCCTCCTTGGACCACCTTGGGCCACCTTGAGTGGGACAATGCAGCAAAGGACGCCCGCGTTAATTACGTCACTTGGCTGCGAGCTTGGAGGGAAATTCTTCAACCGACTCCGCAAATGAGTTTCATATCGCTGCTACCGCCTCAGAGATGCCAACATCATCCCCCCCCCCATCCGCCCCCCATCCCCCTTCCGAGAACGCGTTCCCTCTCTCGAACGGCAGATATTACTTGACACAGTAAGGGAACCCCGTCACGCACAAGATGAAGGAGGAAACACGAACTGGCTGCGAGAGGAGAACAACAAGGTAAAACACTTTTTTTGCATTAATTTCAGTTTTTTTTGTGTGTCCTTCCGAGCCACCCAGCCCAGAGAGCTGGGCCTTATTTATGACTTTCCTGCCAAGGGGGGAGGGGTGGGTGGATGGAGGCTGCGAAGCGAAGCAGGTTACCTGTCCGTCATTAGAGAGGCATTTCTTTGAGAGAAGCCAACGCCACGCGGAGGTGAATGAAATTTTAAATTGTTTGTTATCCCGCTCGTCCTGCTCTCCGCCACGCTTCGACATCATCAACACCACCCCCTCATTTGGGCATTTCTGTTTTTTTTTTTTAAAGTACAGGCTCTAGGGGTGGACGTGCGCTTGTGTGTGAGTGCGGCTTACACATTACCCTTAGGCATTAATATTTTATTGTCTTCGTTTTTTTTTTTTTGCGTGGCACACACACACTGCCAGGCAGGCAGGCAGGCAGCCACCCTCACGGTGCCTGGGTGTGGGTGAGCTCCGTTGGGAGGGGTAGCTCTCTCATTTGTTGTCCTCACATTCGCCAGGGTAGCACTAAGATTTTTTGTGTGTTTGGGTTCTTTTTTTTTTTCCCATTTTTTTTTTTTTTGCGTTGGGGTTGTAAAGGCACAGTGCTCGGAAGAAAACAACAGAGAGGTGGAGGAGGAGGAGGAGGAGGAGGGGGAAAAAATGGTTTAATGGCGCGCTGCGCAAGTATGTGGCTGTATGGATGTGGCAACGGGGCGACGATCTATTCACCCCTCGCGACCGTACGTGGGCATATTTTTGCATTATTATTATTAAGACTATTCTTCTTCTTTCTTTGGGGGTTTTTTTTTTTTTTTTGCTTTGCTTTCCTTTGCTTTCTCTCTCTCTCTCTCTCGTCGGGGGGTGGGGGGGTTTTTTTTTTTGTTTTAATTTTATTTCCTTTTCCCCTTCGTCGGGTGGTAGTAAAAAAAAAACAAAAAGAACAGCCAAAAAATCCGTAAGGGATGAATTTAGTGTTTAGGCATAGTGTCATAAAAAAAAAAAAAACACGAAGGAAAGGCAAAACTCACCCGGTCCTCGGTGAAAGGATACAAAAAAATAGAAAACACTGCTCTTATGTTTTAGCGTCGTCGTTTGGCTGGCACTTTTATTAGTTGACTTAGCTGAATAAATGGAAATCTAATTTCCAATACACAGATCCGGGGTTGATGTTAGCACCCGAGCCACCCACCGAGCAGCCACCCGCTTAGCCGTACCGCATAAACACCAAATTTCGAGAGGAGAACGGTGGGACTTTGAGACTGAACGGCACACACACACACACACACACCAGGGAAGGAGGAATTAAAGGAAATACATAAAAAATGGAATCCCTTGTGGTTTCTTTTTGAGAATGATATATTGGTGAATTCCTGTGAGATTTATTAATTTTTTCTGCCCTCTTGTGTCATGCTCTTCGAGTCGTATTTTCTAGTCGGAGGACGGCGACGGCGACGGCGACGATGGGTCGTGCAAATGGGAATTATTTCAGTTTTTTTGTTCGGTTTTTTTGATCTCTCAAGTTCCTCTGCGAACTGTAATGAGAGCCTTTTTGCATCAATTATGTTGAGGACAGGCTCGGTGATCACAGGCTAGAGTCATTGATCGGCTTCATCATGCCTGTTGGCGAGGAGCATGCTAATTCCAAGGGAAATGCAAAAAAGCACCCAGTGCAGGAGCAAAGCTATTGATCCTTCAGTCAGCGACCTCTGTTCTTCTTCCTCTTTGTGTGACGCTACAGTCCGGCGTGGACCTGGGCCTCGACCAACAAGCCTCTCCATCGCAACACCGCCTCCACCCTTCTGACAACATTTTATTTGCTGTGCTCCAGTATGCCTCTCTGGGTTGGCTTGGTGCCGGTAATCAGACATCAGCTCTGGGCTTTGTGGAGCTCGTTTTTTTTTTTTGTCGGGGGATCCTGGAAGGTGGTGGCCCGTGGCGGTGTGGGTATGTGCGTCGACCCCAACCTCGAAGTCGTAGGTTCTTCTTCCTTTTTGGCCGCCGCTGCAGTCCGGGGTGGACCTGAGCCTCAGACAACATGCCTCTCCAGCCAGCTCGGTCTTGTGGTAGTTGGCTTTGAGCAGCCAACGCGTGCTCAAGGGGTTATTAACTGTCCCTACAGAGAGAGAGAATAGGTACCCGTGCACATTGGTCCTTGTCCTTGTCCTTGTTCGTGTTCCATGACGTTGCCAAAATTATGGCGCCCCTGCAGAACCAGTCCTGATGTCTGTGCAGACGGAGAAAGTCCTCTCCTTATCCTTCTTCTTCTTCTCTGAATGGCGCTACAGTCCGGGGTGGACCTGGGCCTCAACCAACATGCCTCTCCAGCCAGCAAGATCTTTCGCCAGCTGCCTCCAGTTGCGCACACCAAGTTTGTTGAGGTCCTTTTCCACTTGGGTGCGCCATCTAGTGCGAGGACGTCCTCTGTTGCGTTGTCCCAATAGCTGTCCCGGGCCGCAGCCGTGGTGTCCATCCGCTCTACATGACCTAGCCATCTTAAGCGCTGGATCCGAAGACGCTTAACTAGGTGCATGCCGCCCGTACAGCCCGTACAGTTCGTGGATGAGCCTCCAGCCGCCCTCAACTCGAACAGGATCGTACGCAGAACTTTTCTCTCAAAACAGCCAAGAGCTCCCTCATCCGCTTTCAATAGCGTCCATGTCTCTGCGTCTCTCCTAATCCTTGCAGGGATAATAATAAAATACAATAATATGGGTCCCCCTACAGCCCATAGGGGGCCCGAGCCTAGCTTTTCAACAGCCACTCGGTGTTGAGCGTGCTTGTTGCTCTCTCAAGAGTGTACAGGACCTACAGCTTAATGCCGAATCCGAACGGCTTTGTTTTTGAGAAGCTTTCTCTAGACAGGAAATACTCTGAAAGAGGTGGTCCGGTCGCACAGAACAGGAATCGAACCTACGACGTCGAGGTTGGGACATTAGGGCAACCACCAGACGTCTAGAGGACTCTGTGTAGTTTCCAAAGACGCCGCGGTCCGACCTGAGACTGGAGCTCATCCCAGTGTTCGCGTGTCCAGGAAGACGCCGCGGTAGGAGCACTCCCCTTGTTCACTTGGCCAGGAGGAGAGTTCCACGCTTCCACGCAAGACACGGACGTTCGGACAGCCACTAGTCGTCTTGAGCTTGAGTCGACGATGAGCTATGCTAGTAGACGGTGTGGTGGGAGCTGAAACTGAGGCTCATCCTTGTCGCTTGTCGAGGAAGACGCTTCCAAGCTTCGCTGAAGACACGGACGTCCGGACAACCACCTCGTCGTCTTGAAGGAAGACTGCTCCAAGTCAGGACATCTAAGGGACGCTGGGTCATTTTGTTTACGTCACGAACGGAGGTTGCCGCGCAGATTGCTATTGTTGAACAGGGTGACGGAGGTGTGCTCTCAACTGCGGATGAGACTGGAGCACGTTTCGCCGAACAACCACTAGTCGTCTTGAGCGTAGACTGCGCCAAGCGTCATGAAGACAGTTCCAAGGCAGCGCCGAAGCAAGGCAAGCATTTTGTACGACGAATGTCTGAGGGACGATGAGCTACACTAAGAGACGCCGCAGTGGGAGCTGAGACTGGACCTGAGACTGAAGCACATTTTGCTGAACACACGAACGTCTGGACAATCGCCAGTCGTCTTGAAGGAAGACGAGACGTTCCCTGTCCACCTTCCCATGAGGAGAGTTCAAAGGCAGTGCCAAATGGACGCAAGAAGGCAGCTTCTAGTCGCCAGACATCCAGGCGAAGGAAGACTGCTCCAAGTCCAGTTGGTTCGCAGATCGCTGTCGGTAAGGCTGACATCGGAGCTAGTCCCATTGTTGACTGGCGTCGTGACGGCAAATGCATGCCTGCCAAGCCGCTGTCCAGTTGTCCTTCTTCAGGTGCACTTTTGGTGAAATTCCATGCGCTCTCCAGTGCAACAGCAAGCCGAGTTAACAGTCTCTCTGGAAAGGTAGGCACATTGGAACATTTCCAGGCCCCAGGAGGTGCTCTCGGGCAAGAATACATACCAACTCCCTGGCCGACAGGTGAACAACCGGGCATCCGTGGCATCCACCCGGCTGAGAGAGGCGACAGGGGCACGTCAGCCGAAAAGCCGCGAAGTGTGACAAGAGACCACGAGAGTCCACGAGAGCCCTCCGAGACGTCGTCTTCCTTGCCAAGCCGAGGACACAGACCTGCGCAGCTGCCTAGAGGTTAGGTCTGTCTGTCTGTCTGCAGCAGCTGCCTAGAGGTTAGGTCTGTCTGTCTGTCTGCAGCAGCTGCCTAGAGGTCAGGTCTGTCTGTCTGTCTGCAGCAGCTGCCTAGAGGTTAGGTCTGTCTGTCTGTCTGCAGCAGCTGCCTAGAGGTTAGGTCTGTCTGTCCGTCTGCAGCAGCTGCTTAGAGGTTAGGTCTGTCTGTCCGTCTGCAGCAGCTGCCTAGAGGTTAGGTCTGTCTGTCTGTCTGCAGCAGCTGCCTAGAGGTTAGGTCTGTCTGTCCGTCTGCAGCAGCTGCTTAGAGGTTAGGTCTGTCCAACCCTCTGATCAGTTCCACAACAGAAGCCCTTCACTAGCTCTTCGAGAAGATGGAGGATGCTCCCTCGACATCGAGGGCACTTCTATAACACCGGCTACGCCTCGCGATCACAAATGCGATCAGCAGACGAAGGTATCGACAAATAGTCAAACCAATGGGTTTTGTTATTGAGCTTCCTAGACGGCAATGCTTACAACTAGTCGGACGTACAATGATTCCTCTTCTTTGGCCGGCGCTACAGTCCGGGGTGGCCCTGGGCCTCGGCCAACATGCCTCTCCAGCCAGCCAGATCGTTCAAGTTATTCCTGGTCCCCTTCTAGCCGCGTGCGCCACTGGAGGAGTGGTCTTCCTTTACCGCGTTGTGCCTCGTTGTTGGATTCGAAGACTTTTCAGGCCGGAGCATTGATTTCCATCCGCTCTACATGACCTAGCCATCTCAATCGTTGGATCTTCACTCTTCTGGCGAAGTCCATGTCGCTGAGCAGCCCGTTTAGTTCGTCGTTGTATCTTCTCCAGTTCCTTTTTGTAACCCCTAGGACAAGAGGTCGCGCTTATAAGTTTGGCAGGTTGAGCTCGGGTGAACTGCAACCAGTACCCGATGGCTACCACTTGGAGGTAGAATAAGCACAATTGGTGTGTAGGAAAAGTTGCAACACTGGGCATCGCCAGGTTTACGCCAGTCAGTGGCTACCCGATTCCCACAGCACCCAGCCCTCGCTCAACGACAACACAGCGCTAGAAAGGACAACGATTAGCGAGTGCCCACTCTGGTTGCACTCCTGGAGTCCTTGCGGATTCGGTTTCACAGGACGAGCGAGAGTCCATCCGTCGTTGCGTTAAGCAACTTACGCCACAATAAAGGGAATGTAATTAAAATCCTGACGGAGGACTGGGACGCTTGTCAACGATGGCCAATTAGCCACTTTGGTGGCCACTCGGGGTGGCACTTGAGTGTCGTGTTTTAGTTCAATTAATTAACGCCGCGTTGGACGGAGGGAAATTGTGTTGTCTCTGCTCTTGTGCGGACGCGCCTAATTGGTGACAGATTAAACCGCCTGATGGGCGGTCACTGTGTCGCGGTAATTGCTGTCGTTTGTTGACAAGATTGCGGCGTGATTACTTTTTGAAAAGGGATTGATGGATGTTGGTGGCGACTGGTGAGTGGGAGGTGCTTCGGTGATGAGAGGGGACCGTTGGGGCTTGTGAGCAGAGGTGATGGAGGGTGGCAAGTGCTTAAGAGGTGCCTCTGAGCTGTGTTGAGGCATCCGGGCCCATTTAGCGACGAGTTGGTGCTTTGGATCGGTTGTACTGACGACACACTTTTCTTGTTGCTGCTCTGCTTCTAGTGGGCTGTGCACCTTCTCTGTCAGCGACCCTGACGCACATACAAGCGACGCTGGCACAGGCTGGCATTTATGGCGTCGTCTTCATCAGATCATTCTGACTGGGCTGTCCACATCGTTCCGGAGACAGGCAGGCCGGGCATTGATGGCAAATGTTCACTGGCTCACTCACTCCTGGCTAGCTCGGCGGTGTCGTCCGGTGAAGGACAGCCTACCATCTGATCGTCGTTCTCCTTCACAGACCAACTGTCCTCTCTCCCTGTCAATCGGGCGATGTCTCGAAATGCAGTCAGAGCCCCCATCAAAAAGCTTCAACAAGGCTCGCCGTGCCGTCCCTTTGTCACCTCTCGACTGCCGCACAATCCAACCCATCCACGTCCACCAGGAGTCCCAATCTAGCAGAGACACCCACCACAGCCGTTGCCCAGCTGACGTCAGAGTGCCCGATCTCCACACAAAATCGTTGATTTCTCCCCGAAAACCGACGAAAACCCCCTAAAAGTGGATGAATTCATGAATGCTACACCTGCAGCCATCATTTGCAAAAAACCGCACTCAAAAATTCGCATTTTTGGCGAAAATCGAAAAAATGCACGAATTCGCCCAAAAAATGCAGTAAAATGCGAAACCGCTTCAGTCGACTTTTTCCGCGGCGAGCGTGCAAATTTTTGAAAATCGATTTTTGGGCAATTTTGACTGGTTTTTGGGTGAAAAGTGGTTGGGATGGAGTGAGTGGAGGGCGAGTGTGAAGCGTGCATCGAAAATTTGAAGGAAATCGACGCAGAAATGCGAAAACGAGGCGATGTCGGAGTCGGGGAAGCATGCCGTCGTAAGGGACTGTTCGGGATTTGTTGGTTTTTTCGATGTTTTCGTCGGGGTTCGGGGGGGAAATGGATGGAATGGAGTGAGGGGGGAGGGGAGGTGAAGTGCTGGCCAGAAATTTGAAGGGAATCGGTGGGAAAATGCGGAAATGAGACGTCGACGGCTCTAGCTGGCTGTGGACTGGTGGCGGTGGACTGGTGGCTCATGGGTGGCCTGGAGGTGGGGCATCTCTTTGAAGTGCCATGTAGCGGAGGGAGGGTCTTTTGAGCCATCACCTACGCCAGGCGCTGACGCGACCAGTGGAAGGTAGGGAAAAGTTTAAGAAAAGGATTCAGCAAGACAGCAAGAAGTACGGACAGTCGCTGGCTGAAGAGTTGAGTTAAGATCCGTGCGTTTGTTCAGCGTGAAAAGACTCGTTGTTTCAGCGCTCGTCAACGTCGTGTCTGAGCTCCGCTCTAGTCTGAGTCCCGCTCTAGTCTGAGCCCCGCTCTAGCCTGAGCCCGGCTCTAGTCTGAGCTCCGCTCTTCTCTGAGCCCCTCTCAAGTCTGAGCTGGGGTCAGGCTCGATCAGACTAGAGCGGAGAGCGGAGCTCAGGCTGGAGCTAGTCTGACCTCCGCTCGTTTACGCCGCTATGACCAGGAGGTGCGGAGGTACCCGGTTGAAAGTGTCCGTGACGTGACTTGTTGGAAAATCAGACATATCTCGCTCGTTCTTCATTGCTGACTGCTCAGGCGCTTCTTCTGAGGTGCGACCATTGGAAGGAGTTAAAAAAGCGCCCAAAAACGTGACCTGAACCAGGTCATTTCGGAAAAATCGTCCGTGTCTCGAAGACGCTTCGTTTGTTCCAGCTGCAGTCTGTTGCGATGGATTCTGCCTGGAAGACGCTGCTCATGTGCCCTCGCATGCTCGGCTCGGGCCGAGAGAAATCGGGCTCCTCTAAGGCTTGTCAAGGACCTTTCCGAGAAAAAAAAAACAAATACCATCTCCCTCCGCCTACCGCACCATCGCCCAGCTCACCGTCGCCAGACCCATCAGTCACATCATCTGCTGCTGCTTGCCGCTCCACCACACCGAGTGCGGTTGTGTGCTGAGGAATGATAATTTGAGTTCATTTCAACGTGACTCCGGCGCGCATATGAAATATTCAAATTTTGCCTCCCGCCTCCGCCCGCAGAGCTCCATTGTAATTGGAATTCAAACTCTGCAACCGCAACACACACACTCACACTCACAGCCGGACAAGATTCTTAACTACCCTCGCGTCGGTTGACGTCGCACTCTCTCACCGGGCACTTAGCACACGAGGCTGTGCGCTGAGCGATGCTGACTGCTGGCCCAGCTAGAGAAGACGCCAGATGCGTTGTCATTCGTTCTGTGCTCCGCCGTGCCGTGCTGTGCTGTGCTGTGTCGTCTGGTTCGTCTTCGTCTTCGTTCCAGGACAGGACGGTCGCTGGCTCTCGCTCACTCGCTCGCTGCCAAAACGAGACCAAAACGAGACAATGACACACAATATGAAGCGAGGCTCGGATGGGAACTGCCATTCGAATAGGCAAGCTCTGATCCAGATACCGATGCCCACTCCACAGCCACACTACTCATCTACCTCCCTCCTGCCGCCCCAGTCGCGCTGTATGTAGATGCATCGGGGAGACAGCAGAAGCAACGAGCGAAAAACATATTTTATTCATTAGCGTTGCCTCCCTGGATCAAGGAGCGGGATGAGGCACTTCTGACTTATTCAATAGATGGCTCGCTGGCTGGGCTGCGGCTGGGCTGCGGCTTCGGCTGATCGGACACGCGGCGGTGGCGCGGCGTGTTGGATGCATTTGTCTCCAATGCATCACCAGTCAGTAGTCACATCTTGCCTTGATCTGTGTGACTCTGGCTGTGGCTCTCCCCTCCTCTCTCTCTCGCTCTCATGAGAGAGCAAAAAAAAAGGATTTACGACCGCCTCACTCGTCATAATTAATTTTTATGATTTATTCTCCACCAGTGAGCCAGGTTATTAATTACTGCCGTCGCTGGGCCGGCTGCGGGGACGGTGCCGAGGTGCTCTTAGGCGCGTCCACGGTGCTGCTGCTGTTGCGGCCACAGTTGCCGACGCCGCCGATAGACTGGTTCGTTGGCCGTCGACTGATTAGATTATCTGCATAACAAACTGGAATCTTAAGAGCGCTTGTGTGTGCCGTCTGCGCCGACGACGGTGTGGTAGAAATGAAACGAAACAAAAAAAAATACGTGAGGGTCATGACAACGCTCAAGCCGTGGCGAAAGTGAGGTCAGAGCCTTCGTTTGAGAGGAGGCATCGCAACGGCTACCTCTAAGCGGTCCGATCGCCGCTCTAGTCTGAGCCCCGCTCCAGTCTGAGCCCCGCTCTTGTCTGAGCTCCAGTCTGAGTCCCCGCTCCAGTCTGAGCTCCGCTCCAGTCTGAGTCCCCGCTCTAGTCTGAGCCCCGCTCCAGTCTGAGCCCCGCTCCAGTCTGAGCCCCGCTCTTGTCTGAGCTCCAGTCTGAGTCCCCGCTTTAGTCTGAGCCCCGCTTCAGTCTGAGCCCCGCTTCAGTCTGAGCCCCGCTCTTGTTTGAACCCCGCTCTAGTTTGAGCTCCGCTCTAGTCTGAGCCCCGCTCTAGTCTGATCCCAGCTCCAGCCAGAGCCACGCTCCAGCCTGAGCCCCGCTCTAGTCTGAGCCCCGCTCTAGTCTGAGCTCCGCTCTAGTCTGAGCCTCGCTCTAGTCTGAGCCCCGCTCCAGTCTGAGCCCCGCTCTAGTCTGAGCCCCGCTCTAGTCTGAGCCCCGCTCCAGTCTGAGCCCCGCTCTAGTCTGAGCCCCGCTCTAGTCTGAGCTCCGCTCCAGTCTGAGCCCCTGCTCTTGTCTGAGCTCCGCTACAGTTCGAGCCTCCGATCGAACTGAAAACCCGGCTTAAACTCCCTCTGCCCCCCGAATGCCCCCCAAAGCCGCCCTGTCTAAGCCTGAAATCTCCTCCGTCCGCAGAGCAAACTGCGCCCGCCTGCGTGGGCGTTCTCCGCGACTAGAGGCATGCCACGCCATTGCATCACAAATCGGTGTCAGTCAGCGCACCGCGGCCGGGATACGAGGCAGAAGGACGACGACGGCCGCGACGACGACGAGCAGACAGACACACAAGCACACCTCAGCCAGCACTCGTCGTTTGTCTTCCCGTGGCAATGTCGATATTTCTGCCACATTTTGACACCAAAGGCATAATGTCAAATGTTCAGAGTGCGGCCCGCTCCCCCCGCCCGCCGGTCGGCCGTCGCACAGGCGCGGTGTCGAACGATGATTACACGGCGATTAGTTAACAATGATCGAGTTCTTTATTGTGGTTCCAGAGCGATGCAGGCGCGAACGACCAAGGATCGGGTTCAAAGGCCTCCCTTGACACCCAGCACACGGACACAGAGAGGCACACAGCCACACAGGCACACAGGCGCACATGGCTCGGCTTTGGCCAAAAAGTAATTAATTCTCGGCGAGGCTAAGACGCTGAGCCCGTGATGAGTGGGTGGCTGGAGGAGGAGGAGGAGGAGGAGGAGGAGGAGGAGCAGCAGCAGCAGGAGACCAGACGCGCGAGAATTTATCTCGATCTTAAGTGGAAGAGATTCTTTTAATTTATTAATTATTAAGCGCGCCTCGGAGTGGATTCCTCGGAATGGCCGGCCTTAAGTAGACAAACAAAAAATTGTCCGCCCGCGGGGGTGGAGGCAGGGCAGGCACACAAGGCTCACAAGGCACACAAGGCACACTCGGCACACAACAGTCGTCATGTGGATGTGGGCACACACGTCTCGTGACGCAGGCGGGTGCAGCGGCGGCCACGATATGCAGAAGAGGTCCGCAACACAGACGCAGCCAACCTCGGCCGTGTCGAATAATTCGCTTAGAATCCAGAAAGTGAGCAACGATTTTATTGTGCACCACAAGCGACCGCAGATTGACGACGCGAACGACGACGACGACGACGACGAGGACGAGGACGAGGACGGTGTCAAGCTCGAGCTGGGGGGTGGCTGGAGGCTGCTGCGGCGGGGGAGGGAGTGCGCTCTTTCAGGCCTCACTGCAGGAGGACTCGGCCAAGAACAATGCACACAGTTGGATGGATCGGTTTTTTTTCCGCTGACTCCCTCGCCCCCTCTCGGGCGTTTTTTTTTTTTTTTTCGCAAAAGTACCCATTGTCCGGCGGAATGATTCCCTCTAACAACGAGAACGACGGACGACGGACGACGGACGACGGACGACCACATGAACCGATTGTGCAGACTGAACGTGAACTGGACGCGCACGGTGTGTCATATGTGGTGTGGCGTGGCAGACCGCTGGCCATTCGTTAAGTCCTTGTGGGATTATTGTCTCCTTTCGGGCGTTCTTTATGTGAAGCCATTGTCTTCTCGTGGCTGTGCCTGGGACCGTGGCTGGCTGGGCCTCTTGCATTTGCGTTTGTTCTTTTTTTTCTCTCTCTTGCCCAAGTCATGTGTCATGTGTGAGCCGGGCTGGCGGGGCTGAGTGCACGCGTGCGTGTGTGTGTGTTCATTAACTTCGACTGAAGCACAGAGAGGGGCCCATGGCACTGCTGGTGCCCGCGCTCGACAATTATCGCGGCGGCACCCAGGTCGGTCGTCAAACGATGCAGCTTCCTGCTGCCGGTCGTCCGCTGCCACCGTCGCCCCATCTGAAAGTTCCCCGTCCGTGCGGTAATTAGGCATGACTCGGGGGTGCTTGGAGATGGCACGTAATCATCTTCAAAAAAATCGAAGAAAACGTCAGCGACTTGTGGAATTGGTGCGCATCAAGTGGGACTGGATGGAGAGGTGCACTCGGAGTCGCAGGCTGAGGCCTGAAGCCTGTCATCTCACGGCTGCGCGGCCTTGTGTGCGATTTCCGGTGGCACATGCGACGAAGGTTAGAGGCGCAGTCGACGAAAAGCTAGGTAGGGGCCTCTAGCGACGAAAGTTGCGCCAAATTTGGGACGAAGTAGAGACAGTACCTCGAGATGGGACCTTGTTGGGCCTCTGGCCACGTCTGGTGGGCGGCAGAAATCAGGCCAAATGTGGGACCTCTTGGAGGCGGAGGCAGTGCCTCTGGCCACGTCTGGTGGGCGGCAGAAATGAGGCCAAATTTAGGACCTCTTGGAGGCGGAGGCAGTGCCTCTGGCCACGTCTGGTGGGCGGCAGAAATGAGGCCAAATGTGGGACCTCTTGGAGGCGGAGGCAGTGCCTCTGGCCACGTCTGGTGGGCGGCAGAAATCAGGCCAAATGTGGGACCTCTTGGAGGCGGAGGCAGTGCCTCTGGCCACGTCTGGTGGGCGGCAGAAATGAGGCCAAATTTAGGACCTCTTGGAGGCGGAGGCAGTGCCTCTGGCCACGTCTGGTGGGCGGCAGAAATGAGGCCAAATTTGGGACCTCCTGGAGGCGGAGGCAGTGCCTCTGGCCACGTCTGGTGGGCGGCAGAAATGAGGCCAAATTTGGGACCTCTTGGAGGTGAACGCAGTGCCTCTGGCCACGTCTGGTGGCCGGCAGAAATGAGGCCAAATTTGGGATCTCTTGGAGGCGGAGGCAGTGCCTCTGGCCACGTCTGGTGGGCGGCAGAAATGAGGCCAAATTTGGGACCTCCTGGAGGCGGAGGCAGTGCCTCTGGCCACGTCTGGTGGGCGGCAGAAATGAGGCCAAATTTGGGACCTCCTGGAGGCGGAGGCAGTGCCTCTGGCCACGTCTGGTGGGCGGCAGAAATGAGGCCAAATTTGGGACCTCTTGGAGGTGAACGCAGTGCCTCTGGCCACGTCTGGTAGGCGGCAGAAATGAGGCCAAATTTGGGACCTCCTGGAGGTGGAGGCAGTCCCTAGAGATGGGGCCTCTGGCCACGTCCTAGTCCAAGTTGGCTTCCCTGCGTTGGCACTAGAGGCAGGCTTGCTAGGTACCAACGACCTCTGCCAAAAATCATAAATAAGCCCAAATTCTTCTCATCGCCGACCCGCTTAATGTCACTTCCTCGATCGTGGGCCCCTCGTAACCTTTGCTTAACAACCACACGAACCATGGTCGCATCCCCGTCCCCTCATCACCGCCCCTCTCTCCGGCACATCCTCCCAGCGTCCAGCACATCGTCAGCCAAGTCCGAAGTCACCGTCGCTGTCGGTTACCGCACCTCGCGAGACCAGGAGTCCAGTGCCAAGGTCCAAAGAAATATGATTTCCAATGAAAATGGAGCATTTTATTGGTTTATTGTTGCGTTTGTTCATTTTTCTCGTGGATTTTCGCCTCTCGGCCGGACTGTATTTTTTTTTCTGCTTCTTTTTTTGTTTACTTGTTCGACTCCCTGCTGTCATGCTGTGTAAGGGCTTGGATGGGCTTGGATGGGTTTCTTTTGCGTTTTGTTTCCCCGTGTCGTTGGGTCCGCGGCCAGAGCCGTCGGAAGACATCTCTCGCGAGAGTGTGGAGTGCGCTCTGGGCTCTGTGCTGTGTCGTTGCCCGTTGCCGATATCCGATGTCGTTGTTCTATGCAAAATATTGAAGCGAACACCAACAAGATGGGACACAACGGCGGAACCAAAAAAAAGACAAACAAGGAATCAGCAAAAAAATGAAACGAAGGAGAAGGAATCTTTAGGGAAATTTCGCAAGTAACACCTGGTCTTATCTAAATAAGAGCGCGCACAAGCACACGGCAGCGGTGGCGGCGGTGGCGGCTCGTCGTCCGCACACAGTTCGTTCGGTCGTACCTTTCAATCGTTTAACGAATCACGAGCTCTCGGAAAAAAACAAAAAAAAAAAAATGACTCCGCCAAGGAGCGAGCAAGAACGAGGGACGCAGCCCAGGAGAGCAAGGAAGAACGCGTAGGAATGAAAACGGCGAGAATACGATACATACAGCAAATATTTGTCGTCGTGGATGTTATCGCAATCTATTATATTTGCAAAAGCAAAAAAGAAGAAGGAGCACAGGAGCAAAGGAGCAGGAAGCAAGGTGCGTTGGATAACGTTCGCTGCGGACGATGAACGAGGAAAGGAAAGAAATGCTAAATCAGAAGGGACACGTCCCCCCACTCGGGCCCGCGCCCCGCTTTGTTCGCCATTGTTTAAGATGTTTTGCGGCAATTTTTATTGAACCCTCCGTTGGCAGGAAAAGAAGAGTGTTTCTAGGAAAAATTTTGCGAATCAATAAATTGTGGCACTGCTGCTGATGCCGTCGGTCGGCGGACGTCGATTGTGGCCACCGTCGCCGTCGCCGTTGCCGTCGTCGGCATTGCTGCTGCCGCTGTTTGCGCTGCGACGGTGACGGCGTCGTTGTTGATGACGCTGTCGTCGGGGGGAGCTGAGTGTGGCCGGTGCGAGAAATTAAGGGAATGAGGGGGTCTCGATGGAAGGTCGTCTTGGAGGCTATTCTACGGCGTCTGCACAAGCTCGTAACAAAGTCCCTGGCCCTGGACCTCTGGGAGCCACATTCCGACCAACGTCCAGCCGCCGTGGTCTCCTGGCCCCTGGACCTCTGGGAGCCACATTCTGCCCAACGCCCAGCCGCCGTGGCTTCTGGCCCCTGGACCTCTGGGAGCCACATTCTGGCCAACGTCCAGCCGCCGTGGTCTCCTGGCCCCTGGACCTCTGGGAGCCACATTCTGCCCAACGCCCAGCCGCCGTGGCTTCTGGCCCCTGGACCTCTGGGAGCCACATTCTGACCAACGTCCAGCCGACGTGGTCTCCTGGCCCCTGGACCTCTGGGCGCCCCATTCTGGCCAACGTCCAGCCGCCGTGGTCTCCTGGCCCCTGGACCTCTGGGAGCCACATTCTGGCCAACGTCCAGCCGCCGTGGTCTCCTGGCCACTGGACCTCTGGAAGCCACATTCTGGGCAACGCCCAGCCGCCGTGGTCTCCTGGCCCTGGACCTGTGGGAGCCACATTCTGGCCAACGTCCAGCCGCCGTGGTCTCCTGGCCCCTGGACCTCTAGGAGCCACATTCCGACCAACGTCCAGCCGCCGTGGTCTCGTGGCCCCTGGACCTCTGGGAGCCACATTCTGGCCAACGTCCAGCCGACGTGGTATCCTGGACCCCGGCCCCTAGACCTCTGGAAGCGCCATTCCGACCAACGTCCACTCGCCGTGGTCTCCTGGCCCCTGGACCTCTGGGAGCCACATTCTGGCCAACGTCCAGCCGCCGTGGTCTCCTGGCCCCTGGACCTCTGGGAGCCACATTCTGGCCAACGTCCAGCCGACGTGGTCTCCTGGCCCCTGGACCTCTAGGAGCCACATTCCGACCAACGTCCAGCCGCCGTGGTCTCCTGGACCCTGGACACTCCAGGCTAACTACCGAAGCTAGTGACAAAGTCTACGCCTCTCCGGCCTCCGTTGTCGTCTCAATATTCACACTCTTCCGTGGCGTCATGGCACCTCACTGACACCGGTGGACCCTCGGCATGACCTGTGCACCAACGAGACCGTGTCCTCTCACTGTGACCACCGACATCAGGGATCCTTGTCAAAGTGGGCGGACTGTGGACCAAGTAGAGACACTGCCACGTCGTCTTGAACCCCCTGGCATGGGATGTGAGGGCGGAGTCTCAGCCTGCAGACCAACAAGACAGACCGCGCGTGACAAAGTCCATGCGCTTCTGAAGTGTTGTCGTCGGCATTGGCATCGGCCCTCAGGGACGAGTCCCAGAACCACCAGGAGGCTAATGAGCGCTTCTATGGACTGCGTGCCAGGTGGCAACCTCCACGTCTTCTTGGACCGTGCTCTTCCAAGGCCTCCGCCACTGGATGAGGCCCCGTTGTCTCATGCGCGATCAAGAAGGCCTGTCAATTGCCAGTCTCCTGGCTGGCGCGCCCTTCCTCTGACGCCAGCCTCCCTCTGAAGGACTTGTTTGTCTCATGCATGAGATGAGGCCAGGAGACTGGCAATTGACAGGCAGTCCATCCTTCTTGATCGCACATGAGACATCGGGGACTCCTCCAGTGGCGGAGGCCTTCGAAGACCACGGTCCAAGAAGACGTGGACGTTGCCACCTGGCACGCACCGCCAGGCTACCGATACGACGCCCCTCCTTTCGTGACACCTTTTAAGCGATCCTCCGTCACTCCCGACGCGGCTCCACTTCGACATGCCTTCTAAAGCGCATCGAACGCGCTAAGGACATCCGCGGCGACTGTCGGTACGCCACTTTGACGGCGAACTCAATTTGCCAGCCGACCTCTGGCACGTGTGTGTGTGTGACGGGGAGGGGAGGGGGGGAGAGTCTAGACTGCCTTTCAATTTCCTCAAAGTAACCACCAAGACGTAGCACAAGACGAACCCCAATCCACCGCACACACAGACGGCCTGTAATTATCGCACCTTTCATCGTGGCAAGTTTTCAATTTCACGGCAACTGCCCCATCGACTGAGCAATTTTCTCCGGGCCTAATCGACCATCAGGCCGTAAAGCGACGACGATGATGAGCCAACCATCGATGAAGACGATACTTCAACCGACACTCCACAAAAAGAGCAAAAGCGAAAGAGGACCGAAACAATGACCAATCTCCCCTCGTAATTATTGCCAGTAATTCGGGGAGAACGTTTTACACGTGGCCCGGGGAGGGGGTGTGCCGAGAGTGGACGGAATGCCATCACAAGGACACTTCATCACCCACCATCGACAGCCAAACATGTGTTCATTCGCTTCAACACTTCCTGGAGCCGATACACGAAACGCACACCACGTCCCATCGGCCGAGCAAACACAAGGCAGTCAACCGGCTCGTGACTAGGTCTAGGCCTCATTCCACGCCCGTTCGCATGAACACGTCTGCGAACTTCTGTGTCGGGCGACGACGACAACAAAAGCAAAACAAAACGCACAAAAAAACGGAAAAAAATGCGAAGAAACCTTCACTATCGTCTAAACTATGAATTTACTGCCCTAGACAGGGGCGGCCGGGGGTGGCAATGGACACACAGTAAGACATCTCTCGCACACACACGCCGTGTCGTGCCGTGCCGCGCCGTCTGCGAGTGTCCTCGTTCGGGATGTGCTCGTCTTCGACGTCGTCTTGGTGGCAGTCCCGGTCGCCGGCACGGTCGTTCTCGTTATCGTCGTCGTCGTCGTCGTCAAACCCCCGAAAAATCAATGACCAGCAGCCACGAGTCCACCTTTTGCATCCGAGGCCAGCCGACAAACCAAAACAACACCACCACCGCCACCACGAGAAGAAAAAAAAGGGGGCCAACACAAAACGGCACCAACAACAAGGAAGGCAGCAGCGAAGCAAGGAAAAAAAGATGTTACAGTTCCGTAAGCCAATTTTCACATGTGTTTCCTCCTTATCGAAGCAAATAAATTCCGAACAGTGGAACTGGCACCTTATCTTGTTGCCCGATGCCGGTGGTCAATAGACGACGGTGAGCGGCAGTCGGTGGCGGCAGTCGGTGGCGGCAGTCGGTGGACCGTGCTCGGGTGGCCAGCATGGCAGGACACGGTTCGGTCAGTAATTTACTGTAAAATAAACAACAACCAGAAGCCGAGTGGAAGTGCCACCGTGAACGCTGACTGTTGGGGGTGCCGGGCCGCTCGGCCGCTCGGCCGCTGGGGGTGTCGCTGGTGCCGGTGGCCGTGGTGGTCAGGTCATGTCCACGGAATAGGGACACTTTGAGTGAGGAAATGTGCCGCCGGCAAGGACTACCGTCGAGCGGACAGAAAAAGTGAAAGAAGTGAAACTTCTTATCGACACCTAAGTGTTGTGTTGTGTTGTGCTGGGCCATCGGGGTTGATTTGGTTGCTCGGCTGGCGTTGTTGTTGCTGCCCGATGGTAAGCCACTTTTTCTGTTCTCCTTCGGTGTGTCTATGAGAGCAATCATGTGGTCTGTTACTTTGTCTGCCGTCGACGGGGAGGGGGGGCATCGTTTTTCTTAAAGACGTTCGTGGTTAGCTTTCGTCGTGACCTTCGGGTGCGGCGACATCGGATGGAGTGGAGATTGTTTTTAAAGTTGCTGTCCCCTGCAACCATTGAATGGGGATTGAGTGGAGAGGCGGATAAGGGGGGAGTGCCTGGAAGGTCGATTGTTTTTTGGTAACCTCAGACACAATCGAGCTTAAGCGATTCGATTGTGGCCTGAGAGCAGGAGCAAGCAGCCGTGGAGATCAATCAGTGCTGCCTTCATTCTCGAGCGGTAATCCAGATCACTCGCCGCCCCTCAATCGTTTACCCGTCATTATTCTCCCGCCTAGGCAGCTCCATGCCCATCCACTATCCCAGTGGCGGCTGACTGACTCTCGCGCAGTCATCCAGGTCACTCGCTTAGCCGTCGCCATTTTCTCGCATAGCCAGCTCCCCTCATCAGCCTCCGCTCACCCAACGCCACATACCTAGTAATTCGCTGTTAAGCTGCCTCCACACACCCGCCACCATTCTCACGCTGAGCTAGCTCCTCTCAACCGCTCACCCAACACCGCATACCCAGTAATCCGCTTAACCGCCTCTACTCACCAGCCAGCTCCTCTCATCCACCTTGGCCTCCCTTCACCCAGAGTTGTATACTGACTAGCCCGCCTTAGCTTCGCTAACAGCCACCTGAGTCCACTTACCCGGCACCGCTCATCCACTTTTCCAGCTTCTCCCACCAGGCTGTGTGCTCCTCGATAGTTAGCTCGCCTCCGTTTGCCCGACGCTGCCTACCAGCTAATCCGCCTGCTCTCAGCACTGCTTAACCGCCTCCGCTTACCCAACTGGGCGCATCCACCGCCGCTTACTCGCATTCGATCACTCAATACCCGCCTACCCGCCACCGGCGTCCAACTATCCGCCTCTCCCGCGCCGCTTCCTCTCCTCATCCTCTCCTCATCCTCTCCTCTTCCTCTCCTCTTCCTCTCCTCTTCCTCTCCCACGCCTCTCCACTTCCTCTCCTCTTCCTCTCCCACGCCTCTCCACCACCACCACCTTCCCGCTTCATTTACCCGCCATGACTCACCCGCAACCGCTCACCTACGACCACTTACTCGCCTTCGATCACTCGCTTCCATACACTCCTTCTGCCCAGGCATCCGCCTTTACTTCACCGCCTCCACTTAACATCTCGGCCTCGACCCACCCTCTTCCACCGACCACCAGCCGCCGCTAAGCTGCCGCCGATCCCTATCACCGCTCAGTCGCCTCACCAAACCCGCATCCTTTTACCCGCCAATCCGTCACAACTCACCCGCCGTGGCTCACTTGCAGCCGATCCCTCGCCATTGCCTGGCCGCATACCCACCAACCCGCCAGCTCTGAAGCGGCACTGCATTCGTCGCCTCTTACCCGCCGCCGATAACTATCTCCGCGTGCCATCTCCACTCACCCGCCTAAACCAAGCCGCCTTCGCTTAGCCGCTACGAATCACAACTACCATTTGGTCGCGTACACCGATCTGCCAACTCGCCTTGTCTTGTGCCGCCACTCACCCGCTACCGCTTAGCCGACTTCTACAATTCTTCGGACGACTATCCGCCACCCGCCGCCACCCATCCGCCGTCGCTCACCCGCCGCCACCTATCCCCCGTCGCTCACCCGCCGCCAATGGCCACTACCGCTTAGTTGGCTCCATACACTCGCTACTAAATACCCGCATCCACTTACCCGCTAACCCGCCTTAGCTTGGCTGACGCAACTCAACCCGTCGCCACTCACCCGCTTCCGCATAGCCGATCCTACCCGCCTATCCGCCTACCCGCCTACCCGCCTACCAGCGTACCAGCCTCTACCGAGACGCCTTCACTTAGCCGCCTCCGATCGCCACTACCACCTAGTCGGCTCCGCTTACTCGCTAACCCGCCTTGGCAAGTGCCGCCACTCACCCGCTACTAAGTACCCGCATCCACTTATCCGCCAACCCGCCTTGACTCGGGTGTCGCCGCTGCCGTTTAGTCGGCTTCTGCAAACCCTCCGCCGCTCACCCGCCAACCCGCTTTGACGCACCTCCACCCAGCCGCCTACACTAACCTCCCTCCACTCCCATCCCGCCCCACACATCCTCCACTCCACCCCCGCTCCCAAGTTTCACCTTCTCGCAACCAGAGGAATATAGAAATAATTTAAAAGCAAAAAAAAAACCCTTTCTTGAAGGACACCACCCTCGGTCCTCATATGTACATTACGCTACACTAAGCCACCCCACTACCCATGCTCACCCTCGCCGTCATGTGTTCACCCACACACCGAGCAGCCCCTCTGCCACCCCCATCCCCTCCCACCAACACATCACTTACTTTAGGGCATCGTTCAAAAATTTAAATCCGCATTATTCACGTGAAAATGGGACCCAGCAACGAAAACGAGGAAATGATACACAAAGCAAGAAGCGAAAGCCAACGACCAACCGAGCAGATCCCAAAAAAAAATGCAAAAAAAAGCAACGTCCAAAGAGAAAGGAAATATTTCTTATTTTCTTCCCCTATTTAATAAGAAAAAGCATCAACATTAGCATCGGCATCGCTTCGGTGTTCCCCCGGTCCACCCCCCCGTCCACCGCCCTCGACACAGCGAGCAACCCTAGCCGGCGCAAGCAAATAAACAGAAAATAAGAAATCGACAAGAAAAGAATGTAAATCGAGAAAGAAGAGTTGAAGCAAAAAAAAAACAAAAAAAAACCGAAAAATCCGCGCAGGGGGGTGAAAATCAACAAAAAAAAAAAAAAAAATCGATTAAGGGTGTGGGCGAATGCCTGGGTGGTTGAAGGGAAAAAAAAATTAAAATCTCATTCTACACCCCCTTCGACGGGCCGCAGCACACACGTATATTCGTCACCAGAGCTTCATTACGGGGTGAAAGAAAAAACCATACCCGAACTGGCTCAGGCACGCATCTGACACAGAGAATCCCGGGACGAGATCATACGAACGTACAAGTCATCCTCGGCGAGGGGTGGAGGGGCGGGGGGGATGCAGGGAGCAAGAATGGAGCGATTTCGGGTGAATATGTGGCCAAGACGGGTGCCTAAGTAATTCCCGACCATCCATTCATCCCTCTCTCTCTCTCTGTCTCTCTGTAAGGACCCCCCACCAGGAGCACACATTTCTGTCCTGTCGTCGGCCGCTAACGACACACAACTGTGTGACATGCCACCAAATAGCATGCTCGGGCAGAGGGGGTGGTGGGTGGTGGGGGTTGGTTGGTGGTGGTGGGGGCAACTAATGTGAGGGGGATGAAGTTTCTACCTTGTTCCTCAATCGCATAGTGGTGAATATATAATTATACACATACACACACTCCTCGGGTTCCATAGTCCTTCGGAGCGGCTGCTCCTGCTCCTGCTCCTGCTGCTGTTCCCCGCATTTTTCGATTTACAATTTTTCTTTTTTTTCTTTCGCTCTCCTCGCTCTCTCTCTCTCTGTTTCTACCCCTTCTCAAGCAGCACCCATCCACCCACCTTACCTTCACGATGACGACGGATGAGAACGCCGAACAGGACCACCACCAGGACCACCACCACCAGGACCACCGCCACCAGGACGAACCACGACGAACGGAAAAGAAAGAATCCTTAAGAACACCGAAATCCCTTCATCTTCTTCGTCTTCTTCATTTTTTGTTCCTCCCTCTCTCGCTGCCACTACTCCACCCGGCCAGCATCGCTGGGCGCGCGGATGGGGTGGCTTTTTTGCATTCAACAACACTCATACTCAGCGAGCCAGCCATCCGCCCGGCCACCGTGCTCGGTTCACTGGTGGATTTTTCATTAGAGTTGAAATGAAAAAGCACTTTTCTTTCCGCCACCACCTCGTGTCGCCGTCGACGCTCTCTCCAGCCGCCAGCCGCCACTAGCACCGCCACCACCACCATCAGCATCGTCGTCCTTTTTGCGATTCCTTCCATTTTTTAAGACATTCTTGGTTTTTTTTTTTTCTTTCTTGGTATCATCATCAGTCTGCCTTCGTTGTAATGCTTTCTTCGTTACCGTTGTTGTCGTCGTCGTCCTCGTCGTCGTCGTCGTCCTCGTCGTCGTCGTCGTCCTCCTCGTCGTCGTCCTCGTCGTCGTCGTCCTCGTCGTCTTCGTCCTCGTCGTTCCATTCCACTCTCCGGCAAGAGTGTGTACTCCTTGTTGTGTGTTGCTCCTGCCGGTGGCAGGGGATGGATTTTCCTTTCATTTTTAGTCGGTTTTATTTCAGTCTTACGGGGGGGTGGTTGGGTGGGGGTGGTGGGGTTTCTTCTTCTTCTATTTTTTCTCTTGTTGTTGTTGGATATTTTTTTAAGTTTATTTTTGACGATTGTCTTGGGTGGGAAGTGCCTCGTCCTCGTCGCCTCGCCTCCTGTGTCCTGTGACCAGAATATCAGCATAACACTCACTTGAGACCCCCTTGGACGGGTGGGGGTGGGAGAGCCCCCACAAGAGAGAGAGTGAGAGAGAGCGACGAACGAAGAGAGTGCAGATTTTTTTTTGTATTTTAATTTTTCTTGGCGGATAAATTGGATAGTAATGCCTTCCATCTCACTCTTAATGCCTTTTCTTCCTCGTCGTCTCCTTCGTTAGGTTTCGTTAAGCCGGAGAGGACGCTTCATTTCAAGGTATTTTTTTTTCGGTTTTTTTCTTGTTTTTTTCTTGTTTTTTTGGGTTTTCTTTTTTCGGCGACGACGGATGGCACTGTGTGTGGTGGCATGGTCTAGGACTCTTGCGGATGGCATCGAAGGACGATGATTGTGACGACGCGCGGAGCAAGAGACTGACTGTGCGAGAGAGCGAGAGCGTGAGTGAGCCGCATACATATACGCAGGCAAATCCTGGGGTCCTGTGGGTGGGAGTGGATCGGTGTGCGATTGAATGTAGTGTCATGTGGTACA
Organism: Eristalis arbustorum; assembly: GCA_916610145.1. Classification (NCBI taxonomy): domain Eukaryota; kingdom Metazoa; phylum Arthropoda; class Insecta; order Diptera; family Syrphidae; genus Eristalis; species Eristalis arbustorum. Next base: position 3,616,790 of record OU744321.1, on the reverse strand, counting down.
TACATCCGAACGTACGTACATTAAAAAAAAAAAAGAAAAAATTTGCCAAAATACATTGTCGAGCGATATTTTTATTCTCTGCCTTGCGCTCGTTTCTTATTATTTTCTTCATTTTCTCACCTCCTCGCCGCCTTCGTCCTGCTGTGTGTGTGCTTCGCTGTTTGTGTCGCTCGGGAGGGAAATCGAAAAAATATTTTCGGCGCGGGGGAGCGATGATGTTTTCTTTGTTTGTGTACTTTCTGGCTCTCCTCTTCTTGCCATCGCCCACCACCCACCACCCACCACCCACAGGGCATCAGTCCCAATTTCAATTCAAATCTTAATCTCGTTCCATTGCAAATGTATGCATATTACTTTAATTCTGGAAGGGAACAAGCTTGGAATTGAATTCGAACGAGGACGGTGCTGCTCTCGTGTACACACCTACCTTGTGGGTCATCGTATTCCATTTTGGTTGTTCAATCACCGAGCAGATTCGCCGGGCATCAGCTGGCTTCCGTCGCGACGATAGACGTGAACAATGAGGGGTCTGTGCGGGTGTGGGGGTGTGTGTGCTGACGTTGAGTTCATGGTCACATGTCTGCTTGGGTATGGCGATTGACTTTAAATCGGTTTTCGAATGGGGGGGAGAGACGCGCAATCAGGATTTTCAAGAACGACTGTCCAACAGGCACCAGCAAGCCTTCAGAGCTAATGGCCTGTGGTAAGCGCGACGACACAGCCTCTGCTCGGTGATCAGGTGGCAGTTATTCGAGGCTAGTGATCTGTTCCCCCGGGAGACGAGGAATGCCAGAGGTGACGGCTGGTGGTTGTCGTGAAGAACCCCTTTCAGAGCGATCCACACTTGATCGTCGAGCCAGACTTCAGTGATTGCTGTTGGAACTAGAGTCGCAGTCGTCGTTGTCGTAGGGCGTCGCTTTTCATCCGCCTCGCATTCAAGCCCAGGCGTCGCTCCAGCCACGGACGGGGCGCTAGTTGTCCACGCTCGCATTCCAGCCCAGGCGTCGCTTCAGCCATGGACGGGGAGCTAGTTGTCCACGCTCGCCCGACTCGCATTCCAGCCCAGGCGTCGCTTCAGCCACGGACGGGGCGCTAGTTGTCCACGCTCGTCCGCCTCGCATTCCAGCCCAGGCGTCGCTTCAGCCACGGACGGGGCGCTAGTTGTCCACTCTAGCATTCCAGCCCAGGCGTCGCTTCAGCCACGGACGGGGCGCTAGTTGTCCACGCTCGTCCGACTCGCATTCAAGCCCAGGCGTCGCTTCAGCCACGGACGGGGCGCTAGTTGTCCACGACCTGAAAGGCTCCACCTCCTCTCGTCTAAGGCCTGTTGGACCCCTTTGCACGTCCTTCGTGTCGCTGACGGTCAGTGGACGCCAGCATTCAGCCATGGCTCTGCCGAGATCGAGTACAAAGACTGACCATGTGACGACTAGACGACGGTTCAGTATCAGCAACCTTCTTCTGATGGCAGCTGTCGACACAAGACACGACCAACCCACACGAGTCGGTCGAACCTCTTCCTGAGTTGCTGCATGTCAGCCAACTTTCGTCACCAGGAGGCCACAGGCGTGCCCCGGTACAATGAAGCCACCTCCCGCTTCTAAGACTGCCGGTCTCAGATTTGCCCTCTTTTGCTGGGAACGAACAAGCCAAGTCTACCTCATAAATGCTGGTGTTCCCCAAGGCTCCGGTCTGACTCCGGTACTGTTTCTCATTTTGTTGTCTTCTGTAGCACTTCTAGATGTCAGCAAACTGGCTTGGCTCCTTGGTTCATATTGTTCTGAGGGCCATCCAGACGTCACCCCGACGAGTTGATCTCGTCTTAAGGAAACCCTGCCACCAGACTGGCTTAAGATGAGCCTGACAGTCGTCAGGCTTGACACCTAGCAGCCCATAGAACCCTGTCAGATCCCCTTCCATTGACCCACAATCTGAATCCAACTTGGCATCGACTTCAACCTTACAACCTAGATCCCCCTTGACAGCTCATAGACCTTTCCCCACCGTTTGACATCAAATTTCTGGCCAGCACCTCACCTCCTCTCCCTCCTCACCATTCCATCCATTTCCCCCCCGAACCCCCTCGCATTTACCAAAAAACCAACAAATCCCGAACAGTCCCCCACGACGGCATGCCTCCCCGACTCCGACATCGCCCCGATTTCGCATTTCTGCGTCGATTTCCTTCAAATTTTCGATGCACACTTCACACGCGCCCTCCACTCACTCCACCCCACCCACTCTTCACCCAAAAACGGGTCAAAATTGCCCAAAAATCGATTTTCAAAAACTTGCACGCTCGCCGCAGAAAAAGTCGACTCGCCGGCTTCGCATTTGACTGCATTTTTTCGGCGAAATCGTGCATTTTTTCGATTTTCGCCAAAAATGCGAATTTTTGAGTGCGGTTTTTTGCAAATGATGGCTGCAGGTGTAGCATTCATGAATTCATCCACTTTAAGGGGGTTCTCGGCGGTTTTCGGGGAGAAATCAACGATTTTGTGCCGAGATTGGGAGTGTGACGTCAGCTGGGGCATCGGCTGTGGTGGGTGTCTCTGCTAGATTGGGACTCCTGGTGCGCGTGGATGGGTTGGATTGTGCGGCAGTCGAGAGGTGACCAAGGAGCGGCACGAGCCTTCTTGAGACTTTTGGATGAGGGCTCTGACTGCATTTCGAGACATCGCCCGATTGACAGGGAGAGAGGACAGTTGGTCTGTGTAGGAGAACGACGATCAGATGGTAGGCTGTCCTTCCGCGGACGACACCGCCGAGCTAGCCAGGAGTGAGTGAGCCAGTGAATATTTGCCATCAATGTCTAGCCTGCCTGTCTCCGGAACGATGTGGACAGCCCAGTTAGAATGAGTGCCATTGACTCCCAAGATGATGAAGACGACGCCATAAATGCCAGCCTGTGCCAGCGTCGCTTGGTCTGTGCGATCAGATGGTAGGCTGTCCTCCAAGAGGTGAAAATTTGCCATCAATGGCTGGCCTGCCTGTCGGAAGACGATCTCTCCGGAACGATCTGGACAGCCAAGTCAGAATGAGTGCCAATGACTCTCAAGACGATGTAGACGACGAAGGAGCTCCGGACGAACCGAAAAGACCTGCGAAGCCCAGCCGCAGGAGTCTACCCGTAGTCCCATTGACTACCGGGCCAGAGCTCCCACATTCAAATCTGAGACCTGCACAGCTTTTGGCCGCAATAAGCAATGGAACGCCCGTGAGTCGCGGACCTTTGTGAGTCACCTTGCCCTTGGCCAAGAGAGCGCACAGGGCTACGTCCAGCCAACGTTGGTGATCTAGGTCTCGTAGAACAAATAAGCGCCCAGTGGTCTGTACCTCGAATGACAGCAGAGACTGGGACGCACGGTGGCAGTGAGTCCTCGTCTGAGCGAAACATCACAATCGACAGCAACAAGCTTGAGGTAGTGAAGGAGTGTGTCCACCTCGGGGCAGATGCGAAGGTCGTGCAGAATCGCCTCCTGACTCGGAGGACCCAGGTGATGTCAAACAAGAGACTTGTTCTGACCGATGGGCACACCTTCCAACGAAAAATTCTACGTCGGATACACACAACCACGAACTCTTCGAGCTGCACCAGGATGTGGATGCAGTCCATCGAGTGCATGGACGACAGTAACGCCCGAGCTGAGAGGGTCTTCGAATCCGAGCCCAACGAGGTCATCGTCCAAGAGAGACAGACGGCCCATGAGCCATCCTCGATGGAAGGCAGTGATATGAGGATGCTTCGGCCCGGACATTCTTCGAAGGGACGGCACGGTAGAGGAAGACCGCGACTCAGGTGGTCCACGCCAAGGGGACCTCAACCAACTTGGCGTGCGAAATTGGAGGCAGCTAGCTAAGGATCGTGACCAGGTCCCAAGCAAAGATGCCGATGTGGCCTCGCTCCTCTGGTGGAAGCTAAGCAGCTCGTTGTTAGGCGTCGATGGGAAGCTCTGCGTTGACCGCGGGCTTGTGTTTCTTGGGCGTTCCTGACTGCCTCGCTGGGATGGCTGCTGATGTCTGGGATGATGCGTGCTTCGTCGGGGCTTTCGATGATGCCTCTCGAGGGTGGGTCCGATACATATTCACACAAGCCTCTCCACGCTGGTCCTTGTGATGATGTGCCCCATCGCTTGCGGAGCAGCAGCTTTGTCCTCTACGCATCAAAGCTTAGGTTGGCCTTCTTCATCCATTCAACGGGGCGTTCATTATTCTTTCCAGTCTATTTTGCTTTCAACTAAGCTTCCAGAGGCCCATCAGAGGTTCAGTGTTTCAAGACACCTTAGCCTTGGAGATCCTGTTCATCGGCCATCTCATTTTCGTCTAAGCATGACAAAGCTCAGCACTGCCTCGTTTTGGCAGTCAGGTACCCCCTCTCTAGACGTCAACCTTCCCCACCAGGCAGAGTCTCATTGGCAAAGCAGCCCCGGCATCTGCATCCTTCTTTGCAGTCGGAATAGAGAGGCTGTCCTCGACAGTCCGGGGTGCAACTGGGCCTCAGCCGACAAGCCACTCCAGTTGACACGATCCTCAGCCAGCTGCCTCCTATCTCGCACGCCACGTTGGTTGAGGTCATTCTCCACTTGAGTGCGCCACCGGCTTTGTGGTCGATCGTGCCTCTGCAGCTGACGTCTGAGGTACGCACGATCTTTTCGAGGATTGTGTTGAAAAAGTCGCCTTTTTTGAAGTCGCGCCTTGTCTAAAGTCCGTGATCGCTGTTACGGGTACGGACTCTCCTCGAGAGTCGGTTGCTCCGTGAATGGTGATCAACCGATGATCTTCGGCGTGGCTTTCAAAAAATCCACGCACCTCTCGAGTTCCAGCGTGGCGCTGGCAGCATGGTGGGCCATCTCCGCCGAATTTCACGCTCCTCCCGAGTTCCATCGTGGCGCTGGCGGCTTGGTGGGCCATCTCCGCCGAATTTCACGCTCCTCTCGAGTTCCATCGTGGCGCTGGCGGCTTGGTGAGCCATCTCTGCCGAATTTCACGCTCCTCTCGAGTTCCATCGTGGCGCTGGCGGCTTGGTGGGCCATCTCCGCCAAAATCCACGCTCCTCTCGAGTTCCATCGTGGCGCTGGCAGCTTGGTGGGCCATCTCCGCCGAATTTCACGCTCCTCTCGAGTTCCATCGTGGCGCTGGCGGCTTGGTGAGCCATCTCTGCCGAATTTCACGCTCCTCTCGAGTTCCATCGTGGCGCTGGCGGCTTGGTGGGCCATCTCCGCCAAAATCCACGCTCCTCTCGAGTTCCATCGTGGCGCTGGCAGCTTGGTGGGCCATCTCCGCCGAATTTCACGCTCCTCTCGAGTTCCATCGTGGCGCTGGCGGCTTGGTGGGCCATCTCCGCCGAATTTCACGCTCCTCTCGAGTTCCATCGTGGCGCTGGCGGCTTGGTGAGCCATCTCCGCCGAATTTCACGCTCCTCTCGAGTTCCATCGTGGCGCTGGCGGCTTGGTGGGCCATCTCCGCCAAAATCCACGCTCCTCTCGAGTTCCATCGTGGCGCTGGCAGCTTGGTGGGCCATCTCCGCCGAATTTCACGCTCCTCTCGAGTTCCATCGTGGCGCTGGCGGCTTGGTGAGCCATCTCTGCCGAATTTCACGCTCCTCTCGAGTTCCATCGTGGCGCTGGCGGCTTGGTGGGCCATCTCCGCCAAAATCCACGCTCCTCTCGAGTTCCATCGTGGCGCTGGCGGCTTGGTGGGCCATCTCCGCCGAATTTCACGCTCCTCTCGAGTTCCATCGTGGCGCTGGCGGCTTGGTGGGCCATCTCCGCCGAATTTCACGCTCCTCTCGAGTTCCATCGTGGCGCTGGCGGCTTGGTGGGCCATCTCCGCCAAAATTCACGCTCCTCTCGAGTTCCATCGTGGCGCTGGCGGCTTGGTGGGCCATCTCCGCCGAATTTCACGCTCCTCTCGAGTTCCATCGTGGCGCTGGCGGCTTGGTGGGCCATCTGCGCCAAAATTGCCCATCCTCTCGACATGTCCTTCCACCAAAAATCGCCGACTTCCTCGCGTCCTCTCGTGTTCCCACTTGATCCCTGTGCACAGAGCGTGCCATCGCGTCCTCGTTAAGACCGATATCCCCGACCCCAGCCACCATCCCAGGGGTACCGCGTATGCTGAGGGTTTCAGTGTCAACTCAGCTCGCAAACAAACACAAAAAAAAAAAACTAGAAAATATCGAATTGAAAGTTTAACGACCCTGATTGATCGGAGAGCGCGTTCGATTCCTCTGCCGACCCACTCTCCTGCCATTAGCGCGCGCGGCGGTACGCACTGCAGCACCCTTAAATGCCATAAACTACCCTCCAAGGGGGATGGATGCTTTAGAAAAAAAAACGAAACGAAACGAAGAAATGAAGAAAATGTCCTGTGTGCGATAACATTTCGTGTGCGTATCTAAATTTTTATTAATTTCTCCGACACGCTTTCCACTAGTTTCGCCATTCTCCCGAGCGGATGTTGGATAAAAAATGGAAAAAAAAAAAATTGTAACCACCACACACACGAGAGCGTACCCCTCTGGCAGATGAAAAAAAAAAAAAAAAAAACTGCACACAAGGGTTGCAAGGGGTTGTCGTTTTTTTTTCCCGCTTCCATCCTCGCCGTTCTTTGTGCTACCCCCAAGGTTGCCTTTTTTATTAATTACGTTTTTTTTTTCCATCCTTCCTTCACCCTGGCCAGTCGACAGAGCACACAAGAAACACACACGCACACGGGACACGGGCGGTGATGTGAAATGAACGCGTCGAGGACGGCGCAAGGGGATGCTCTCGCGTTTATTCTTTTTTATGTCCCGATGGAACTGGATGGATCACAATTCGATTAGGATATTGGAACACATTAATGTCTGCTCATTAATATTAGGGTAACCAAAAAGAAAGGGGCGCAGCTCGGCGAGAAGGGATGCTGCTCCTGCTCCTGCTCGCAGGCGAAACAGATGAACGCTTTCTCAGCCGCTGCAATAGTTTCTGTTTTTTTTTGTTTTTTATGTCCTCTCGTTTTTTTTTTTGTTTTTTATTGGTTCCCCTCGGCCCCGGTGCGTGTGTGTCAAATTGACCGCTTGTGGTTAATGGTCGTCGCACGATAAGAACGTAACGCATTTGATTCCAGAGATTAGTTGACACTGGGCACACGTGTGAACGCAGTCCGTTCCCGGTGGCCGTGCACCGAGGGAGAGGCGGAGGTCGCCGTTGCTGGTTGATCGCAGGAAGCGCGCCAGCGACGACGCTGCAAGATGGAATTCAATTTTAATCGTGCAGCTTAATTGCCTTGCAATCGGCGCGAGGCGGCGTTGAGTGCGCCGAGGCACAGCGCCGAGGCACAGCGCCGGACGCGCACAGGTAGGGATTAAGTTTTCTGCTTAGTAATTCAGTTTAACAAACCCCAACTGCGGTCCCAACTGCGGTCCCAACTGCGGTGGGCAATTACCCCGTCCGCGGGGGAGACGGTTGCCACGGCCGGTAATGACGTGGGGCTGGCTTGTTAAAAGGACGTTGCGCAGGCAATGACAAACGAGACGAGGCCGGCAATTGGGGGCGCCTGTGAGTGAGAGAGTGGACGCGGATGACTCCGCTAACGAGCTGGACTTGAGAGTGAGTCCGACGAGGCTGCGGGAGCGACAGTGGCCAAGGTGTGGACTCAGTGGCGATGTCGAGCATCTGGCAGGGTTCGAGGGGGAAGCGGGAGCTCCAGGCACCAGGGGCGGGAGCGGCTCAGGGGACAGCTGGAGCTCCAGTCGCCAGGAGCGGGCGGCGCTCTACGAGAACTTGGCTCGAGGGGCAGCTAGAGCTCCAGTCACCAGGAGCGGGCGGCGCTCTACGATAACTTGGCTCGAGGGGCAGCTGGAGCTCCAGTCACCAGGATCGAGCGGCGATCTAGAGAACTCGGCTAGAGGGACAGCTGGAGCTCCAGTCGCCAGGAGCGGGCGGCGCTCTAGGAGAACTTGGCTCGAGGGGCAGCTGGAGGTCCAGTCGCCAGGAGCGGGCGGCGCTCTACGAGAACTTGGCTCGAGGGGCAGCTAGAGCTCCAGTCACCAGGAGCGGGCGGCGCTCTACGATAACTTGGCTCGAGGGGCAGCTGGAGCTCCAGTCGCCAGGAGCGGGCGGCGCTCTACGAGAACTTGGCTCGAGGGGCAGCTGAAGCTCCAGTCGCCAGGATCGGGCGGCGATCTACGAGAACTTGGCTCGAGGGGCAGCTGAAGCTCCAGACGCCAGGAGCGGGCGGCGCACTACGAGAACTTGGCTCGAGGGGCAGCTGGAGCTCCAGTCGCAAGGAGCGGGCGGCGCTCTACGAGAACTTGGCTCGAGGGGCAGCTGGAGCTCCAGTCGCCAGGAGCGGGCGGCGCTCTAGGAGAACTTGGCTCGAGGGGCAGCTGGAGGTCCAGTCGCCAGGAGCGGGCGGCGCTCTACGAGAACTTGGCTCGAGGGGCAGCTGGAGCTCCAGTCGCCAGGAGCGGGCGGCGCTCTACGACATTGGCTCGAGGGGCAGCTGGAGCTCCAGTCGGCAGGATCGGGCGGCGCTCTAGGAGAACTTGGCTCGAGGGGCAGCTGGAGCTGCAGTCGCTAGGAGCGGGCGGCGCTCTAGGAGAACTTGGCTCGAGGGCCAGCTGGAGCTGCAGTCGCCAGGAGCGGGCGGCGCTCTAGGAGAACTTGGCTCGAGAGGCAGCTGGAGCTCCAGTGGCCAGGAGCGGGCGGCGTTCTCGGGCACTTGGCTCGAGGGGCAGCTGGAGCTCCAGTTGCCAGGAGCGGGCAGCGTTCTACGAGAACTTGGCTCGAGGGGCGGCGCTATACGAGAACTTGGCTCGAGGGCCAGCTGGAGCTGCAGTCGCCAGGAGCGGGCGGCGCTCTAGGAGAACTTGGCTCGAGGGGCAGCTGGAGCTCCAGTGGCCAGGAGCGGGCGGCGTTCTCGGGCACTTGGCTCGAGGGGCAGCTGGAGATCCAGTGGCCAGGAGCGGGCGGCGTTCTCGGGCACTTGGCTCGAGGGGCAGCTGGAGCTCCAGTCGCCAGGAGCGGGCGGCGCTCTACGAGAACTTGGCTCGAGGGGCAGCTGAAGCTCCAGTCGCCAGGATCGGGCGGCGATCTACGAGAACTTGGCTCGAGGGGCAGCTGAAGCTCCAGACGCCAGGAGCGGGCGGCGCACTACGAGAACTTGGCTCGAGGGGCAGCTGGAGCTCCAGTCGCAAGGAGCGGGCGGCGCTCTACGAGAACTTGGCTCGAGGGGCAGCTGGAGCTCCAGTCGCTAGGAGCGGGCGGCGCTCTACTAGACTTGGCTCCAAGGGCAGCTGGAGCTCCAGTCGCCAGGAGCGGGCGGCGCTCTACGACATTGGCTCGAGGGGCAGCTGGAGCTCCAGTTGCCAGGAGCAGGCTCTGTCTCGAGGGGCAGCTGGAGCTCCAGTCGCCAGGAGCAGGCTCTGTCTCCAGGGGCAGCTGGAGCTACAGTCGCCAAGAGCGCGAGCTGCTCAGGGGACAGCTGGACTTTCAGTTCACGCAGATTGAGTGGGAAAGTTGGAGTGGGCAACGTTCTACAGTCCATGGTTCCGTCGAAAATCTCCCCTGGATGCTGGTCGGCTCAACATTTCGCCCAAAAACACGGCAAACGCAAGTGCTTTGCGTACGCCTGCGACCCGGGAACAGATTCAAAATCCCCCTCAAAGTGGACAAAAACAAAAAAATCCCGCGCCTCACCCTCATCTGCACCGCACTGCTGCTGGCTGCACTAACAACCGACCGAGCAGCACAAAAAATCCATTTCACTTCCCGCCCACCCACAGACTCCATAACGAGGGGCTGCTCGCTCTCCGCTGCCGAAAAATTTACGTCATTTTTTTCCGTCTCCTGTCCTCGTTCACATTTTTATGGGGGTGAAATGAGTGCAGGAACAAGTGGAAAAAAAAAACCCAAGGGGTGCAGTTTTTTTTTGTCCACAGTCCCGGGGAGAGTACACACGAAAGCAGCAGCGGAACTATGAAAAAGCAAAAATCTCATGAAGGCACACAAGCAACCAACAAAAAAAAAAATGAGACGGAGAAAATAGAAAGCAAAAAATACCTCACCCCCAACGACGAAGTGTGCCGTAAAAGGAAAACAGGCTTAAAAGTATATAATTTCTACCCTTGGCGGAGTGCTTTAGATTTTTTTTTTTTTGTTTCGGTTTGGCTTGGCTTGGCTTTGGCCGGAGAGCTACTTTGGGTATGTGCAAATTACACGACGGACGGAGCGAGAGAGGGACGGAGACGACGAGATGCGATTCCTTGCCTTTTTTTTGTTCATTTTTTGTGCGAAACATCTGCCCTTGCGGTGCAGTGTGGCTCTCGGCGCGCTCATCTATCATTACGGGTGATCTCGTTAATGAATGCCCTCGCCTAGGGCCCGTTAATTATGAAATAGTGGCGTTTCTCTCGCTTCAGCTGCTGGATTTTTCCGATCGGGTTTCGATTTTAGATCGCTTTTGTTTCCGCTCGTCGATGCAAGGGGGTGAATTGCTCGCCGCATAGGGGTGGGTTCGGGGCGGAGATTCAAAGGATTTCGCAATAAATTTGAATTGAAAGGAGGAATCCTTTTGCGAGTGTCAGGCGATTTTTGATTTTGACTGTGATTGGTGATTAATGACGTTCACCGGGGGCATCGAGTGCGCGGGGATGGATGTCGGATGTCGGCTGGCAAATTCGAAACATCCTACCAACCTGTCCACAGTCGTAGGTGGAGAATTTCCATCTGTTTCCATCCTTTGGGGCAACAATCCATGTATCGGGTCTTTTTCACTGGCGACCGACTGGGCTTCAGCTGCTGGGTGACACCAGAGGCCGACGGCTGTCAGTCTTAGCCTGGATCCAGGTGGTGGTTGAGACAAGCCTGAAACCACTTGGGACGAGTTAGCTGCTAACACGTGGTCGTGGATTTTCAAAAACGAAAAGGAAAGCCTTGCAAGAGCACCCCAACCAACCGATGCATCAATTGCCGTCTCAAGACTCCCTGTGGCCGCTTGAGAGACCACCTCTCTCGTTCGCACAACTGGAGGCTATTCTTTCGGGGCTCGACACAGAGTTCCAGCACGTCACTGCCAATCTCGATCGAAGGGGACCTCGAACAAATTTCGGACATCCTTCTCACCCGGCACACGGGCAAATGTACGAAGGTGAAGGAAAGGCTCATCAAAGTCAACGTCTCATAGAAGGTCTCCACCTAGTCGACACACCACCCTCTCAGCTTCTTCGGCGCATCCACGATCTCTCCAGCTCTGCAGGCACTCCAGACGCAGTCATCAAGGTAATGTGGTTATCTTGGCTGGCTTCGCACGTGAGAGCGACACATACAACCAGGGCAACGCCCACCAGCAGCTTTAGGGGAGGCTTTTAAAGTTGCTGGCAAAGCAAACCGCCTATTTTTGTTCGAGACAACATTTCTGGCCACCGTTTCGTAGATAGCGGAGCTTCTATGTCAACTTTGTCCAGCAAAGCTGCAACCAGAGCCTACCACGCTGTCGACATCGCTTGCCTTGGCTTTCGGTATGGGACGCACATTCCGTTGGACCTTCACCCGCGCTACTCAATATTGGTAGCAGACTTTTTATGTTTCTTCCGCCTTCTCGTCGTTCAAGGGAACCAACTCCAGCACGCCACACTGTCTCACATCGCCTGATGAGGTTTCCTTAAATGCCCTCAACCACAATGATGCCAACTCCAGCCTGCTCCAGCGTTACCCAACCATTACTCGTCCGCTCTGGGCACTTCGAGCACCACAGCATTCAGCAGGGCATCACCTGGAAACTTCTGGTCCCCCGGTTTACTGCGGCTCAAGGTCAATTCCACCGAAGCTCTTCGAGATGGCTAGAGCCGAGTTCCAACGTATGATCAGTGAAGGCACTTGTCGACCATCAAGAAGTCCTTGGGCCAGCCCTCTCCACATTGTAGCAAAGACGATTGACCCTGCGGCGACTACAGACGCCTCTGTAACGTTGCCCGACCAGTATCCTCTGTCACGTCTCACGGATTTCCAACTGATACTACCACGCTTCGACCTGGCTCGCGGGTATCATCGAATCCCCATGGCCGCCGAGGGCAAAGCGAAAACCGCAATTTTAGCCCCATCCGGGTTAAATGAGTTCGAGAGAATGGCTTTCGGTCTCCGCAACGCTGCTAAAACCCATCAGCGCTTCGTCGACTCAATCTTCGGTGATGACGACTTGATAATAGCTTCAAATTCACAAGAGGAGTTCCTGAAGCACCTTGAAGAGGTGTTTAGGAGGCTTGACGAAAATGGCATCACACTGAACAAGGAAAAATGTGACTTCGGGAAGAAAACAACCATGTTCCTGCATTCGACCACCAAAGGACTCCGTCAAATCTATGGAAGAAGGCCAACAACCGTCAAGGAACTTCACGGAGTTTCCCGGTGCCCTAAGCTTTTTCAGGCTAAGCATGCCGCACGCTGCGTCCGACCAAGCACCGTTCTGCAAAATGCTTCAGGGCTCGAAGGAAAAGAACAACACACCCCTGGACTGGACACTGACATCCGAAGCGGCTTTTCGTCGATGTCGTCAAGCACTCACGGATGCTGCAACGTTGGTACACCTGCTTCCATTTCAGATTCCGTGTTAAGCCTCATGACCGACGCTCAAACACAGCTGTCGGGGCAGTACTCCTACAAGTCGTCGACGGGAAATCTAAGCCTCTTGGATTCTCTTCCAAGGCTTTATCGACCATGCAACATGAGGAAAAATGCGGCCCAATTCTTGGCCTACAAGTGAGCGTACGAACATTGCAAGGGTATCACATCCTTCATTTGTCTTAAAAGTCCCATCTAGCCATCGGCACCACATGTTGAACAAAAATACGGCCTAAATTCCATCAAAGTCAAATTTTGACACAAATTTTGGCACGAAAATTGAAGAAATGTGGTGTGGCCTACAATTTCACGGATGCCAGCACTCAATTTTTAGCACAAAATGAGGCCTAAAATGTCCTTAAACTCAAACGATGTCGCGTCTAGTTCGAAGGCGACAATGTGGCCCATACTCGAACAAGTTCAAATTTTGGCTCACATTTTGGACCAAAAATTTAAGAAATGCCACGCGTCTTGGTTGACCTACAATTTTACGAATGTCAGCACTGAATTTCGACCACAAAATTAGGCCTAAAATGTCCTTAAGCTCAAACAGTCCCAAGGCGGCCCTGTGGCCCAAACTCGAACAAGTCCAAATTTGACGCAGATTTTGGCCCGATTTTGAAGAAATCTCACGCCCCTTGGTTGGCCTACAATTTCACAGATGTCCACACACAATTTTGAGCACAAAATGCGGCCTAAAATGTTCGAAAAACTCAAACGATGTCGCATCTGGTCCGAATTCGACTTAAAAAAATTCGGGGAACGCCCTCATCTCTTGCTGGGCCCAACATTTCAAGGGTGTCACGTCCTTAATTCATCCTATTCCAAGGAGAGTCGAAAAGAGAGTCGGAGCGCCCAAAATCAGGAGACTCCCCCTTAGACTCTTGCCATTTTTTTTCCTGTCGAGTAGGAGCGCGAGGTCCTGGCGACAAACTCCCCGATGGACGTCCAAAAAAAAAGTGTGCCCCAGTTCAACCCACCGACGGTAAAATGCTGTCTCATTTCGGACCCCAAACCAGCCGAGAACATAAACAACATCCAAAGAACAAACGAAACGAGGGAAAAACCAACTGAAGCAGACAAAGCGGAGAGAGAGCGAAAAAAAAAACACACAAAAACCCACCAGTCATTGAGCATATCAAACGGCGAAGCCGAAGAAGTGATAAAGTCTCTCGCAAATGAACCACAAAAGGACACAGGCCGGTCGCGGTCGCGGTCGCGGTAGTCGCATCGAATCCGAATCCGAATCCAAATCCGAATCCGAATAGTCGCTGAATTTAAAATCAAAATTTTAATTCATGGCAGGGAATTTATGATTCCTACTTCCCACCGCAAAACAATGGAATTCTTAATTTTTTCCTTTTCCCAGGAATTCTCGTTCGGTCACAGCGCTTCAGCTCCTTTGTCGCGTCTCGCTGCTCCGAAGGGAATCATTTAAATTCATCATTGGAGATGGGTGCTGGCTGCTGGCTGCTGGCTGCGGTGTGTGTGTGTCTGTCCAGTGATCCCTTTTTATTTAAATCGAAATCGAAATCGTCGTCGTCGTCGTCGGCCACAAATCCGCGCGCAAAGAGTCAACTCTTAATCGAATATGAGGCGGCCGGCGGAGGAGGACGGGCGATGCGGAGTGTAACCCTTTAAACAAAACTTAAAATGCGAATATTCCCCCATTTACATCGATCAAGCAAGGAACAGGAGCATTCGCTGGGCATCGTCGTCATCATCAACAGCGACCACAGTGCGGAGCCCAAAAACCAAACATCACAGAAGCACCAGCAGCATCTCGGAATCGGCATCAGCATCGGCTGAAGCATCCACCATCGGCACCAGCACCAGCACCAGCACACACAGAAAATGCTAAACGGCCAGCAAACGGATGAGGGATAGATTATTATGATGATTGTCTCCTGGTGGTGCGCGCTGGCGAGGAGAATCGAAAAATGGGAGCAAGGGAGCGCACACACACAAAGTGGTGTCCCTTCAGCTTGGCCGTTCGTTCCTCGTTGCGTTTGCGAATATTTATTCGTTTTTTTTTTTGTTCTCTTGCTTGGCTTTGTCTTGTTCAGCAGGCACAATCATCAAAGAGACCAGATGATCGAACGAAAAAGGAGAACGGCGAGGACCGACGGGGACCGACGAGGACCGACGAGGACCGACGAACCAAGCCATAAACAAAAGAATCAGCCAAAAAGTTGAAGAAGAAGAATCCTCGTCATCGGCCATCGCCTCCGCCGCGCGGATGCGATCACACAGTCGATGACGACTGGAGCGCTCTGGGTAAAATAGTGCGACAGTATTCCTGCTCTTGTGGCCAGCGGTTTGGTCTTATTTTATTATTATCATTATATGTACCCCCATAATCAGATTAAGAGGAGGGAGCAGAAAAAAAAAATGTTGGTGGGGCCCGGTGTCACTTGTGGTGGCACACACAAAGCGCGCGCGCGCGCTCGCGCTTGCGATCGCACCAGAATCGGCCCCGGTCACTGGAGTGTCCTTCTGTCCCTCTGTCCTTTGCCGATGGAGGAGCGCGCACCAGCGCAGGCAGAAGCCTCAGCATCGGCAACAGCAGCCGCAGCTATTATAAATTCTACTAGTCATTCGTAAATCATTTATTAAACAGAGTTTTATTCATTTATCTCATTTAAGAGCGGGCACGGGCCGCTTCCCTTGTGGCCGTGTGAAGAGGCATTTCACAGACTCGGACTGGGACGCGATATTCGTCATTCGTCGCCCTAGCTGACGGTATAGGGTATGCGACGATTTTGGCGGCGACTAAGGGAGATGCTGGTGCTGATGGACTGGTGGTCGAGTTGAGGAGGATGTCTTATCTAGGTCAGCGGACGCGATGGCACAAAATTTGGGCCACATTTTCACCTTGGATTCAATCGATACATCGCTGAGGACTCTAAGCCCCCGTCTCTCGTTCGGCTTTAATTTTGGAAGGATTCCAGAAGGAATTTCGGAACAAAAAAAATTCGACACAACATTTTGGCCTAAAATTCTAACGGTGCCCCTCTGAGTCCAAACTAGTCTTCAAAAACTGCCTCAGTCTCTTGTTCGGCCTTAAATTTCACGGATGACAGCAAGAATTTCGGAACAAACAAATTCGTCCCAAAATTTGCCCTAAAATTCAAACGATGTCCCATGGAGTCCAAATGCGGCCCAAATTTTGGCCTAAAAGGAGCGTACATTTCAGGGGTGTCACACTCTTCACACTGCCTTGAAAGTGCCAAGACTGCCCCGTCCAGCCATCAGCAGCACATGTTGAACAAAAATTCGGCCCAAATTCCATTAAGTTCAAATTTTGACACAAATTTTGGCCCGAAAATTGAAGAAATGCCACATCCCTTGGTTGGTCTACAATTTCACGGATGCCAGCACTGAACTTCGAGCACAAAATGCGGCCTAAAATTTCCTAAAAAACGCAAACTCGATCAAGTTCAAATTTTGACGCACATTTTGGACCACAAATTGAAGAAATGTCACGGCCCTTACTTGAGCTTCACTTTCACGGTTGTCAGCTGAATTTCGACCACAAAATGCGGCCTAAAGTGTCGTTAAACTCAAACAGTCCCAAGGCGGCCCTGTGGCCCAAACTCGAACAAGTCCAAATTTGAGGCAGATTTTGGACCGATTTTGAAGAAATGTCACGCCCCTTGGTTGGCCTACAATTTCACGGATGCCAGCACTGAATTTCGAGCACAAAATGCGGCCTAAAAAGTCCCCAGCCTCAAGACGATGTCCCATCAAGCCCAAATGCGACACAAATGTGAGCCCAAAAATTAAGGAACAACCCAGACTCACGTGCGTCCTAAAATACCTCGTCCTGCACTTGCAAGGACGACCCCACAACCATCACCGCGAAACAAAAATGTGACCCAAATTGTGGTCAAAAAACGTAAGAAACGAACGTGTCTTGCCCGTCATTTCACCTAAAACCAGGAATGTCCTCATTCAACCATCACTAGGCACTGAACTTCGAATAAAATTGGGCCCAAAATGTTGGCCTAAAATTGAAAGAACGACTCCATCTCTTGGCATGCCTCGAATTCAAGGGTGTCCAATCATGGTCTCATCTAGTCGACCACCAGCATGACGTTCTGATCAAAAAAATGTGGCCCAAATGTTGTCCTAGATTTCAAACAACCTGAGGGACGGTCCTAGTTCGACCCAACGTCTCTCGATCGCATTGATTTTTCGCACAGGACGTGGCCTAAAATGGAATTCAACTTAAACCATGTCTCATTGAGTCCAAATGCGGCCTAAATTTTGGACGAAGGACGGTCTAGTTTGAGACTAGACCTAGACACCAGGGGACAGCGTCCTTCATGTGGCGCATTCAAAGGAGAGCACGAAGTTTTGAACAAAAAATGCGGACCACATGTTGTCCTAAATTTTGAACAAAGGGGACATTGATCAAAATTCGAACCAGAAAAATGACGGAGCGTCCCTGTGTCCAGCTCGCACTCATTTTTAATTGAGGATGTGGTCTTAGATGAAATTCAATTCAAAGTATGTCCCATCGAGCCCAAATGCGGCCTAAATTTTGGACAAGGACATGCCTCGTTTTCTAGTTTTGCCTAGAGACACCAGGGGGCGGCATTCCGGCCCAAATTTTGTCCTAAAACTCAAACGATGTCCCATTGAGTGTCCCCATTCGAAGAAGAGCACGAAGTTTTGAACGAAAATTCGGCCCAAATTTTGCCCCTCAACTCAACCGACGGCCCATTGAGTGCCAACTTGTCCCAAACCTTGGCCTGAAATGTCCACAACTCCCCAAACATTGCATCAGACACACATCCCGCCGCATAGGGTACACCAACCGTCCCCGCCGGACGGCCGCCAGTCGCGTTGTATCACTCCTACGGTCCCCCTTCGATAATTGCCGATGATCCTGCGTGATCTGAGCTCCGTTCTGTGTGTTGTTCGTTTTTTTTGTTTTGTTCCTTTCCTCTGCATCTTCTCGCACTCGGCGAGTCGGTCTCTGTTTCGGTCGGCCGGTGAATAGACCCATAAATAATTATCGACATGAGGACGAATGAATGTACCGTTCCCATTTGACAGTCCCACTCTCTGTGTCCTGTGTTCCTTTGTCCCGCACTCGAAAGGACACGCCGGGATTGGATTTATGTGGGCACGCATGTAGGTTCCTTGAATTTTGTATTAAATCGCAAGATAATGACCGAATTTTGGCATTTTTTTTTGGTTTTGTTTTTTGGGGGCAACATGACAAGACAAAGGATGTGGATGTGGAGTGGCACACACACACACCCCTACGGCCATCGAGATGGCAATGACACACGAGGCAGAAGCCTAATTGCCTGCGCCCACACCCCACACAGTCATCGGGTGGCCGTGCACTGCACCCAGCGATAAACTAGCTTGTCTCATCTTCGACACCTCACCCTAGACTGCACCGGCTCACGTCCTCGCCGCACACACACGCGCACGCGGCCCCAACGACTGCAGCGATACAATTTTGTTGTAAAAATCATTTTAATGGCAATCTCAGCGGAGGATCATAAAACGACCGTAAAAACGTAACACACTGGCAGCCGGGCAGCCTGGCAGCCTGGCAGCCGTGCTTCTTTATGCGCGTCGCACTCGTGCCCCCCACCCCCCATGCCGCGCTGGGCATCTCCTCATCTCGCCAAAAAAAAGAAGAGGGAAACAAAAATTAATTAATAAAGAGATGAGCGCAGATCAGTCGTGTAAGCCGAGGGATATGGGATCGTGTGCGCGCGTGTGTGTGCGGTGTCCCTGGCCCCGGGCGTCTATCTGAAGCCGGAGATCGCGCCGCGCGACCGCAACGGCGACGGATTTCCAACAAATTAATTTCTTATTTAAATTAGTATTCCCGGGCGATTAACGCGCGCGCCTGCGCGCCGGACTAAGTGTACGCAACACGGTTCCATTTCGGAGTGGCTGTTTGTTCGCCGTGCCTTTTGCTGTGGCCCGCCGCTCCGCCCTGCTCAGTGGGCCGTCAGTGTTGCGGCGCGTCGTGCTTGCCGCCTGGCCGCGTGGTATCCTCTAAGGCCGCGTTGATCCGACAAGGTGTTATCACATGACACGTACGTACACATGTCGGTTTATGGTTTCTGGTCGCATTTCTTCGTGTTCTTGTGCTTGCCTCGCCTCTCGTGAGTGTGTGTCGACAAGAGGGATGGAGATTGTTTACAAGGATGTTACTCGTCTTGTGACGGGGTTAATGGGTTCAGAGTCACTTCGGTCGGTGTTGTGTGTGGTTTTTTTTTCCGTGCCTTTGGAGTGGATTCGGACTTGTTGAGATCTTCATGCGGGAGTGTGGGGCGAGCGCGGAGGCGGTGTTGCGGGGATTCGAGCTCGGGAGGGGCTTGAGAGCGGGGCCACGGCACTAGGCGCTTCAGACGGGCGCTTGTGACCACCGAGGTGTTTCTTAAGGGCGCTGGCTGGAGACGGGGGCACGGCATTACGAGGTGTCCCTCAAGGGCGCTGCTTAGAGAAGGGCCACGACACTACGCGCTTGGCGCGTCTTTGGATGCCAGACGGGCGCCTGTGTCCACCGAGGCGTCCCTCAAGGGCGCTGCCCATCGACGGGCCAGGACACTACGCGCTTGGCGCTTCTTCGGATGCTAGACGGGCGCCTGTGTCCACCGTGGCGTCCCTCAAGGACGCTGCCCATCGACGGGCCACGACGCTACGCGCTTGGCGCGTCTTCGGATTCTAGACGGGCGACTGTGTCCACCGAGGCGTCCCTCAAGGGCGCTGCCCATCAACGGGCCACGACACTACGCGCCAAGCGCGTCTTCGGAAGCTAGACGGGCGCCTGAGTCCATGGAGGCATCCCTCAAGGGCGCTGCCCATCGACGGGCCACGACGCTACGCACTTGGCGCGTCTTCGGATGCTGGACGGGCGCCTGTGTCTACCGAGGATGCTGCCCATCGACGGGCCACGACTTTACGCGCTTCACGCGCCTGTCCAGCTCAAGCTCAAGTCTACTCTCGACGCGAAGTGCCACGAACCGCCTCGCTTTTCCTACTCCAGCCCGTCGCCCAACCAGTCGCCCATGCCCGACGCGCGGTGCATTCAATCGCGTCCCCCTCTCGCAAGCCACCATCACTTCAGCCCATTATCATATCGATTCGGAGAGCAACAGCAACAGTAACAATGGGCTCGACAAGGCACTTTCCTGCGCCCGCATCCCACTCGACAGATTTATGAATACGTCCTCGACGTTCTTGAAGTCATAACGAACCCCGGCCACCGGCTCCTTCAGTCAATCAGTCTGCCATCCGCTTACGCTGACGATTAACTCTCGCCGTCGTCGCCGTCGTCGAGCATGATACCCTGCTCCGGCGACAATGGCAATCCGATTCCCATTCCACCCCCACCCGGGCTCGCAATTCATTACGGAGGTTGCGACACAGCGATGCCGTACATCCGTTCGTCTAATCCGCAAGGACCACCGGATGAGCCGTGATCCGGACGGGGGATGGCGGTGGCTGGCTTTTGAATAAAAATTGATTAAGTCCCCTTCTCGCCGACTCATCGGGAATCCGAGTCCGCCCGGATCTGGATATTACACATTTTTATTCCATTAATTGCAATCAAGCACGACAATCGAGTGTATCGCTCGGGCAGGTATTGTGCTGGCGCGCGCGCGCGTGTGTGTGTGTGGTGTGCTGCTGCCACCCCTCCTGTGTGGCGACGTCGCAGGACCAGGCCGACGCGGCGGAGGCGAAGGGCAGCAGCTTAATTCCTTTTGTGCTCCTTTCATGAATAACAAAACAATTGCGCATAATTTTATTATTCTTCGACTTTTGTTGTCCTTAAATATTGATGAGAGTGGGAAGCGATAAAGGCCACCACCACCGCCACCACCAGCAGCAATCTAATTCGCAGACGTTGTGTGCGCCTTGGATTCGCAATGGCAATGGCACTGGCATCGTCATCGGTGGCAGCATCCTTTCTTTGACGCTGCTGCCGCTGCTGGCCATCCATCCAGGCATCCAGGCATCCGTTCATCCCGTGCGGTGGTGTGTAATGAGGTTTTGTTGCCGTATCGCATCCTTGATGGGGGTGATGGCGGCGGTCTTGATTAACCCAGAGGTTATGGCTTTGATGAGATTCGTCATTCAAGCACACACACAGTCGCGCGGAACGCGGAGCCAGGAGACAGGCTAAATAAATATTAATGAAGTCCTTGAGGAGTTGAATGCTTAATTTGAGCATCCCGCGCGACCCCGTGTCGCGTCCACTGATTTGGAGGACAGGCGCTTTATTGGGTGGTTCCCACACAGCCGGCAGCGTCCCCAAGGACGCTGCCCGAGTGAGTGGCATAATTGCATTGTGGTCATGTAACCGGTGGCGCGCTAATGTGATTAAGAATGCCCGTGCATCCGGCCGGGGCGCTGGACGGTGTGCCGAGGGGTTGCGCCGTGGTCAATGCAAATGCTGGTCGTCCGGAGATGGAGCGGTGAAGGGTGGGGGCTCTATCTCTGGGCAGGGCACTTTCGCCCGTCTGGCATCTGAAGACGCGCAAAGCGCGTACTGTCGTGGCCCGTCGATGGGCAGCGTCCTTGAGGGACGCCTCGGTGGACACAGGCGCCCGTCCAGCATCCGAAGACGCGCCCAGCGCGTGGCGTCGTGGCCCGTCGATGAGCAGCGCCCTTGAGGGACGCCTCCGTGGACACAGGCGCCCGTCCAGCATCCGAAGACGCGCCAAGCGCGTCGTGTCGTGGCCCCACCTCTAGGCAGCGTCCTTGAGGGACGCCACGGTGGACACAGGCGCCCGTCCAGCATCCGAAGACGCGCCAAGCGCGTAGCGTCGTGGCCCGTCGATGGGCAGCGTCCTTGAGGGACGCCTCGGTGGACACCATCGCAGAAGATGGAAGATACGGCACGGGTCTGGCCGCGGGTGGGATCGTGCTTGAGGTCTGGGCCTGGCCTTGAGCCACGTTGGAGGACTGACTCTACCCACGAGTGGGCTCTGTCTTAAGCTGCGCTTGAGGTCTGGCCTTTGCCTATGATCTTGAGCCACGCTTGGGGACTGCCTCTGGCCACGGGTGGGATCTCTCTTGAGCCACTCTTGGGAGCCGGCTCTGGCCACGGGCTGGCCAAGTGCCTTTAAGGACTCTCCTTTGGACCCAGACGCCTGTCTAACTCCGTCCTCCACCGGTCCCCACCCAGGTTCAACGATCACCCACCGATCCAGAAGCTCGACCAACAGACACAAGAAAACGATATCAATCAGCATTGCCCCCAAAACAGAAACAGTGGCGCTTTACGACGTCAGGTGGCAAGAACGAGTGGCTCCTCGCCGCCGTCATCTCCCTCCGATGTGATGGCTCCCATCGATCTGCAACCGTTTGCACAGCAGCCGCGCCACGATCGTCTCCGATCGCAGTCCGTTAACGACTCTTAAGCCGCCTCGCCCCCCTTCCGCCAATCGATCACCCCATTATCGTCCCACAATTAAGCAATAAAGCGCGCGAGAGAGGCGAGCAGCTCAGCAGCCACCAGCTTGCGCCCATTCAACGCGGTTCCATTCACCTATTAATCTCCGGAATGGGAGAACAAGCACCTCGCCCGGCCGGGCGCGCACACACGCTAACACGATCTTCACTGGGCAGTAAGCTCTGCTCCAAGAAGCCCCCAAAACGAAGCGGGAATAATAATAATCGAATAATCGACTAATCGAGCGACGGACGAAACAGCGCTGCGATGTGTGTGCGTGTCCCATAATCACGCGTGACCAAGCGAGGAGGAGGCGCGCCGAGTGCCCCGACTCGGGCCTCAGCCTCTTCTCGGGCAATTTGCCGGGAAATCGAGTCTCAATTCGGCGCAGGGGACAGCAGCAGCCTCAGCCGCACCACCGGCTGTAGCAGTTGACAGGCCACTCCGAGAGACAATTAAACGCGAAGCTATCCATATTCAACGGGGACAATTAAAATAATCCCTCGCCGGTGGGGGACGGGGTGTCGCACTCGTAGACAGAGCGCGCCGGGTTATTACCATTTTTAGGGGCTTGGCCCCGCGTGGCGAGTGGGTTTCGCTTTTAGTGCCACGCATTTGAATGATACACGGAGAAGATTAATCCGCCGTGGCTTCAGTTGGGGCGACCGTCCACGTCCCGCCGAGGTGGCCGAAGGGGAATTCCACCGAGAGCTGCTCAAAAATCGGGCGAAAATGCACGCTTCTTCGGTTTTCCAAATTTTGGCTGAGATTGTAGATGTTGACGTCCTCGACGCAAGGATGTGCCGCTTCTTGGCGACTCGGGGGGATTTTGGAGCCGTTTCGGGGGTTTTTTGAGATTTTCGAGCTCAACTTGGGCCATGAATGGGTCTTAAGCCAGCCAGTCCCGAGCCACCCTTGGCCACGGCAGGGATCTCTCTTGAGCCGGGCTTGAGAGCTGGCTCTGGCCACGGGTGGGATCCGTCTTGAGCCACGCTTGGGAGCTGGCTCTGTCCACGGGTGGGCTCTGGCTTGAGCCACGCTTGGGGACTGGCTCTGGCCACGGGTGGGATCTGTCATGAGCCACACTTGGGGACTGGCTCTGTCCACGGGTGGGCTCTGGCTTGAGCCACGCTTGGGAGCTGACTCTGGCCACGGGTGGAATCTGTCTTGAGCCACGCTTGGGGACTGGCTCTGGCCACGGGTGGGATCTGTCATGAGCCACACTTGGGGACTGGCTCTGTCCACGGGTGGGCTCTGGCTTGAGCCACGCTTGGGAGCTGGCTCTGGCCACGGGTGGGCTCTGGCTTGAGCCACGGTTGGGAGCTGGCTCTGGCCACGCTTGGGAGCTGGCTCTGGCCACGGGTGGGTTCTCTCTTGAGCCACGCTTGGGAGCCGGCTCTGGCCACGGGCGGGATCTGTCTTGAGCCAGGCTTGAGGACTGGCTCTGGCCACGGGTGGGATCTGTCTTGAGTCACGCTTGGGGACTGGATCTGGCCACGGGTAGGATCGGTCTTGAGCCACGCTTGGGAGCTGACTCTGGCCATGCTTGGGAGCTGACTCTGGCCATGCTTGGGAGCTGGCCCTTGCCACGCTTGAGGACTGGCTCTGGCCACGGGCGGGATCTGTCCTGAGCCAGGCTTGAGGACTCGCTCTGGCCACGGGTGGGCTCTGGCTTGAGCCACGCTTGGGAGCTGGCTCTGGCCACGGGTGGGATCTGTCTTGAGCCACGCTTGAGGACTGGCTCTGGCCACGGGCGGGATCTGTCCTGAGCCAGGCTTGAGGACTCGCTCTGGCCACGGGCGGGATCTCTCTTGAACCACGCTTGGGAGCTGGCTCTGGCCACGGGTGGGCTCTGGCTTGAGCCACGCTTGGGAGCTGACTCTGGCCACGGGTGGGTTCTCTCTTGAGCCACGCTTGGGAGCTGGCTCTGGCCACGCTTGGGAGCTGGCTCTGGCCACGCTTGGGAGCTGGCTCTGGCCACGCTTGGGAGCTGGCTCTGGCCACGGGTGGGTTCTCTCTTGAGCCACGCTTGGGAGCTGGCTCTGGCCACGCTTGGGAGCTGGCTCTGGCCACGCTTGGGAGCTGGCTCTGGCCACGGGTGGGTTCTCTCTTGAGCCACGCTTGGGAGCTGGCTCTGGCCATGGGTGGGATCTCTCTTGAGCCACGCTTGGGGACTGGCTCTGGCCGCGGGTGGCATCTGCTTGAGCCACGCTTGGGAGCTGGCTCTGGCCATGGGTGGGATCTGTCTTAAGCCACGCTTGGGGACTGGCTCTGGCCGCGGGTGGCATCTGCTTGAGCCAGGCTTGGAAGCTGGCTCTGGCCACGGGTGGCATCTGCTTGAGCCACGCTTGGGAGCTGGCTCTGGCCATGGGTGGGATCTGTCTTAAGCCACGCTTGGGGACTGGCTCTGGCCGCGGGTGGCATCTGCTTGAGCCAGGCTTGGAAGCTGGCTCTGGCCACGGGTGGCATCTGCTTGAGCCACGCTTGGGAGCTGGCTCTGGCCATGGGTGGGATCTCTCTTGAGCCACGCTTGGGGACTGGCTCTGGCCACGGGTGGGCTCTGTCTTGAGCCACGCTTTGGGACTGGATCTGGCCACGGGTGGGCTCTGGCTTGAGCCACGCTTGGGAGCTGACTCTGGCCACGGGTGGAATCTGTCTTGAGCCACGCTTGGGGACTGGCTCTGGCCACGGGTGGGATCTGTCATGAGCCACACTTGGGGACTGGCTCTGTCCACGGGTGGGCTCTGGCTTGAGCCACGCTTGGGAGCTGGCTCTGGCCACGGGTGGGCTCTGGCTTGAGCCACGGTTGGGAGCTGGCTCTGGCCACGCTTGGGAGCTGGCTCTGGCCACGGGTGGGTTCTCTCTTGAGCCACGCTTGGGAGCTGGCTCTGGCCACGGGTGGCATCTGTCTTGAGCCACGCTTGGGAGCTGGCTCTGGCCACGGGTGGGCTCTGGCTTGAGCCACGGTTGGGAGCTGGCTCTGGCCACGCTTGGGAGCTGGCTCTGGCCACGGGTGGGTTCTCTCTTGAGCCACGCTTGGGAGCCGGCTCTGGCCACGGGCGGGATTTGTCTTGAGCCAGGCTTGGAAGCTGGCCAAGGGTGGGCTCTGTCTTGCGCCACGCTTGAGGACTGGCTCTGGCCACGGGCGCGATCTGTCCTGAGGCAGGCTTGAGGACTCGCTCTGGCCACGGGTGGGATTTGTCTTGAGCCAGGCTTGGAAGCTGGCCACGGGTGGGATCTGTCTTGAGCCACGCTTGAGGACTGGCTCTGAATCAGCCCCGCAGCAGCCCAGAGTTTCTCTCAGTGTAGCCAGAACCGATTTCGGAAAATTCCACTGAATCGACAAGAACCTCTCAATCGCTTCTTTTTTATGTCTTTTGTTCCTCTCTGAAATGCATATTCATAAGCGCCTACAAAGCCGAGCTCTATCCGTCTATCCGCGCATAATTCTCATCTACACCCACTTCGTCGTCGTCATCGGCGCGTCGTAGTGTTCGTCTTCTCTGCTCGGTTGCCTGGCTGCCTGGGTGCCTGCCGAGAGTGCTTGGGTACTTGCGTCGCCTCTGCCTTATCTCAGATCTCGCTGGGCCCGTGACCATGAACAGCCTCGGCAGAGGAATTCTTCTCCTTCTCCGGCCGCTGTTGCCGTCTGGCATCGGGCATCGGGCATCGGGCATCGGGCATGTTGTCCCGGCCGCGGTCATTTGTCTATGATACGTTCGCTTGGCTATGTTAAATTATTAATTCATTTTCTGACCTATTTCCACTCACTGCCCGGGGTCCCTTATCTCCGGTCCGTCTCGGGGGTCCGGTCCTGGGCGGCTCACCCTCCGCACGGTCTCACCTCGAATCACAACACACGGCCGTTAAAGATAACGACGAATAAAAAACGACATTGCGTGACACTATCTATTGCCCGTGCGGGGGTAACTCATTTGTGTCCCAAGGAGCCGTGTGCAGCGGCGAGTCGCGACGCACGGAGGGCGGCCGCTGAAGGACGGTAACCCTTTTCCGAATCCGAATGCAAATGATGTGGGATTTAATTTATTTTTTTCTCTCTCCATCGCTGGCATGCGCGCATAATTATAAATTTGGTTCGTTGTCTGCTGGTTTCAGTGCGGATGGGGTGGTGGAGTGAGTTGGGCGATCGGTGCTCTGGTTGCGCTGGATGCGGTTGGTTGTTCGATGCTGACTAGGGCGGCTGCTGATGTGCTAGATCAACACTGCTTGACGATGGTCACTCAAACCTGCACTCAGTCATGTTCACAAGCTGTCGGCAGCGATGGGCAAGTGGGTGTCCCCCAGCACAGCACACTCTGGGATCCCTCCAGTCGACCATCAGTCAACAGAGACGAGCCGCTTTGGAAGGCAACACACAGCCTCTCGACTGTCACACACCCCTTTACCGAACTGAGACCCATCCACTTCCACCAGATCACTCCAACCCACCCACGCCCACCAAGGACCCCCATCTAGCAGAGACACCCACCACAGCCGATGCCCCAGCTGATGTCAGAGTGCCCGATCTCCGCAGAAAATCGTTGATTTCTCCCCGAAAACCGGTGAGAACCCCCTAAAAGTGGATGAATTCATGGATGCTACACCTGCAGCCATCATTTGCAAAAAACCGCATCCAAAAATTCGCATTTTTGAGGAAATTCGAAAAAATGCACGAATTCGCCGAAAAAATGCAGCCAAATGCGAAGCCTTCGAGTCGACTTTTTCTGAGGCGAGCGTGCAAATTTTTGAAAATCGATTTTTGGGAGATTTTGACCGGTTTTTGGGTGAAAAGTGGGTGGGGTGGAGTCAGTGGAGGGCGCGTGTGAAGTGTGCATCGAAAATTTGAAGGAAATCGACGCAGAAATGCGAAAACGGGGCGATGGCGGAGTGGTGGAGGCATGCCGTCGTGAGAGACTGTTCGGGATTTGATGATTTTTTCGACAATTCCGCTGGGGATCGGAGGGGAGATGGATGGAATGGAGGGTGGCGGTTGAGAAGAGGAGGTGCTGGGTGAAAATTTGAAGGGAATCGGTGGGAAAATACGAAAATGAGACGTCGTCGGCTGGAGCTGGCTGTGGATGGTGGTGGTGGACTGGTGGCGGTGGACTGGTGGCGGTGGACTGGTGGCGTCGGCAAAGTGTGCTGGGGTGGGTGACGGTGAAGCTAATACAGTCCGTGGTCTGAGACACATTCGGCGACAGTCCAGGTGACTTGGTGAGCTTTCCGTTCGAACGCCTGCCAACCTGGTCGTGGGACCTCTCCTGGACAAGGAGCATCGCAGTGAATCGCATTTGTTCCCGTTTCCGTGGCGGACAGGCTTGAGGACATCTGCCACAGAGGCAGTCACTCCTTGTGCGACGGCGACGATAGCGATGCGATCTCTGGTCCGTCGTGCCAACATGGTTCCCAATCCTCGTGTCATCTGACGTGTCCAGTAATACGCGTTGCACAGATCATGGCATGACGGAGTGGTTAGGCCTAAAGGCCAGTTGGGGGATCACTGTAAGACGGAATTGGAAGCCGCCACAACCCTTGCAAGACCTCTATTGATGCGTCCACAGTCGAAGAGCACAGCCACCTCATCGTTTCCCTTTCATTTGCATTCAGTGCAATGGTCAATGGTCGCTTAACAACCGTCGTTTAAACATTTTTTATCCGATTATCCGATTAACTCCCCCACAAGATGTCCCCTCCCCCCCTCCTCCGCCCCCTCCTCCCATCCACACCAGAAACAAGCAGAAAAAAAAAAGATCACCAGATTTAAATAGAAATTCCATCTAATAAAAAATTGTACTCCCACACTCTTGGAACCAGCCTAGAAGTAGGTCTTCCCTCCCTCGCGTCACCTCTCGCACATAAACCACATGAAAATAAATAACAAGAAGAAAAAACCAAAAAAACACACAACCACACACGGGCTTCTTTTTTTTTTCGAAACCTGATTGACTTCCAATTCTTCTTCTCGACTTACAACGATTTTTCTTTTAGAATTGCTAATAAGGGCGTTGTCGAGAAATGAAGACGACGACAACGGACGGACGGACGACGACAACAAGAGAGGAACAAAAAAATCGAAAAAAAAAAAAACCAACCAACGATCGAAGGCGAGGCGCAAGACGATCGCCCCCCGATCCAACGATGACAATGAACGACCATCGGATACCGAGCGTATACACCGAGAGACCATGAGACAACAAGAGGATGAATTATCATGAATCATTTGCTCATTAGCAAGTCACCTCAAATGTGATCGACTTCTATCACTCATCACATACAGATGGGTGTGTGGGTGTGGGGGTGTGGGTGTGTGTGGGGGTGTGGGTGTGGGTGGGGGGCGATCGATGAGATCGATTTCTCATGAGGAAACAATTGCCAGCACAGAAATCAATTAACGAAGAGAAGACGAACAACAAAAGTCGTGTGTGCGTGGTGCTTCAATGCGACGCAACGTCAAGACCTGGTTCGTAATAACCACAAACCCGGACCTTTCTTTCTTTTGTCACTTGTTCATCGTCGTCATCGTCGTCGTCGTCGTCGTCGTCGTCGTCGTCGTCGTCGTAGTCGTCGTCGTCGTCGTCGTTGGCTCTATCATCATCTGACTGCGCTGCCTGACACTGTGTACGCGCGTCTCTCTCTCGCTCGTTGCACTTTTAACCGAAAAGTCAGCCAATTACCTGCGTTTTGATACTTCATCCATCCATCCATCCAGCCGAGCCATCCAGTCGGCCATCCATCCATCCAGGCGAGCCAGCGCGAGAGTGTGTGCTTTCGCTTGGCTTATTCACACTTCTGTTCAATATTCTGGTCATGTGAACTGGCCGTCATATAAAAGTATCAATGGTCCGCATTGGCCTGGTCTCTTTGTTGTGCCATGGCGAGGGAGGTGGGGGGAGGGGAGGGGTGAGGTGGGGGAGGCAGCCTACCTTCTTGTGTTTCAACAAGAAAGGAGCACAACACAGCAAAGCATAGATCCGTGTGTACCGACACACATGCCCATCTGAACGGTTTTTAGGCGGCCATCGGCAGTGTTACGCATTGACAATGTCACAAACCACCCTCCGCCCCCCACCACCCCCACCACCCCCCATCCACCCCCAACATTTTCGAAGACGAGTCATTAACAAATCAAGAAAAAAAAATTGATGATGTGCTTAGCAGTGTTTTTTTTTCTTCGCTCTTCTTTGTCACCGGGTTACACACAACCACCGGCGGCAACAGCACCTCTAATCTCTGGATACACTCCAGTCCTGGATAATGTGCCCAATTACCAGTGCTGTTCGTGGCACAAGGTAATAAACCCACACGAACGCAGACTCACCACCGCCACGAGGAGGACTGAGCAGCAAAGAAAAAGACCAGAACAGAGGAAAAAAAAAAACAACAACAAAACAGGTAAATACCAGAGGTACGTTAATGAAATAATTAATCACCTTTCACGTTCGCATTCTTTGCGCTCGGATTCCTCGAGAAATTATTGTTCGCGGGGGTTTTTTGTTCGTTTTTCGTTTTTCGTTCGTTTTTTTCGTGAACGACTCCGCGTTCGCATTCGGTTCAATGAAAGAAGGACGTGATTTGGTCGCACAAGTGTGTGGACTCGCTTTGATGCATGTATGTTACCTTAGCCCGGTTCAGGCCATCACCACCCGCGAGTCTTCTGGTTTGCTGATGGTGCTGGACGCTTGTTGTTGTTCGTGTTTTCCAGAACATTAAAAAAAAGATTTCGTTTGCACGCCGCTTGATGAGATGGCGCGATGACGCGATGACGCGATGACCATGTCGATGACAGTGGTGGTGGTGGTGGAGGAGGTGGTGAAGGAGGTGGTGGTGGAAGCACTGGAGGAGTCAGTTGATGGTCAGTCGTTTCGATCATCTCCTGTTGGGCACCACTTTTTAATGTCAAGACGTGATTGTGATCACCTATTTCGATATGACGCCCCGTTCGCTTTAATTTATCCATCCCCTCCCCCTTCTCCCACCCCTCCCCCTCTCCCTCCCCACGAACCATTGTCGTTCGTTTGCCTCGTTGATTGTGGCGCGGACAATTAATGACAATTATGCAAAGTGGACATGTGGACATGTGAAGCCGAAGACGGATCTACCAAAGCGAGCAGTGTTTTTTTTCGTTCAATTCAACGGCGATGGCACATTTATCGATTGCGATCGTGATGTATAACGGTGTTTTTGTGTTGCGTTCGTTTTTTCCTCGTTTGCAGAAGACGACATGACAAGTGTGGTCACGGGCAGAGCGACTGAATTGACGATGGATTGGGGTTCTTGTTCTAAAGGGGGTGGCCACAAGGACGTTGCACTTGATGGTGGGCTGCTCATGCGGGTCGCGAGTTGACTGGAGGCCTGTGGGACAGTGCAACGTCTAAGGTGGTGGCCACAGGAGGCAAGAAGCCAATTCTGGGCAACTTTACGGAGAGTCTTGGGCTCAGTAGAAGCGCCCTCTTCCCGTGGGCTTCTCACGCGGGTCTCGAGTTGACTGGGGGCCTGTGGGACAGTGCAACGGAGGCAAGAAGCCATTTCTGGGCAAATTTACGGAGAGTCTTGGGCTCAGTAGAAGCGCCCTCTTCCCGTGGGCTTCTCACGCGGGTCTCGAGTTGACTGAAGGCCTGTGGGACAGTGCAACGTCTAAGGTGGTGGCCACAGGAGGCAAGAAGCCATTTCTGGGCAACTTTACGGAGAGTCTTGGGCTCAGTAGAAGCGCCCTCTTCCCGTGGGCTTCTCACGCGGGTCTCGAGTTGACTGGGGGCCTGTGGGACAGTGCAACGTCTAAGGTGGTGGCCACAGGAGGCAAGAAGCCATTTCTGGGCAACTTTACGGAGAGTCTTGGGCTCAGTAGAAGCGCCCTCTTCCCGTGGGCTTCTCACGCGGGTCTCGAGTTGACTGGGGGCCTGTGGGACAGTGCAACGTCTAAGGTGGTGGCCACAGGAGGCAAGAAGCCATTTCTGGGCAACTTTACGGAGAGTCTTGGGCTCAGTAGAAGCGCCCTCTTCCCGTGCGCTTCTCACGCGGGTCTCGAGTTCACTGGGGGCCTGTGGGACAGTGCAACGTCTAAGGTGGTGGCCACAGGAGGCAAGAAGCCATTTCTGGGCAAATTTACGGAGAGTCTTGGGCTCAGTAGAAGCACCCTCTTCCCGTGGCAAAACAAAATACAGACACGTTCACCGGGCGTCGCGCAACCCGCTCGAACGACTGAGTTGTCTAAAGTGTGAACGCTCCGTACGACGGACGTATGGTTGGACGGCAGGTATCTTAAGCCGCAGCAGGAATCATTCACGTTTTCGATTTCAACGAGTGAGCAGCGGATGAATGGAAATTGGATGCTTTCTCGATAGAGGGGTCGTTTGTGAAGTTAGGACATCATCAGCTCTGGCAGAAGAACGTGCGCTCCTGTGGTGACGCCACCCTCACTGCGTCAACCGCGAACGCAAGCCATTTTTGATGTGTGTGTGTTCAAAGGCATACCATTGGTTCCAAAACAAATCAAGGTTCGGCAGTTGCCTGCACCAGCTCTGGACCCTAGCTCAGTAAAGAACTTGTAGAGGGCTACTCGCTGGCTTCTCAAGTGGAGGAGAACCTCAACCAACTTGGTGCGCGAAATTGGAGGCAGCTGGCTAAGGACGGTGCTGTCCCAGGCCCAGGTTCACGCCGGACTGTAGCGCCACAAGGAGAAGAAGAAAAATGGAGCTAAGGTGAATAAACCATTGAAGATGCACGGAGAGGCTTACCTTGGACTGGAGGGTCCCACGAAGAGGAACCTTGTCCAGGAGGAAAGAAGACACATCCCCTCCTCTAACTGAAGTGGCACTCAGGTCATTCGCCAGCCCGGTGAGCACCGCAAATGGCATTCCATTGGAAGCCCGAAGCAGAATCATCCTTCGCACTTCAGTCTGTCGAAAGAACTATCGTCTCGAAGGACCAACAGCACGGTCCACGAGGCTGCTGCTGGACACGTCAGATGACACGAGGATTGGGAACCATGTTTGCACGACGGACCAGAGATCGCATCGCTATCGTCACCGTCGCACAAGGAGTGACTGCCTCTGTGGCAGATGTCCTCAAGCCCGTCCGCCACGGAAACGGGAACAAATGCGATTCACTGCGATGCTCCTTGTCCAGGAGAGGTCCCACGACCAGGTTGGCAGGCGTTCGAACGGAAAGGCCACCAAGTCACCTGGACTGTCGCCGAATGTGTCTCAGACCACGAACTGTATTGGCTTCACCGTCATCCACCCCAGCAACCCTTGCCGACGCCACCAGTCCACCGCCACCAGTCCACTGCCAGCTCCAGCCGTCGACGTCTCATTTCCGCATTTTCCCACCGATTTCCTTCAAATTTTCACCCAGCACCTCCTCTTCTCAACCGCCTCCCTCCATTCCATCCATTTCCCCCCCGATCCCCGGTGGAATTGTCGAAAAAATCATCAAATCCCGAACAGTCCCTCAAGACGGCATGCCTCCACCACTCCGCCATCGCCCCGTTTTCGCATTTCTGCGTCGATTTCCTTCAAATTTTCGATGCACACTTCACACGCGCCCTCCACTCACTCCACCCCACCCACTTTTCACCCAAAAACCGGTCAAAATCTCCCAAAAATCGATTTTCAAAAATTTGCACGCTCGCCACAGAAAAAGTCGACTCGCCGGCTTCGCATTTGGCTGCATTTTTTCGGCGAAATCGTGCATTTTTTCGATTTTCCTCAAAAATGCGAATTTTTGAATGCGGTTTTTTGCAAATGATGGCTGCAGGTGTAGCATTCATGAATTCATCCACTTTTAGGGTGTTCTCGTCGGTTTTCGGGGAGAAATCAACGATTTTGTGCGGAGATTGGGCACTCTGACGTCAGTTTGGGCATCGGCTGCGGTGGGTGTCTCTGCTAGACTGGGACTCTTGGTGGGCGTGGGTGGGTTGGACTGATCTGGTGGAAGTGGATGGGTCTCAGTTCGGTAAAGGGGTGTGTGACAGTCGAGATGCTGTGTGTCGCCTTCTAGAGCGGCTCGTCTCTGTTGACTGATGGTCGACTGGAGGGATCCCAGAGTGTGCTGTGCTAGAAGGCACTCACTGATCTTGGCAAAAGAGCGGAATTTGGAGTGATCAGGTGGCGCTGGACCATAATGAGCTTCCACCAGGATGTTGGAGCGAAGTCACTTTGAATAGAGGGCTTCATCGGCAAACTAATTCAGATGGGATGCCCCTCGAACCAAGAGTCCCCACCTCTCAGCAAGACCAGAAAATTCCACGCCCAAGTGGAAGGCAACCAATCATCTGGGATCGGCACCAAGGCGGGAGTTGCGCAAGGATGACAGCTGGGACCCATGCTCTTCAGAATCTCCACGGCAGATGAACCTCCTCCAACGAACACAGTGAACTGTTGTCTATTCGCCGATGACAGCCCAAAGGCACCCACATTCGCCAAGGAAGGAGTGTATCCCGAGGTGGACGCTGGTCAGGAGCAACGACTCCTTGAAGTCACCCGCAATACACGTCTCGCCAGGAATGCCCATCAGCTTAGCCTTGAGCCTGCTTTCGGACTCGCTGTGTTAGCCGCACCCCACGAATATGGAATGCTCTTCACAGCACTGCTCTACTCCACTTGGCCTTCCACATGCTCAGGAATTCCATTTGTGAGTCTCCCTTGCATTCATTGCCTCAGCAACTGTGCCGAAGATTGTTCATGTGGCCATCGTCTTTGGCAGTCCAAGAGTATTTCAGTTTCAATGCAAATCCTCTGCACTGCTCTGGTGAAGGAAGCGTCGATGTCTCCTGGTTGACATCGTTCATTCATACGTCGATAGTGCCGCTGTAAGATTGTAGATCTCCTGCGGCCTCTCCTCTTGCTCGGGCTACGACCAGTGGAAGGTGTCGCCAAGAAGATGGAAAACCGGTCATCTCTAGGCGACTAGGCACATCTCTGACATCTCTTGGCTCGTCGCGATCAATGATCTTGCCACTCTCTGGATGCCGGCTTCTCAGTGGTTGATGTCCTCGCTTCCACTCGGTTGTCGCTTCCGGTTTCCCTGCATTCTGCCAGCCGGATGGACTTCCAAGCGATCGTACTCGACAGAGAGGGCCCAGTTGATCGGTGCATCGGGCTCCCCCCGGGGCAACGCAGAGGCTCCAGCTGATCGAAGACCGCTTCTCAGTGGTTGATGTCCTCGCTTCCACTCGGTTGGCGCTTCCGGTTTCCCTGCATTCTGCCAGCCGGATGGACTTCCATGCGATCGTGCTCGACAGAGAGGGCCCAGTTGATCGGTGCATCGGGCTCCCCCCGGGGCAACGCAGAGGCTCCAGCTGATCGAAGACCGCTTCTCAGTGGTTGATGTCCTCGCTTCCACTCGGTTGGCGCTTCCGGTTTCCCTGCATTCTGCCAGCCGGATGGACTTCCATGCGATCGTGCTCGACTGAGAGGGCCCAGTTGATCGGTGCATCGGGCTCCCCCCGGGGCAACGCAGAGGCTCCAGCTGATCGAAGACCGCTTCTCAGTGGTTGATGTCCTCGCTTCCACTCGGTTGGCGCTTCCGGTTTCCCTGCATTCTGCCAGTCGGATGGACTTCCATGCGATCGTGCTCGACAGAGAGGGCCCAGTTGGCCACACAGAGGCTCCAGCTGATCGAAGACCGAGCCTAAGAGCCACTCTTTGACTTTTAATCCCCGTCGCAGGGTTCGTTGCCTCAAATTTCTCCCCCCGTTCTAGATTTTCGATGATTTCTCAAATTTCTCGAATTTCTCAAAAAATGCCTCGCCTCCACGCCCCAGCCTCAATGCCTTCCGACGACTTTCTCGCACTCGCCCGACGGTTTTTGTATGCAAACCTACACCGGCCCCGCTCATCAAGATAAATCAAAGAACGTTTATACGACCCAATTGGGACAGCAGCCAGCTAGCCAGCTAGCCAGCCCACCAGCCCAGGAATGCATTCTAATTCCCGATCGAACACACGCGTGTGTCTACTCGCTGTGCGTCTGCCCCTGCTGCTCGCTACCATTGGCATTGCCCCCCCAAACGGCTTCGCTCACAAATCACCCCCAGAAATGTGCCAAAAAAAATTTAAGTGAAACAACAAGACGACCCTCCTCGTCTCCCTCTCAGGTGTGGCCAGCAAAAAAATTGTATCTCTCTCACCGAGCTTCTAGTTCAATGGCCACATCCAAAAAAAAATCGAACAGAACAACCGAAGGAGAGGAAAAAAAATCCAAAAAAACCAAAAAAAAAATCCAAAAAAAAAACAAACAAAATCTCAAACGCTAATTCATATGTAAACCCATTAGCAGCATTTTATTTCGCATAAACGTGCGGAGAATTAAGCACACGTACACGTAACCCAGCACGGCTCACCCACTACCACACAGCAGCGCTGTAAGTCGCTCCAAAAAAAAAACAGAAAAAAAAAACCAAAATAAAATTAAATCCCATTATTTGCTGGTTTGTGCCTTCTTCTTGCGCGCGATGTGCTCTCTCGCTGCTGTGTGCACGGGGAATTAAAAGACCAAATGGAGACCGTTAGACAGGCCACGTACGTACCCAACGTCCGTAAGAGTGTCGATACATATTTTTTTGGTTTTTTTGGTTTTTTTTTGGTTTTTTGTGTGCTTTTCATAAATATTCATGAATTGGTCACAAATACAAATTTTCCATCGCACGGCACACGGGCCACGTCATGACGGTACGACGGGCCGCAGCAGGAGCAGGAGCTGCCGTCGCAGTGCGCTCTCGTGTAATTCCGCGAAAATAATCTCTGATTGTCTCCCCGTCCGCCTAGACGAACGACGACGACGACGATGATGGGCGAACGACCACGAACGCCACGAACGCCACGAACGCCAAGCCATGATTATGATGTGAAGCAGGAAGGATTACCCTGACTCGTGGGGGGGAGGGGGGGAGGGAGGAGGTGTCTCTGAGGTGCACCTCCAGTGTGACAAGGTTGTGAGTGAAAATTACAAAAGACCGTAGCATCCACACGTCAATATGCAAAAATAATCAATTCGCCCCGCCGTCCGTTGAGAGATGAAAGGATTTTCCAGAATCATCACGCTGGGCTGTGTGTGCTGTGTTTTTTTTCCGTGGAATTCCAAGAGACTCATTCTCAATTCAATTGATCGGCCATGCCATCGGTCGGGAATTGCATCAGCTCAGTGCCATCAGTGGTCTGCCCTCGTCCCGAGGCAGACCTTGGGCCTCGGCTTCGGCCGCGGCCTCGGCCTCGGTCTCCGGTCGGGTTAATTACCACTTCTGTGCGACACTGACTAACGATGAAACAAGATATTTGGCGAGACAACCGAATGACAACGGGCATCGCGTCGACAACTTAATGAAAAGCGATTGTGCTGCGCTGGGACCGCTGGCGGATGGCTGGACGAGGAGGACCGAATGGGAACAAAATCGCGAAAAAAAGAAACGACAACGAGAACGAGAACGAGAACGAGAACGGATTGTCGAGGCGCAAGGAGCATGTGCCTAGCTGGAGTGGCGGTGTGATGGTGTCATGGTGTGCGGGTGGGACGGTGCGACGGTGTGACGGTGTTGCACCACTCTTGAGTGATGGAGATGAAAGCTGCGCTTTTGGAACGCACGCCTGGCCGGCAATGAATCAGTCAATCCGCCTCCGCCGTGTCGCTGTCCTAGTCGACTGGATGCGAGAATTGGTGGCGGTGGTGGTGGCGGAGGAGGTGGAGGAGGAGGTGGAGGAGGAGGTGATGGAGGAGCTGGTGGAGGAGATGGAGGAGGAGGTGGAGGAAGAGGAGGTGGAGGAGGAGGTGGAGAAGAAGGTGGAGGATTAGGTGGTGGTTCAGGAGGAGATGGAGGAGGTGGAGGAGGAGGTGGTGGAGGAGGAGGTGGAGGAGGAGGAGGTGGAGGAGGAGGTGATGGAGGAGCTGGTGGAGGAGATGGAGGAGAAGGTGGAGAAGGAGGTGGAGGAGGAGGTGGAGGAGGAGGAGGTGGAGGAGGAGGTGGAGGAGGAGGTGGAGAAGAAGGTGGAGGATTAGGTGGTGGTTCAGGAGGAGATGGAGGAGGTGGAGGAGGAGGTGGTGGAGGAGAAGGTGGAGGAGGAGGTGGTGGAGGAGAAGGTGGAGGAGGAGGTGGTGGAGGAGGTGGAGGATTAGGTACAGGAGGAGGTGGAGGAGGAGGTGGAGGAGGAGGTGGAGGAGGAGTTGGTGGAGGAGGTGGAGAAGGAGGTGGTGGAGGTGGTGGAGGAGGAGGTGGAGGAGGAGGTGGAGGAGGAGTTGGTGGAGGAGGTGGAGAAGGAGGTGGCGGAGGTGGTGGAGGAGGAGGTGGAGGAGGAGGTGGAGGAGGAGTTGGTGGAGGAGGTGGCGAAGGAGGTGGTGGAGGTGGTGGAGGAGGAGGTGGAGGAGGAGGTGGAGGAGGAGTTGGTGGAGGAGGTGGAGAAGGAGGTGGCGGAGGTGGTGGAGGAGGAGGTGGAGGAGGAGGTGGAGGAGGAGTTGGTGGAGGAGGTGGCGAAGGAGGTGGCGGAGGTGGTGGCGGAGGTGGTGGAGGAGGAGGTTGTGGAGTTGTAGGAGCACCAGATTGAGTTGCAGTAGCACGTATCCAAAAGTGTCAGTTGTTCGCCTTGCCGTGTGTGTCTGATGGCAATTTGGTGATAATAATAAAAATACCCACCAGAGCCAGAGACGCCCGTCATGACGCGGAATAATTTCTCGCCTCGCGCACCATTGCATGGCGACACTGAGTGCAAACCTGGTCCTGGCTTGGTTTTTTGGTTCAATTTATGAGGGGTTGTTGTGACGGGAGTTGCTCTGATTTTGAAGCGGCGGCGTCGGGAGATTTTCGAAGCTCGTCACGTTTTGCAATCTGCTGCCACATCAGACTGGGCGGCGTCAAGGAAGTGCCAGATGGCTGTCCTTGTGGTGCGATGAGACGTGGATGAGTCGGTTTTCGAGATGATGTCGTCCTCCTGCCAGTCGATGGCACTGCTTTGCATTTTGGGATCAAAATCGAGTGCCATTCGGGCGGTCGTATGCAGCAAACCATGGCAAGAAGGAAGTTGATTAGAGGCGAACCCCTCCAACCACAGCACTTTGGCTCCAAGACGTGTACAGTCTACCAAAGCGATCCGTCCGTCCACTGGGACGAGTCTTGTTGCATTGCCTCCATTCACCATCATTTTCGCTCAAAAGTCCTAAGCTTCTGTCCTTAATCGGGTTCACTGGCTGTTAGACTATCATCCAATCATTACGAACCTTCTGCTTTGGAATCCATGTCCTGACCTTCCTCTGATCAGTTGTTGTGTCCTGAAACCCCGCGATTGTCCTCTCCGTCACTGGGCCGGTGCCTATGACTCTAGCCAGCACGAATGGGTTCAAAGAACGAGTCCATCATCGTGCCCTCGCTGCAACAGACGACGTCGTTCGATTTCCTTCAAATTTCTGGCCAGCACTTCACCTCCTCTCCCCCCTCACTCCATTCCATCCATCTCCTCCCCAAACCCCGTCGCATTTACCACAAAAACCAACAAATCCCGAACAGTCCCTCACGACGGCATGCCTCCACCACTCCGACATCGCCTCGTTTTCGCATTTCTGCGTCGATTTCCGCCAAATTTTCGATGCACACTTCACACGCGCCCTCCACTCACTCCACCCCACCCACTCTTCACCCAAAAACCGGTCAAAATTGCCCAAAAATCGATTTTCAAAAATCTGCACGCTCGCCGCAGAAAAAGTCGACTCACCGGCTTCGCATTTGGCTGCATTTTTTCGGCGAATTCGTGCATTTTTTCGATTTTCGTCAAAAATGCGAATTTTTGAGTGCGGTTTTTTGCAAATGATAGATTCGACTGTCCCATCCATGAATTCATCCACTTTTAGGGGGTTCTCGTAGGTTTTCGGGGAGAAATCGACGATTTTGTGCGGAGATCGGGCACTCTGACGTCAGCGGGGGCATCGGCTGGTGGGTGTCTCTGCTCTTGGTGGACGGGGATGGCTTGGATCTACCTCGCTGGAGTGGGGTCGGAGGAGTGTGTAGGAGTCGAGAGACAGTCGCGGGATAGTCTGTGGGGGGCACACCCGACGGCTGTGTTTAAGACGGAAAGGAGCAGCCAAGGCTGCCTTTCGATGGACACCTAGACCGACTGCCTGCTCAATGTCGCCCACAAGGTCCAATTTAAAGCCATCTTGCGCTGCACTAGTTGGCACGACGACCAAATCTTCACACTAAGGCAAGTCCTGGCGAGGACCAAGACCACATCCAGCCTTCGTCGAAAGGAACTGTTCGAAGCGATGGTCGAATTCGAGAGATCTGCAAAAATTGACTCATCGTGCAGTTCTGTTCAAGAACTCGACCAGGAGGTGCGCCGTCGTGTGATTCCTTCTCCAGAGAGGACAGTCCGGCGGGTAAAGGTCAACACGGCAGACACCATCTTCTGTAAGTCAGTCAGGAGATGCTAGACGGCGGCTGGTCGGAGTTTTGCAAAGGAACTGATTGGGTGAAGGTGGGAGAGGCTTTCTTAGTCAAGAGTGGCCGTGGTCGACAGCGGTAGTGGAGGCTGGTCTTAAATATGCGAGAGGTGCCACAACGCTTCTCCCCCCGATGCCATCGACACAAGCAAGGGCCCAGCAATCTTCGACATCGGTTGTGTCTGAAGGCAGCTGCCGTTCCTCCTCCTCAGCGGGAGGTGGATCTATTTCGCCCAAGTGACCACCACCACCGCCTAGTGGTGGCTCGTGGCGTTGTGGGTACGTGCGTCGACCCCAACCTCGACGTCGTAGGTTCGATTCCAGCTCTGAACGGCAGAAATCATTTTCAAGGCCCCACCTCTTTCGAGTCACTGACATGCTGTCCCGTCTAGAAAAAGCTTCTCAAACTTGGCCGCTCGGAGTCGGCGTACAAGTGTAGGTCCCTTCCACTCGTGAGAGCGACAACACGAGTGGTTGCTGAGGAGCTAGGCCCTGGCCCTCTACGGGCTGTAGCGCCACCCACATTATGTTACTATGACCACCACCACCGGACCCCAAGTGAACACCGCTCCGATAGACCATCCGGCCGCGCTCAGCAGCACTCCAAAGTACAAACAACTCCGCTGAAAGCTATCGTCGATTGCAATCGCCTGCAATTACTTCGAACCATCCCCCACCCTCCAACCCACCCGATACGAGTCCATTCGACTCCGGTTAATTGTAACCCTTTTATCTAGACGAAACCCAAGCATTTGTTGGGCAATCGCCTTGAAGTGGTCCGCCGGCGCCCGCCGCCCCGCCGAACACACGCGTCCACACGAGCATCCTCCGCTTGCGAGTCGATTCACGTAGCAAAGGGTGAACACTGCTGATTGACCATTTTGTTCTCGGTCGCCTTCATCCCCCGACGACGCGGACCTGGCGATAAGCACGGACCGGGGCCAGCCACTTCTACGCGCACACACAATTCCCAATTGGCTCTCCCACTGCCCGCCACGAAGAAACCCCTTTTTCGCAAGACGATTGCATCAGACTCTAAATAATTGCCCGTCTGGCCCGGGGCCGTCCGGCCGCGGCAGAGAGGAGATCAAACAATGCCCGAAAATTAACACACCCGCCTCAGGTGAGTGTGTGCGGCGCGAGCTCGCCCCGCAAAGCGCCAGCCACCGGGCGAGCCTATTTAAATTTGATTACTCTGACCTCTCGTTTGACTACCACCCCGCCCCACCGCCCCACGGACAAGATGAATTACATTTTCATTCCCATTAAATCCAGCCGCCACTAATTAGACAATTAAATTCATCACAGTCGCAGAAGCGAAACAAAGCAGCCCGCACAGCCCGCACAGCCGGCACAGCCCTCCGCCGGCCAAGTGGCCTTCCGGTCGCGGTGACAAATCGAAAAGTTTTCCGGCCAACAAGTTGGGGCGCTTTCGTCGCGTAATTAAATTCGCCGCGAAGCCGACGCAAAGGACCCAGCAAGCACAAGAGGAAGGTATTTAATGAAAATCTCCGTGTTGTCCCTTGTGCGACTGGAAGGAGCAGGAGGCCGCAGGATCAACTCGCCGAATCCGATTTAATCCGAACGACAAACAGACTGACTGACTCCGGCGCTGACTCCGGCGCTGACTCCTCGTCCCGGCTCCCTCTAGGTAGTGATTATTTTTCTTTCCTCTCGGTTTTGTTTTGATTTTCAGCTCCCTTTTGGAGGGTTGACCGCCCACTGGGCTCATTAAGACGGGCCGAGCATCGCTCACTGGGGTCAGCGGGATACGCTGGGAGGCGGTTTTTTTTTTGTCTTGCCGCCACTCGACTGTTGCTTCCGGCGAATGGGGCGAGGGATTTGCCGGTTGTTTGGCGTAAGCTTAGCCGTAATTAAGGGCCGAGGACTCGGTTTCACACATTTCGCCGACGAGCGTCGACTTGTTTTAAGTAAGTTACGCCACAACAAAGGGAATGCAATTAAAAGCCGGACGGGGGACTGGGACGCTTGTTAACGAGGGCCAATTAGCCACTTTGGTGGCTGCTCGGGGTGGGGGCTGAGTGGCGGGGTTTTTTCTTTTTTTGGTAAATTAATTAACGCCGCGATGGGACGGAGGGAAATTGTGTTGTCTTTGCTCTTGTGCGGACGCGCTTAATTGGTGACAGATTAAGCCGCCTGATGGGCGGTCACTGTGTCGCGGTAATTGCTGTCGTTTGTTGACGAGATTGCGGCGTGATTACATTTTGAAAAGGGATTGATGGGGGGGGGGGGGCGTGGGGGTGGGAAGTGCTTCGGTGATGAGAGGGGAGAGCTGGGGCTTGGCTTTGGAAGCAGAGGCGGTGGCAAGTGCTTGAGAGGCATCCAAACCCATGACAGGTTGGTTGTACTGATGCCACATTCCCCCTTGATGTTGCACTGCTTCCAGTGGGCTGTGCAAGGACCGGGGCTCTTGCACAGGCTGGCATCCATCGCATGCTAGCGGGACTCCCTTCCGGCGTCCGTCGCACAGCGATCGATTCAGTACCTCGTAGCTGGACAAAGCGATAAAGACCGACGCCCAGAACGCACAGCAGTGGCTTGTGAAGGAGAGGGGCTAGAAAAGACACTTCACTGCACTGCACTGCACTTCACTTGTTGTGTTTGTTTCGTTTTTGTCGCGGCACCCGCGATGTTTGCTTGTGGAATGGACACCGGCCCGAACGACATCACAGTGGAGGTCCGACGTAGAATCGCCCTTGTCAACCGATGCTACTTTGGTCTGCAGAATCAACTGGGCTGGGCACTCCTCACTCGAAGGACTCGCTCTGCAAAGCTCTTATCCTGCCAGGGACAGCTAGCTAAAGATCGAGCTGGCTGGAGACGCCACCCCGGAGTGTGGCGCCACCTTAAGTAAGTAAGACTGTCCGAACAGATGGCGGTGGCACGTTGTTTTTGAGCCGTGTCGCTCCTGGATACCCGCACCCACACCTTCGTTGGTCCTTGATCCATCAGTGAAAATACGCACAGGATCCTCCAACGTCTGCCGATCAGACAGCCCGTCCGATCTGGAGGGAATGCTTTCTTCTCGAAGATCGGCTGGGCTTCTAGGCGGTCAGCGTCGCTGGGAAGGAAGTTGAATTCCTTGAGTGGTTCGAGTCTCAAGGCTGCGGCTGGAAGATGGAGGAGAACATTCAGTGCGTCTGACGGAGTGCATCTCAGTGCACCGCTAATGCACAGGCGGGGCAGTGCACTCGGTTGAGTGCCTTGCAGTTGATGGCCTTCTTTAGTGCCAGTCCGCCAAACTTAGACTCCACAGAGAAGTGTCAGTCTGACAGTCTAGATGAGCCGCATTTGCATTCGATGGCTTTTTTGGCAGAAGAGGCCCCGTCCAGGATGCTGAGCTTCCAGTCTAGCTTGCCTATCGATTGTGAGACCAGCCACACAGCAGCGGGTGGTCCAGAGGGGGGATGTACGATTTTTGTGGGCTAGCGCCAGGAAGCTTGTCGAAGGCATTCCGCATTATGTCGAGTAGAGTAGAGACGAGTTTGCCGAGCTAGCGCCAGGAAGCTTGTTGAAGGCAGATTCACTTACCGGAACGAAGGGGAGCGAGACCACCTCCCTGTGGGGTGCCCCCTATCAACTCCTCAAGGGATCTAAGCGTCTCCCATCTGAGAGTGTCCAGGGGACGTGCCACTAGGGATCGAGGTTGTTGACCGCGAGAGGGGCACAAGTGTGTACTCCTCGATGGTCCCCGTCAGAGAGTGGAGGGCTGTCTCTATTGTAGGCACTTTGTGCAGATGAGGCTGGAATAGCTTGTCCAAGGTTTTCAGGAGAAATGAGGAGCGACTGATGGGCTTGGGGTCCTTCGGCTTGGCATGGGAGTATGTGCCCGGGAATAAACACTCCAGGAGCTGGGAACATGACCTAGTCCCAGACAGCCGTTGAAGGTGTTGCGAATCCAAGGTGTGATGAGGTCCGCTGTTCGTTGATGATGCCGTCCGC
This sequence comes from Eristalis arbustorum, assembly GCA_916610145.1. Lineage (NCBI taxonomy): Eukaryota > Metazoa > Arthropoda > Insecta > Diptera > Syrphidae > Eristalis > Eristalis arbustorum. The sequence goes on along the minus strand of OU744321.1, from coordinate 3,573,371 downwards.
TCCTGCCGAGTTGGGGGGCTGAAAGGTTGTCAGTGCCCAGATGGCAGTTGTGTGACTGAGGCTGCATGGAGTTTTTGAAGGAGATACGTCTCTAGTTGAGAAGTTGCCCGGAAAGGAGGCTGATGGCTTCGTCACTGGATGAGGTCCAGGTCCCCGGCAGGTTTTCGTGGGAAGCTAAGTGACTTTGGGGATGATGCTGGAACCGAAGACTTTTCGGGCCTGACCATTGGTTCCCATCCGCCATCTCATCGACGTCACCGAACCCTATATCCCTCCTCCCCGATCGAAAATCAGACAGGTGCTCACACAGAACGGCAGAGAAGATCCTGGAAGCCTGGAAGCCTCGGTGACTTCTTCCACGAGAAGGTCTCCAAGAGATTCGTTCGGCCTTCCTCGAGGTGTTGCTTATAGGAGTCCCCGTCACGAGATCCCTCCGCACTGTTAAGGAGCTTCCTGCACCTCTTGCGCCTAGACTTGCCTCTTTGCCTGCTGATGGGACAGACTTGACGGATGAGGTTGTCCTGTGAGTGGTCACGGTGAGTGGGGTTGCTCGGGATGGAGATGTTGGCACTCGACATTGCTGCCGCAACAATCTCTCTGCATCTGTCCCAGACCCAGATCAGGTGCTCTCTACAGACTCCTTGGGATGGGGGGGGGGACTCGTTATGCTGAGAGATCAGATGATACCATCCAATTACTGACTCGCTTCGCTACATGGTCAGACAGGGGTGTTGTGTCTAGGACGGGCAAGGGCCTGTCTGTTCCTAGAGCACATAAGCTCAGCTGTCCTTCCCATTCTCGACGAAGGTGACGCTTTCCGCCGTCTTCGAAGGACTAAGCTCCTTGATCAAGCACACGGTGACTTCAATCCGCGCTTAGCTGCGGTGATAGCAGGAACTCTCTCGGAGCGCATGATGGGCACCTCCAGTGGCACCTAGAGGGACACTAAAACACAGCGCGTCCTGTTTGCGAACTCGTGCGTCCTCATCACTTGCTCAGTCCTTCCAGGTCCCTCGCCATGCACCAGCCCCTAGACCAGCATCCTGCCAGCTCCGCCGCGCCACCAGTGCCTTCCTGGAGACAACCAAAGAAACGAGAAAAAAAAACGCCTGAAAACGAATCTCCTCACCTCAAGATAATTAAAGTTACCGGCCGTCGTCATCGTCTCCTCCACCGCCTGACACATCCGTCCGCGCCCCGCGCCCGCACTCACACACCTGAATGGAGGCTTAACACATTCGCAGCCAGTGCCGGTGATGACCGCGAAGATAAATTGACCACAAAATGACTGTTCCTGTGCGCATACGCGAGACACACATCTACATGCCCTGATGAGTGCGCGAAAATTTCGTCCATAGACCGGACCACGCACACAGGCAGACACCGGCCGGCCGGCTGGCCCCGTCTCCGGCTCGGTGTGTACTCGGATTAAAAATAAAAATTAATCACTGGCTTAAAGGGGAATATGAGAAATAATTGCGTGAGAAACCAATTTCTCCCTGTGCCCAGACGCCGGACGGTCGGACGGTCGGACGGTCGGACGGTGGAGTAGGTGCGCTAGGGCGTGAGGGAGTGCAGTGGAGGTCGACGGCGCGGCACACAGTTCAGTCCCGTGGCCAACTGTGGCCGACGCATTACTAGGGCACCCTTGCACTTTTGCACGTCGGCCGCCGCTCTCGGTTTGCTGTAATTATGCGCCCCGAACAAGGAGTGAGGACGAATTCGAGGAACGAGCGAGAGGGCGATGCATCATAGTAGATAGGTCTTGCGAGGGCCGCCGAGGCAGAGGGGCCGCCGTTGAATTGCAGGCCAGTTCCTTAAGCAAAGATAATTGAACTACTTATGTGTGGTGGCCGGAGATGGTGGCGCGGCCACGCTCGTCGATGCCTCAATATGGTGTGAGTGGCTCGGCGGTTTTGGGCTTTTTTTTGTTTTTTTCTTTTCTCGTCGCAATTTTGCATTCGCCGCGACGACCGAGGAGGGAGCCTTATGAAGCCCTTGAGGCAGGAATATCCATCGATACCACGGATGGGGGCAGCGCAGGGAGAGCGGCCGGCGCAGCGAGTGCAGTAATTTTGCAAATCACACATGCGGGGATTAATTACACCCTGGACGACACGAACTTTGCCTTGGCAGCATGCGTGTTTGTGCGCCTTATCGGCCGGTGCTTAGACTGACGGACGGTGGGTGTGTCGGTGATGGGCGAGCGAGCGAGCGCGCGTTGGTTGGTGGCGGGAACGGACGTCGGTGGCTGCTGGGAATGTGTCTTAATGCGGCCGTCAACGGTCGTTGATTGGGGATGTCTTGTGCGTTGAAGAGCGTCGTCACACCTAGGACCAGAGACCAAACCAGGGGAACCCTGACTTAGACTGAGCTGGACTAAGCTGGCGTAAGCATGGAAATCCTTGCTCGGGCCCTGTGGAGCATCGTTTACTAGGCAACTTGGCATGAATGACTGAGGGCAGCGCCGAGCAGGCGACGATTCGTGGCTCGCGCGCCCTAAGAGTAAGGCAGACGTCAGTACTGTCCACTCTCACTTCAGTTCCGACAAGTAATCTGAGTCCTGAGTACCCCACGCTCTGCCTCGACTGAAAGGCGAACCCTTGATGGCATGGCTCCTCAATCCAGCGTTGTAATCTCCTCCCTCCAAGTCCCACCCACTCACGTCCACCAAGGACCCCCATCTAGCAGAGACACCCACCACAGCCGATGCCCCAGCTGACGTCAGAGTGCCCGATCTCCGCAGAAAATCGTTGATTTCTCCCCGAAAACCGACGAGAACCCCCTTGAAGTGGATGAATTCATGGATGCTACACCTGCAGCCGTCATTTGCAAAAAACCGCATCCAAAAATTCGCATTTTTGAGGAAATTCGAAAAAATGCACGAATTCGCCGAAAAAATGCAGCCAAATGCGAAGCCGGCGAGTCGACTTTTTCCGCGGCGAGCGTGCAGATTTTTGAAAATCGAATTTTGGGCAATTTTGACCGGTTTTTGGGTGAAGAATGGATGGAGTGGAGTCAGTGGAGGCCGAGTGTGAAGTGTGCATCGAAAATTTGAAGGAAATCGACGCAGAAATGCGAAAACGAGGCGACGTCGGAGTCGGCGAGGCATGCCGTCGTGAGGGGCTGTTCGGGATTTGATGATTTTTTCGACAATTCCGCCGAGGATCGGGGGGAAGTGGATGGAATGGAGTGAGGGGGGAGAGAAGGTGAAGTGCTGGCCAGAAATTTGAAGGGAATCGGTGGGAAAATGCGAAAATGAGACGTCGGCGGCTGGAGCTGGCTGTGGATGGTGGTGGTGGACTGGTGGCGGTGGGCTGGTGGCGGTGGACTGGTGGTGGTGGACTGGTGGCTTGGGTGGATGGCAGTCAAACGTGTTCAGTCTGTGGTCTGAGACACGTCGGCGGCAGAGTCAGTCTAGGCGACTTGGTGGCCTTTCCGGGTGAACGTCTGCTAACCTGGGTGTGGGGCCCCTTCTGGTCAAGGAGGGTGGCAGTGAATCGCATTTGTTCCCATTTCCGTGGCGGACGGGCTTGAGGGCTTGTGCCACAGAGGCAGCCACTCCTTGTGGGCTCAGGTGGGCGATTATGAGGGTCTACGAAGTTCCTGGTTTGTTTAGTGCACGCCCCTTGTCAGCAAACCTAGCGTTTGATCGTCGTTTGGTCAGCGATGCTCAAGCCACCAAGGATCAGCTCTGATGTGCCCAGCAGCTGTCGAGTGGATCATGTTGTTCGCCCTTAGAGTCGGGGTCGACAGACCGACCACGGACTGCGGTGGACGCTACAGTCCGAGGCGGAGGCCACAGTCCGAGGCGGAGGCCACAGTCCGAGGCGGAGGCCACAGCCCGAGGCGGAGGCCACAGCCCGAGGTGGAGGCCACAGCCCGAGGCGGAGGCTACAGCCCGAGGCGGAGGCCACAGCCCGAGGTGGAGGCCACAGCCCGAGGCGGAGGCCACAGCCCGAGGTGGTCGCCACAGCCCGAGGTGGAGGCTTCAATCCAAGGCGGCACCCATCTCGCGTATAGGAACCTACTACTCCCCCGCATTAGAGAATGAGTCTTACGGCAGCCTTGTAAGGGCAGCGTGTCACATAAGATTGGGGATCGAAGTCGTTATCGAGCTTGAGGAAGCGACGACAAGGAAGTCGTGGAAACTAACGCTATTGTCGACTTCCTTGGTCTCACTGATCACAGCCTGACACCCGACCTTGGAAGTAGCCCAACGCACTGAAGATCAGCACAAAGCCTCGGTGTTCAGCGACGACGACGAGATCCCCCAGCTCGGATTCAACAGAACACTATCGCGTGTCGTGGCCACGGCTAGCTCTCTGTCGGTCATAGACGTTGGTGGTAAGGACACGCCTTCAGATCGAAGCCAGTCGCGTCGTGTGCTCTCGATCCTAAGGGGTTGAGCTGCTGGGCGTTTGCTGGCGGCCCCTTGTTTTCTGGTTTGCGACAATGGATGTAGCTGGCAGCCCGTGCAACCAGCTTGAACGATTCGCGGGGTATTATGCTCCTTGGTCCTCGCGCCTACGTCCTAAACCACACCTCTGCACACTTCGACACGGAGAGAGTCCGTGGAGCTGTCGTTAGGGATAACGTCGCGGGGCTGACTAGCTGGGTCTCCAACTGTTCGTAGTGCAATCTGGACGTTAGTCACGAAAGAGCAGACCTCTGCCCAGTCGCTCTCACATCTCGTCACATCTCGCTCTGTCTTCGGCGAAGGGTGCGCAGTAGAACACTGCATCGTCATGCAGCCAGGGTGGCAAGGGTGGCACGTTCGCTCTGTCTTCGGCGTCTTCTTCCTGCACGTCTGGACATTCGGGGCACTTCGGAGAGTCCCGATCGCGACCATGCCGCGACAGGAACTGCGTAAGATGGGAGTTGCAGTTCGAGTCAATGGTGGGAATGAGCCTATGCGTCCACCTGCCCTTTGCGCAGTCATCCCACCATCGCTGCCGCTGACGGTTCAGGGGGCCGCCGCAGGTGCACCCGCTGGTTCTCGGGTGTCACTGGGGAAGACATGCTGCATCGTCAGAGATGGCTCGGAAGCCGCCGATGGGACAGTGCCTGTAATGCGCCGACGACTTCATCTTGCACCGGCCCATACCGAAGCTGAGCTGACCACTCTGGACGCAGGATTCTACGAGCGTTGCCCCGGCTGGTTCATGGTTGGTCGTCGGCTTGAGGTTAGGTTGACTGCTAAGGACGTGGTTGCACTCAAACTGGTGAGGAGTACGATATCCGTTTTTTTGTGGGCCAACGCCGAGTCCGCGTGCTTGTGTCCCTGCTTCCAGCTTCCATCGAATCGATGTCATGGCCTCGTCTGCGGCTCCACCTGAGCCCCATCCCGTTCAAATCCATCCACCAGCCATCGGCTATTGACCCCGCCTGCGCATGCCACACATCGCAACTGTATCACATCTGTGATCGCCTCCAAAGAACGCACACGAAAAATACGAAACAGTCCGAACCAAGCCAAGCCAGGCCAGGCCAGGCCAGGCCACACATTCCAAGATCACACATCAATTACAATTACACGCCATTCCCAAGCACATTTTAATTAAACCGCTCGCTCGGCACTAAAGCCGAACAGAAAAAAGCACAGAAACAAGAACAATGCCCACAAGAACCTGAAAACAAGAACGACCGAGCCACGGCAACGCAACGCGGCATCGGAGCGCGCGGTCTGGATCAGTGCGCGCCGTGGCTTCGGTTTCATAAACTCACACACTGGGCCAATAAAATTTGAGCTTATTTCGTTCACGTTCACAATTAACATTCTCCGATATGCCGTGCATACTAATTGTCTCCTCTCCTCTTGGCTTGCTGGTCGCTTGGCTCGTTGGCCGGCTAGTGCGAGTGCGAGTGTGTGCCGTGTGGTGTTCCACAGCAGCGCCTGGCTGCGGGCCTGCGCTGGAGTCTTCGCGATACGAACCTGGTCTCCTGGTTTCTTTTTGCATATCGTGTACACACATCTCTTATGAAGACGACGACTTAGGAGTGACAAGTACCGTCGTCAAAATTCTTACATGTCACTCAAGTGGCGTTGTTGGGAGTTGTGTGGGGTTTTTTTTTTGCTTGCCTTTCTTTCTGCTTGCCACTGCTGGTGCTGCTCGGTCGGGGAGGAGTGGGAGGTGGTGAGGTGGTGAGGTGGGGCTGTGTGTGGAAAGGAGGAACAAACTAGACCAATTGCGGTTCACCTTATGTATGCGACTCGGCTTGATCCATTACACTTTGAATTATTGTCTCAACGGCTTCGGTATTGGCCTGGGAACCTTCAGTGCTTTGATCTGGCCAAAACCGAGTTTCTCTTGTTTACACACAAGCGCGCGCTCGCCCGCTGGCCCCCAGAGGGGGAGACTGTGTGTCCATGGGGTGGTGGTTGGGTAGCGCTCCGCCAGGTGATCTTGCGCGCGAGGAATTTTTCTCACACTCCCGTGTTCGGTGTGTGCGAGTCCTTCTCTGTGTCTCTGTGTCCGTCTGCCTGCTCGGCGCTGATGATGTGTGCTGATCGTGGCTGATCGTGGCCGATGTTGTGGCCTCAGAGGAGCGCGCGTACGAATCTCTTTGCGGGCCGTACGTGCCTTATGATTTCGAGGAATATTAATGGTTCTCTTGCTCTGCCATCGTCGTCGTCGTCGTCGTCGTTGTCGTTGTCGTCGTCGTCGTCGTCGTCGTCGTCGTCGTCATCATCATCATCATCATCATCATCGTCGTCGTCGCTCTTCGTCAGTCCCGTGAGCCAGCGTTGGTCTCGCTCAAAGTTCTAGACCCTTCCCGGTCTAGGCCTTGCCTTCGAAATTCAGTTCAATTCGACGGCCACCGTCCCGGTCACCCGCTGATGATGTGATCATGTTGCGAGTGACATTCATGACGATCGTGGTACGGAGGATCGGTGGAAAATATTAATAAGCCGAGGAGGGCTTCGTTTTGTGCCGAAATGTGTAACGCCGTCGTGGGTTTTAATTGCTCGCTCTGTCGCGCTGAATGGAAATTTCCAGGCTATTTTGAGGGCAATTAGCATACACGTGACCGTTGTTTATGGCTGCGACGATGATGATCGCTGCGTGCGAGCGCGCATTCGACATGAGTTCATAAGTATTTGCGGTGATGTGAGGCGGTTGCTTAAAGGATTGCGTTTTTTTGCTGCTTTTTTTTGGCGGAACGGTGAAAGTTCGAGAAATATGGCTTTCACCGAGCGAGCCAGAGACATGAGTGCGACGACACCTTGTCGGCTGTCTTTCCATCGCCGTCAACTTCTGGAAACGTGGCGAATATTTGATGTAAAGCACAGGTCCTAGGTGATCAGCTGCCGACACGGAGAGTGGTTGTTCTGGTTCATCCATGGATGCCCCATCGTTCAAGCGAGGTGGGCTTGCTCTCGTAGGGTCATCCGTATCCTAGGTATCCTGGTTGTCGATAATCTCCCAAGAAGCCTCCAATGAGTAGCCTCGCGGATGGCTACTAAGGAGAAGCCGAGCTTCTCTTTTTCGTACGTGAAGCTTGGCCTGGCATTGGCGCGCTGCCAGCAACGATCCCGTGTCAAGTTGACACACAGCCTGTTTGTGGCGCCCTCTAGTTAGCCTCTAGTTAGCCTCTGCAGCAATCGCTTAGAGGTGAACCAACGTGTGCAGCGGCGCCTTGTCCAGGGGCTTGGACCAGGACCCGGTCCTCTAGGTTCGTGGGTTACGCAGGCGATCACGATCACAAGCTTCGTTACGAAGCAGCAACGAGCCTCGGGTGTGGATGGTGTTACCTTAGTGGCGCCCTCTAGACAGCCTCTGCAGCAATCGCTTGGAGGTGAACCAACGTATGCAGCGGCGCCTTGTCCAGGGGCTTGGACCAGGACCCGGTCCTCTAGGTTCGTGGGTTACGCAGGCGATCACGATCACAAGCTTCGTTACGAAGCAGCAACGAGCCTCGGGTGTGGATGGTGTTACCTTAGTGGCGCCCTCTAGACAGCCTCTGCAGCAATCGCTTGGAGGTGAACCAACGTATGCAGCGGCGCCTTGTCCAGGGGCTTGGACCAGGACCCGGTCCTCTAGGTTCGTGGGTTACGCAGGCGATCACGATCACAAGCTTCGTTACGAAGCAGCAACGAGCCTCGGGTGTGGATGGTGTTACCTTAGTGGCGCCCTCTAGACAGCCTCTGCAGCAATCGCTTGGAGGTGAACCAACGTATGCAGCGGCGCCTTGTCCAGGGGCTTGGACCAGGACCCGGTCCTCTAGGTTCTTGGGTTACGCAGGCGATCACGATCACAAGCTTCGTTACGAAGCAGCAACGAGCCTCGGGTGTGGATGGTGTTACCGTGGACGGCCCAAGCAAATTCAAAGAGCGCAACGATCGTCGGATGTGCGCGTTGAATGTACGGACCATGAACAGACTGCGTGGGGCTTGCGGAGGCTCTAGGCCGCTATAAGGCGCCGATCACTTCGATCCAAGAAAGACGAACAAGATGCGCTGTCTATTGCGGTGGTTGTTACAAAGGACGTGGTCAGCGCACACTTGGCGGCCGATTTGTCATCAGCAGCAGACTCAGGCAAGAGGTCGTGAGCTTCAGGTGTATCACCGATCGCTTGGTGATGGTCTGATTCGCCAGCACAAGCCTGATATGTGCCCCCACTCCTACGGAGGAGAAGCCAGACGCAACCAAAGAGTGCTTCTACGGAGCATCAGCATCAGCAATGTCCCAGCTACGACGCCAAGATCACCCTTGGTGGCTTCAACTCGAAGTACGACGGGGAGGCAATCTCTCGACGCCACCTCCGGCAAAGGACTTCGAAACGGGGCGTGAACTCACGGTCCTGCGTCGGTTGAGAACCCCTCCTAGCTGCCACCGAAGGCGCAGACACTTCCTTGACCGCTTTGTCACTCGGGACTGGAGAGTCGAAGACTTGCGGGTCGTGGGCCATGGGGAGGCAGCTTGTCCTTGGTAAAGAGGATCCCATCCGAGTCCAGTCATAGAGATACGCCAACTCGAGACTTTCCTAACTCGAGCTGGCCCAGGTTAGAATTGAAGCGCAGCGGGTAGCAACTCGAGCAAGAGCCAAGGCCGCACTCCAAAGCGGTCCTGAAGGAGGCAGTGCACATCGGTGTGTCTGCCCGGACCAACGCAAGAGTATTGGCGTGTCCTGGTTCGTCGGAGTGAGTGTGGGGCAGTCGAGAGGTGGTCTGCTTGTTTGTTGGCACAGAGATCTTTCGTTGGATCTTGACAGACGTGACGATCGAGGGCTGATGTCTGACTGGTTGAGAGCGCGCCACACTCCTCGCCGGATGAGCTGATTGCCATCGACTGAGTCAGTTCTTGTTTGTGTCCGTGGAACGAATGTCCCCATCGTCGAGTCTTCTGAGGCGACCCCGATGATGGTTGGACCAAGTACAAAATGTTAAGCGGAGGATCGAGTGGCCTGCTCTGAAAATGACGATTGAGAGCCACTGCTAGGGGTCTTGGCTCCTCCTTGTCATTCGAGGAGGACTAGGGGACGTTGTTCGACAGGAAGCTGCTCGAGTGGAGTGGTCCGCTTTGTCGACTAGGATCCCCTCTAGCTGCTCTGTCAATCGTGACATGGCGGCACGGTGATCATCCAAGCTCTTCTCTAGTTCCGTCGTGACGTCGGCCGGCAACTTGGCAGCCACCACAAATCCACGACTTTCTTGCTCGAGTTCCCACTTGATCCGTGCTTGCAGCGATTGACTCCACGGTCCAGCAGGATCCCGGTGTCATCCCCACCTGCTCTCGAGTCCACCCCGGAGTCCTCCTCACAGCCACAGCCTCTTCTCGTCAAGTGTCACCGCCTCCACAGGAACCTTGCCCTATCCTCACCAAAAGGGACGCGTGCGTGTTCCGCTCAGCCTCTCGCACCTCCGGTGAGTCATGATCTGTCTCATTGCCTCTGAATCAGTGGCAGCCTCTCCCCTCGGTCCGTGGTGCAGCAACAAAAACAAAGAGACTCCAGCCGCCACGCCCACTCGCCCGCCATATCACATCGCCGGTCAAACAAACAACGCCATCATCACATTAATTGTTGCCGCGGCCGCATGTGTGGCGGTGCACATATGAGAGATGCTGCGGCTGCTGCTGCTGCTGCCGCGTTGCCAGGCGATGCGGCAGCTTAATCTTTATCTTTCACTCTCATCTCAAAATGAAATATGAACGAGCGATGAAAGGAAATCCGTGGACTGGCCGACCGGGTCGGCCGGCCCGTAGATCATCCGTCATTCATGACAAACCCCTCGCGCGCGGTATCCCATTTAGCCGAGTGAAAAACTACACACCTCCGTGCGCGGCACACATTCGGTGGATGACATGGCCGCCACTGTTTTCGTTCGTCTGGATCGCCGGACGTTGTGCTGTGGAGGCACCGTGTGTCCGGTCGCGTTCACAGGTGTGTGCTGTTAGCCGATTAACGCAAACGATGGGTGTAATTATTACGCCCCGGAAAAAAAACTGTTCCTCCAGCCAGGGCGACGATGAGCGCGCTGATGGCTGGTCCGTCTGTTGATGATGCTCTTGGCGTCGCCCCATTTCTGAAACCGATCACTTGCTGTGCGCGCGGTTTTTCCCTCCTTTTGTCTTCGTCTCTCTGTCCGGCACCCCTGGTATTCGCTTAAGGATGGCACTACATTCCGCGGCCTCAAGAGAATAGGTGGCACGCCTGGTTGGTTGAGGTCCCACAGGTCCCACTTGAATCGCGGTCTTCCTCGAGACTGGATCCGGAGACGAACGATACCGCGACGAAACTGCAACATGGATAGTTCTTCTTCTTCTTCGTGTGGCGCTACAGTCCGGGGTGAACCTGGGCCTCGGCCAACAATCCTCTCCAGCTGGCACGATCCTTAGCCAGATGCCTCCAGTTGCGCACACCAAGTTGGTTGAGGTCCTTCTCCACTTGAGTGCGCCATCTAGTGCGAGGACGTCCTTCCTGTTGCGCTGTCCCAATGGCTGGGTGACGAAGACTCCTCCCTATACTGCCTTAAAATTGTGGGTGCCCAGTGGGCTGCCATTCAGCTACGGCCGCGTGAAGTTGTGGACAAAAATTCTCCCCCAAGGCGGCCTTAAGCTTAAAGGAAAGTCTCAAGAGTGCTGATGGCCGCCACCACATGTTCCGAAAACCGCACTTTGGCTGCGCCAATCAATTGTGACGTTTTCTTGAAGCCGTCTAGCATCTGCCACTTAGACCAGATGCCCGCTGCTGACCCCACAGGACGCGCCTCCGTTTATTGCCCGAAAACCGCATTCAATTACCGATGCACTTTGGCTGCGCCTTCTGGTCCAGTGGGCAGTCCTTTCGTCCTCCAGCCGCGGTCTCGACCAGTGCCCAGCCAAGAGTCGCGAAGAAAGACCTCATTTCCACCGCACCCACCTGACTACCGGAAGTGCAGCATTTTCATCCGTTTAGTCGCGCCCAGCGGGCCGGCGTATTAGTTCGCTCTAATGGCAGGAAATATAAAAGCGCACTGCTTCGCGACTTTTACGACTGCACCCGGCAACTGGCATTGTTTTATGGGCATTCAGCGCGACTCCACCACCGATTCCGGCACCCGCCTGACGTCAGTTAGACTTGTGATGATTGGGTGACGTGTCCTGTCGCGTGTGAGTGTCCTGGTGGCAAGATGAGCCCGTTTTATGACACAATCTCGACTAGTGCGTGGCATTCTCAACGTTCCCCAGTCAGAGTGATGCATTTTCTGCCGGGGATGGTGGGTGGCGGTGATGTCTGTGGAAAGCGACCCCCTTATCATCTGGAGGGTGTCAGCGTCATCGTGGAAGAAATCAATCTTTCTAGACAAAGCCCCCCCACCACACACACGCGCTTGAAGACATTGAGATATGATCACATTCGAGATGCCGTCACTCGGCTAATTCATAACCGCACCTCGCACCTATTGTTCATTCATAGAAATGCCCCGCTTGACCGGTATCCACACCGCATCCGAGAGACACACGGAAGACGACCGACCGACGACGATGCCGATGACGATGAAGAAGACGAAGAAGAGGAAGAAAAGAGAAGACGCCTGACTAGACGCATCTCGCTGTACAGCCCAACATGCCTCTCCAGCTGGCACGATCTTTCGCCAGCTGCCTCCAGTCGCGCACACCAAGTTGGTTGAGGTCCTTCTCCACTTGAGTGCGCCATCTAGTGCGAGGACGTCCTTCCTGTTGCGCTGTCCCAATGGCACCGTATCGAAGACTCTTCGGGCCGTAGTTGTGCTGTCCATCGGCTCTACATGACCTAGCCAACTTAAGCGCTGGATCCGAAGACGCTTAACTAGGTGCATGCCGCTGTGCAGCCCGTACAGTTCATGGATGAACCTCCAGACGCCCTCAACTCGAACAGGATCGTCCGCAGAACTTTTCTCTCAAAACAACCGAGAGCTTCTTCATCCGCTTCCAATAGCGTCCATGTCTCTGCGCCATCGAGCAGGACAGTCCTATGCAATGGACACCCTTGCAAATATCGGGGATGTCTAAAAGTGCAAGAACTCAGGCAAGGTCCTGAGCCAGAAAGGACAACTAAAAAGGTGCACCCGGGGCCAGTCTGTCTGGGCTGCCACTGTTGCACCAAGGGTCTCCTTCGGCCAAATGGCATCAGGAAGGCAGCCGGCACAACAGACAGTGCCGACGGTTGCCCCGGTTCCAGCGGCCAGGCAACCTGAAGCTGAAGGCGGTCCTGCTGCCACATGGCCCTCAGAAGGCCTGTCATGGTGGTCGACTGTGGTTCAACGTGAGCACGAGCCAGATGGCGAATATGGGCTTGATCGGGAGGCAATGTGTCGCACATCCGAGTCTGTCCAACGAGGCAGACCTGAAGAGGAGAGATCGTTGTTTTGTCAAGCCGACCAGGAGGCACGATTGCACGAGCTATGACTTCAACCAACAGTCTGATCTTTGGGGCTTCACACTCCAATCAGTTGCGTGAGCGGGTGAGCCTTACCTCCCGAGGCGTGCCTCAATCTCGACGCGATTGGGCTAGCACAGGATCCAGCCGGATGCCCTGTAATCTTGCACACGTCGTACGCTGAACAGTGGACAGGCGACTTTCATATGAACGCAGCTACGAGGAGGTCTCCTCCGGTTCGAGCTCGAGACAGAAGAGAGTCCGCAAGAGAGACGGCAATTTTACACCAAAACCAGTCCCCGTCACCGCTAGCCTCTTGCATATGTCTTGCATAGCCTGCTCTCGGACGCACTTAGCCCTTTGCCGCTCTTCCCAGCCTAGAGCGCTCCCTCCCTCTACACCCCTGTCCTGATCCCAGCCTGCACCCCTTGAGCACGCTCAAATTAGCCCAAGCACAAGAAATTGTGAAGTGGAGTGGGGAGGCCATGCCATGCCACGCCGAGCAGCAACCCTCCGCTCAGACACCCATCACACGGCGCCCTTAAACCAGCCGTGATGCGACTTTAAACGTGCCCCCCGGGGGCTGGCTCCCGTCTATCTGTAATTAGAATCGAAACCGATTTAATTACTTCGGGCTTCAATCTGCATTTAAATTCATCGCGCTGACACTTGTCGGCCGGGCCGACTCGCAAATGGGAATCTGCGTCCGTCCGAATCCCAGTCTCCCGCCCGACCACTCACTCTGATTGCACAGGAAAAGGGGTTGCTCTGTACATCGCCCCCAGTCACCTTTGCAGTCGCAACCGCCTCAACGTCCCCGTCGTCCTCTCGTAACAATCAGCGTGATGAGAAGTAATTAGAGTTATTGCACGCAGCGGCATGCATTTCATAATGAAATGGAATCCGTAACGAATGTGCCGCCGACGCGTCCTTTGGGGTTGCCGTGCGCTCAGCCGGAGTGGGCTGAGCTGATGATGTACGAAATGACCAGAATGGGGGGTGGCCTGGCGACAGGATGGGTGGCGAGCTGAAATCCGATTCAGCTCCGTTGGCCGTGCAACGTGACGAGGGTGCCCGATCTGATTGCTGGCGAATATGTACGCACGCACATCGTTCTAATTTGCATTTGAAGTGTTATCCTGACGGCCGGCTGGCCTTCGCCATAAATGCAAACATTTGCATTTTGATTAAAAATTACGACGCTCTGTTCGAGTTAATGGCCGACGAGCATATGCCACCGTTGTGGTCGCAGCAACAGGCGTTGAGAAACAAAAAAAAATGTGCTCGAGTTTCATCCCTTGATTGTCACTCAATCGCTCAAATTGACCATGAATCGAGTTGTCATCCCCCACCCCTTGGCGAATGCCCACCGGTCAGGAGAAACAACAATCACACCGCCAGGCGAGATGCGGCACCCTCGCCTGTTGTCTCGTGCGCATTCCTTTGCTGTGTGCTGTTGTCGTCGCCGTCCCCTCCTGGCAAAAGTCAAACAAAACAATTCTCCACCACTCCACCCTTGTCGTCGTTGTTTGCCGGAAATTAACCCCGTCCAGGTGCTGGCTGATCCCAAATTACAACATAACACCACGCAACCACTCTCACCCTCCTCCCCATCCACCCCAACGACGAGCATCCCCTTTTAATTGGTTCCCACAGCTCTAGTCTCCCGTCATCATCGCAAATCCCGGAGTCCCTCGCACTCGACGGCGGTGAGTGAGTAAATAAAACGGACGGCAAAAAAAAAGAACTGCCATCAACGGTTGAGGTCTTAATTATGAACCCTGCCCGCCCCCCGCAGGAGTCATTTAGTCTTTTTCTTCCTGCCACCGTCGCAGCGCAGAAGGGCTAAACAATAGTGTTAATTGTTCAGAACAACGGCCGTGGCCGTGGCGGCGGCGGCGGCGGCAGGAAGCAGCGTGCGCGCACCCCTTTTTGAATGAAATCATCTTTTACGCATTAACGATGCAAATTACAAGCGATATCCTCTCATCGCGCGGGCCAAGTGAAAGCCACACCGCACCGGGCAAAAAGCTGTGAGAAGGGTCGCAAAAGGGTTAATTTTTATTACAGCCCCCGCCCCAACCGCCAGCGCCGCCGCGACGGCTTCATTTGAATGTTTAATCATCATTAGGATCATCAACGGGTCTTTTAATATGTTTATCGCTCGTCCTCGTCCTCGTCGTCGTCCTCGCCGTCGTCCTGATGACTGATGGCAAAAGGGTTGCCCTGCCGCCGTGCCGGCCTGCCAGCCGCCCGAGGTGATCTGCACGCCTCTGCGTTAATCACGTCCCGGCGCTTCTCGGGCGGCGGCGGCGGCTGGGGTTGGTTGTTGCGCATGATGTTCGAGTGATGTCTCCATTAAGAATGTTAACTGGGATTTAATTACGGCCGCAGTTATGCAAAGCAGGTGGCTGCTGTTTAGCTGCGGCAGGCGTGGGGGTGGGGGCGAGTTGTCTGAGTCACTGCGCTTCGGTTGGTGCGATGATTTCCGTGCTCTCGTTACGGTTGGGGGCCGGGCCGTGTGTGCACGGGGGCATGCCGCGGCCGACGTCAATTTGAGCGCTTTCTTCCCGCGTCGGGGCTGGCTGCCGTAATGGGTTGAAATTTGATTTCAAGAAATTAGAGGACAATTATCGGGGCTGTTGGAGGGAAAGTCGCTCTAAATGGGGGCTCATTACCGTGATTACGCGAGGGTGTGCAAGGGCGAGGCGACGAGTGAGCCGACTAGTGGGACGACTAGGGAGCCGACTAGGGAGGCGACTGGTGAGCCGACTAGGGAGCCGACTAGTGAGCCGACTAGGGAGCCGACTAGTGGGCCGACTAGGGAGCCGACTAGGGAGCCGACTAGGAAGCCGACTAGTGGGCCGACTAGGGAGCCGACTAGGGAGCCGACTATAGAGCCGACTAGGGAGCTGACTAGTGAGCCGACTAGGGAGCCAGCTAGTGAGCCGACTAGGGAGCCGACTAGGGAGCCGACTAGTGACCCGACTAGTGGGGCGACTAGTGAGCCAGCTAGTGAGCCGACTGGTGGGCCGACTAGGGATCCGACTAGTGACCCGACTAGGGAGCCGACTAGAGAGCCGACTAGTGGGGCGACTAGTGAGCCAGCTAGTGAGCCGACTGGTGGGCCGACTAGGGAGCCGACTAGTGACCCGACTAGTGGGGCGACTAGTGAGCCAGCTAGTGAGCCGACTGGTGGGCCGACTAGGGAGCCGACTAGGGAGCCGACTAGTGACCCGACTAGGGAGCCGACTGGTGGGCCGACTAGGGAGCCGACTAGTGGGCCGACTAGGGAGCCGACTAGTGGGCCGACTAGGGAGCCGACTAGTGGGGCGACTGGTGAGCCGACTAGGGAGCCGACTAGTGAGCCGACTAGGGAGCCGACTAGGGAGCCGACTAGGGAGCCGACTAGTGGGACGACTAGGGAGCCGACTAGGGGGCCGACTAGGGAGCCGACTAGTGAGCCGACTAGGCAGCCGACTAGTGGGGCGACTAGTGAGCCAGCTAGTGAGCCGACTGGTGGGCCGACTGGTGGGCCGACTAGGGAGCCGACTAGATAGCCGGCCAGTGACAGAGGCTCACTTTAGGCAGTCGCCAGTCTCTGAGCCCCTTGGACAGCATGCCGCTAGCGGCCTCTTTCCAAGCGGGTGTGTATCTGCCAAACCAGTGACTGACCGTAGGCCCACTTGGACACCATAACATCGAAGCAGATCGGTCCAGACCATGGTAGCCCCCCCACTCCACCCCACAACCAAGCACTGCCCCATTCCCCGCGTACTCGACTTCCACCTTGTGACCCAAAGCTCCGCTCGACGGTAGACACCACTTATCGGTGAGTGATTGTGCCCGCTGCCCAGGGACCATTCGCTTGTCCAGACAGTCGCCGGTGACTGGGAAAAATCAGTCCCCTCCCCCTCGCCCTGACCGGCCAACAATTTCGAACCGGAAACAGATCATTAACCCTTACAACACGCCGAGTCGCGTCCGCGTGTCTCCCACCTCGAATCACATCCTCAAATATTTGGTCACTGCGCCCCGACCCGACCGCGGCGCGACGCAACGCACCGGCATAGGAAGCGGAGCCCACGGCACGGGGGGACGGGACGACGGGGCGACGGGCTCACATAATTAAGTAGACTTATGCGGGTTAACTACTATAATTGCTCGACTTCCATCAGCCATCAGCGGACGGACGGACGGACGGGCAGTCACACACACACAGGGCGACCGCGACGACGCCCAGACGGCCAGTGCGCCTCGGAAGCGCTAGTCTGTTATTACGGCACTGAAACTGAGCAGAATTCGGCAGCCCCGGCCTGTGATCGGGAATCTGTCGGCCGGTCGGTGGCTCTTCCGCTCTTCCTCCCTCGTTGGGAATTAAATTCCATCACCCGGCCGCCGCCGCCGCTGCTGTTGTTGTTGTCGAAATTAAAAAATTGGTCCGTGAGCGCGCGCATTAAATACGCGGCCTCCCTCTTCGTCACCTCGCCGCCGCCGCCATTGTATTCGTGAGATACTTCGCCAATTAAAATCGAATTTTCATCACCACCGGTGAAACAAACGGCAAGTGTGTACGAAGTTCGTGGGCAGAGCCAGAAAGGTAGAGCGGGGACCGCGGCGACGGCGGTTGACCGTGGACGATGGACGGCCGCTTGTCAGCTGATGGTTGACGCTTGATGGAGTGGAGGTGGAGGTGCCGACCGAAAAGTGGAATGAACTGTAAGCTGGAAGCAGTGGTGCTGAAACATCTCTCGCCTGCCGCTGCCCCTCGCTCGCTCTGGCGAAAAGGTGAGCTAAACAAATTTAAACCCATTAACAGTCTGGTCTTGTCTTGGACCGACCTGGGTGTGGGGTGGCGCGGCTGTTGCCGACATGCCGACAACCTGCGTTGACTGCTGTCGCCCGGCGGTGGAGCACGGTGGAGTGGAGTGGAGCCGGCCTGAGCGCCGTAGATTAGTATCTTTGAGTAGTTTAGTTAATGAATGTACACACAGACGCACGGTGCGGGGGCGGAGGCGAAGGGAAGTCGTGTGTTTTTCAAACAAGAGCCTAGTTACGATAATTGGCGCGGCACGGAGTTCTCTCCGAACGCAGACACACGCACTGGCGCACATTTGACACATCAGTGCCGGATCGGGGAGGCAGAGCGGGAGCAAGTAATGACAGCAGTAATTAAGTGGGCTTGTCGAGGTGGAAAATGATGTGAAAAGCGCTGACTGCGAGACTCACTCCATCGGGGACAATTAAAAGGCGAGGAAAAGCGTTAAGTTGCCAGTCAGGTCATGAGCCATGGCGGAGCACCGAGTCATTAAAGCGGCGATGAGTGCTCGGCTGCAACGCGACGATGGGTTTTCGGGTGACAATTTGAGTAATTCCGTGGCATTTGGAGGGAGGGTGGAGGGGGGACAGCCGTCGGAGTAGGTGGCAGGGAGGTGGAACGGAGCTGTTGATGCTCAGGCCTCCGCCAAGTCTGCGGCCTAGTCTGGCCTCCTCTACTCACGCCTAGGCCTCCGGCCTTAGCCTCCGCCAAGCCTGCCCTCCTCTGCTCACGGCCAGGCCTCTGGCCTTAGCCTCCGCCAAGCCTGCCTTCCTCTGTTGTTGCCCAGGCCTCCGTCTAGTCTGGCCTCCTCTGCTCACGCCCAGGCCTCCGCCAAGCCTGCCCTCCTCTGCTCACGCCTAGGCCGCCGGCCTTAGCCTCCGCCAAGCCTGCCCTCCTCTGCTCACGCCCAGGCCTCCGCCAAGCCTGCCCTCCTCTGCTCACGCCCAGGCCTCCGGCCTTAGCCTCCGCCAAGCCTGCCCTCCTCTGCTGATGCCCAGGCCTCCGCCAAGCCTGCCCTCCTCTGCTCACGCCCAGGCCTCCGGCCTTAGCCTGCGCCAAGCCTGCCCTCCTCTGCTCACGCCCAGGCCTCCGCCAAGCCTGCCCTCCTCTGCTGGTGCCCAGGCCTCCGGCCCCCGCCTTCTTCGTCTTCGCCGTGAGAGGGCTATTCAGGCTCCAGTGTCCCCAGTGCCGTCTCAAGTCCTTCCCCGTCCCATCCCGCATAGCTACCAGATGAAGTGCCTCAGGCTACCTACCCGCCATCCCCGCACCCTCCACTAATCCTTATTCAACATCGCTCGCGTCCTGCCCCCGCTCCGCTCCACAATTGAAAATGGCGCCCAACCGAAGGCTCTCAATAAAAAATCGAATCTAATTGAAATTCCAACGCAACGTGCACAAGCGGTGACGGCAACGGGTACAGAGGGACAGGAGCCACAAAAACGAACAAAAGGATACGACGGACCGACAAAAAGAAAACGGCGGACTTCTCGGGTTTTCTTATATTTTCTGTTTGTTTTCTTCTCGTCACTCACTCGTCTTCACTCGAAGAGCGGCTGCCAGCAGGGACACCTACTGCGTGCCCGCAACTGTCACAGATACTCACGGCGCTTCTCCTATTCCTCCCCATATGCACGGCGGTCGATGTGCCCACCACCCACCACCCCCTGGTGCAGCAGATCCTCGGTGTCCTCGTCGTCGTGTCGTCTGCTCGTGTGCTCTCGTTTGTGCTCGGTCTCATTGTTGCCATTATCCACGGGGACATGGAAATCGATTTTAAGCCATTATGGATGTTCAGCAGTGCCTAGAGCCACAAGCACACACATAGTCTCTCCCTCTCTCGCGCTCTCTGCAGCCCCGCCGGTGGATGTGCAGAAATAGTTTATTACAAAGTTTTCCACGCTATTCTTGTCGGTTGCGTCCCTGCATCTCGGGCGAGAGGAATCCTCTGCGTCGTCGGGAGTGGATGGCATTGCATACAATCTTAAGCGCACCACCCTTCGGGTTCTTTCACCCTCTCGCTCCCCCCGGTGCTGGGCTGCAGGAAGCAAGAATAAGGAATTATAAATAAAAATCGCAAGGATACTGCGGGAGAATGTGAAGAGAAAATGCCAAATATGTACTCGCTGCTCGCACCCACGCGCTCACCCCGAATGGTGGGCGTCACACGCGTGCTCATGTGCGGAGGGACTGGATGCAGATTTTCGTATGTTCCGTGTGCACACGGGCGGAGGGGGTGGATGGGCGAGGAGAGTTGCCTTGCGGAAGTGGAGTCCAGTAGGCATTAAGGGGGCTCGGATCGATGAGCCTTTTTGTGAGGAAATTTGAATGGAAGGCCTTTGCCTGGGACGTCATCTATCCTCCTTTAGACAGCCTTTGACTCCGTTAAGACAAGCTCCCACCAAGACTGTCTTCCTCCGACTTGGCTTCCACCAGGACTGTCCTCCTCCGGCCTTGGCTTCCACCAGGACTGTCCTCCTCCGTCTAGGCCTCCGACCTTGGCTTCCACCAAGACTGTCCTCCTCCGGCCTTGGCTTCCATCAGGACTGTCCTCCTCCGGCCTTGGCTTCCACCAGGACTGTCCTCCTCCGGCCTTGGCTTCCACCAAGGGTGCCATCCTCCGTCTTGGCCTCCGGCCTTGGCTTCCGCTAGGACTGTCCTCCTCCGGCCTTGGCTTCCACCAAGGGTGCCATCCTCCGTCTAGGCCTCCGGCCTTGGCTTACACCAGGACTGACCTCCTCCGTCTAGGCCTCCGGCCTTGGCTTCCGCCAGGACTGTCCTCCTCCGTCTAGGCCTCCGGCCTTGGCTTCCACCAGGACTGACCTCCTCCGGCCTTGGCTTCCACCAAGGGTGCCATCCTCCGTCTAGGCCTCCAGTCTTGTATTCCACGTCGACTGTCGCCCATCGGCCGTAACCCTCTCTTCCAACGACCAGGCCTTCAGCAGCCCTCCCTCGCGACGCCTCCGACAACCGCCCCCGACGCACCCCAGCTCCCGGCACGCCGGCCAACTCATCCGCACCACATGTCGTCTCCGCAGGCCACTTAAGAAAATCCTCCGCCGCTGCTTTCGCCTCTGTCTCTCCCCCCCTCGGTCGCCCGGCTCTTGTTGCCTGCCCAGCCCCACCAACGAGAGTCGAAAAGAAGAAGATAAAGATTGCCGCTGCCAAACAACCAGCCCGCAGTTTTCTATTTTTTAAATCAATTAACCTCGCTCACGTACGCACAGCAATCGCTCGGCGAGTACAGCAAGTCTGGCTTCTGCGTTCGCTTGAGCAGAAGCCGATGCGGCGTGCCTCTGGAACGGCACCAGCAGCAGCAGCGGATCAGCCGTGTTTGCTCAGAGCTCGCTTTTGTTGTCTCTGGCGTGGCCCGTCGTGGCCGGTCACTCGTTCCTCTCGAAATCATTTTCTCTCCAATTAAAAGGAAATCTCAGGCCAAATCATATATTCATCAGCGCGCCAGTGCGTTCTTTCCCTTTTCACGAAATAATGCTAATTATTCATAATTAGGCGGCGGCGGCGGCGGCGGCGGCGAGGGAGAGCACCAGATACACGGCCGCCTTCGAGGAACCTGTCGGGGGATGATAATTGCCGCGCGAAGACCGGGCCCAAAGTATGTGCGGCTGACGTCGATGTCCACCAGCGGCGACGGCGAGGGGGCCGGGGAGGCATTAATTAGGCGCTAATAGAATGGACACAGTTAAATAAAAAATATCTTGGCCGTGTAATGAAAAGGCAAACGATGTGCACACCACGACTTGTGTGTCTTCGGCGCGGCGCGGCGCGGGGCGGTCCGCATGATATCATTCCGAAATGAGAAACTGATTAGTGGACGGAATCATAATAGAAACGGCATTAGCACTCCGATTGTTTGTTCGGCCCGTCCCGTGTGTGACCTGGCTGCCTGTTCGTTTCCTAATTCTTTGAACAGTCCCTGAGCATGTGTACAGCCACTCTACTCATTATTGGACGCTAATCAGAAGTGCTCACAAACGAGGGACTGGGGATGTTGCTGCTTGCTGGTTGATGGTTGCTGGTCGGGCTGCTGCTGCGGGCCCAGCGGGCACTTTCTACGTGAATTGCTGCTCAAGTGTCGCGCACAATGAGTGACGATTTCTACGAAGAAAGTGACTGAATGGCCGGCTGGTACAGTCACCGTTGGGTGTTGTGCCTGCTGACGGCCAGCGAAGGCCAACAAACGATGGGGCAGAGGAACAATGAGCTCGTTGTGCGATGGTGGGCAAATGAGACGCCACAAGGTTGAGACGGTGGCCCGAGGCTTGGAGGAATGACGAAGGCGCGCAAGGAGACGATGCCGGCAGAGAAGAGGAATAAGACGGAGAGGACTAGGGAGACGACTAAGATGACGAGGGAAGACCAAAGAAGCTCAGGAGACGTTGAAATAGAAGAAGGACACCAAGAAGACCACGACGACCAAGAGGTAGAAGATGACAAAGACGAAGAAAAGACGAAAGAGACGCTGAAGACTGAGAAGCCAAGGAAAACGAAGGAGACGACGAAGACCACGAAGAAGCCAATGTTGCCAAGAAGAATTACAAAGAAGACCATTCTTGCGACCACGCCCCTCCCACACCCACCGGTGGTCACTCTTCCACTTGAACACACAGTCCCCGGGCACCCCAGACCATGCTCCAGCATTGTCCAGCACCATCTTAACCGGACGTCGCCACTTTCTCGTCAAGCTTCCAAGCGATTTCATCTGACGACGTCAAGGTGTCAAAATGCAGCGTCCAAGCTTCAAAATCATGTGAAATCCACGCAATCAACAAGGAGGCACTTGATTCCGATCAATCGAGCCATTTCCACCCAAAAATTTGAGTCCCTTGAGAAAAATTGAAAAATCGCACGATTTCGCCGCGAAAAATGCGCCCCGCTGCGAATTGGTCTGAGGCGCCTTCGTCGGGTGAGGCGATGTCGTTTTGAAAAGGCGGGGAGGCGGTAAGAGGTGCGATGACACGGTGCGGGATTGGCGGCCAAGGACAACAGCAGTTGGCGGTGTGTCATGGTGTCGCGCATGAGTTCTGGGGAAGTCAGCAAGGGCATGGCCCTTGGTTTTGTGTGGACTCTTGGGAGGCTATTCGTTTTCGGAGAGGTCTGTGGCCAAGCAAGTCGTCATCTGGATACAGCCAGGTGGAACTCGGCCTCCGGCCTTAGCCAAGAATGTCCTCCTCCGGCTAGGCCTCCGGCCTTGGCTTCCACTGCCCTCCTCCGTCTAAGCCTCCGGCCTTGGCTTCCACTGCCCTCCTCCGGCCTTGGCTTCCACTGCCCTCCTCCGTCTTGGCCTCCGGCCTTGGCTTCCACCAGGACTGCCGTCCTCCATCTAGGCCCCAGGCCTTGGCTTCCACCAGGACTGTCCTCCTCCGTCTAGGCCTCCGCCCTTGGCTTCCACCAGGACTGTCCTCCTCCGTCTAGGCCTCCGGCCTTGTCTTCCACCAGGACTGTCCTCCTCCGTCTAGGCCTCCGACCTTGGCTTCCACCAAGACTGTCCTCCTCCGGCCTTGGCTTCCACCAGGAGTGTCCTCCTCCGGCCTTGGCTTCCACCAGGACTGTCCTCCTCCGTCTAGGCCTCCGGCCTTGGCTTCCACCAAGACTGTCCTCCTCCGGCCTTGGCTTCCACCAGGACTGTCCTCCTCCGACTAGCCCTCCGGCCTTGGCTTCCACCAGGACTGTCCTCCTCCGGCCTTGGCTTCCACCAGGAGTGTCCTCCTCCGGCCTTGGCTTCCACCAGGACTGTCCTCCACCGTCTAGGCCTCCTGCCTTGGCTTCCACCAGGACTGTCCTCCTCCGGCCTTGGCTTCCACCAGGACTGTCCTCCTCCGTCTAGGCCTCCGGCCTTGGCTTCCACCAGGACTGTCCTCCTCCGGCCTTGGCTTCCACCAGGACTGTCCTCCTCCGTCTAGGCTTCCGGCCTTGGCTTCCACCAGGACTGTCCTCCTCCGGCCTTGGCTTCCACCAGGACTGTCCTCCTCCGTCTAGGCCTCCGGCCTTGGCTTCCACCAGGACTGTCCTCCTCCGGCCTTGGCTTCCATCAGGACTGTCCTCCTCCGGCCTTGGCTTCCGCCAGGACTGTCCTCCTCCGTCCTTGGCTTCCACCAAGTCTGTCCGGCTTCCACCAGGCCTCGGGCCTTAGCTTCCACTAAGGCATACTGGGACTCGACGGTTGACCTTCAAGCCCTGCCTGCGGAGGATGTGGGTCCGCTGCCCTCTACCTCCTTCGACACATTCCGCCAGGCCATGCCAGTGAGGGGGTGCAATCGAAACCGAAAACAAGTCTGTTCGGTTTCTTGCACTTTTCAGCACGCGATCGGCTCTCAATCAATTAGAGGCGCACATCCGTTCTGCTCGCCTTGCTGCGCCACAGCCACAGCCACAGCCACAGCCACAGCCGCACACTGGCCGCCGATCCACCGGCGAACGTAATTAAAACGTTCTCCCAAATTGCCCGCAGCTGTTGTCCGTCGAATCGTCAGGAGCGAAAGAGCACATCGCCGGAGATGAGGGCCTCTCCTGTGGACCGCGCGTAATTAAAATGAAGACAACCAAGAACGAAGAAAAAACAAATTAAATACAAAATTGGAGAAAGGTCTGAATTAGTACTGTCGGTGCGGTGCTAGGATCGGGACTCTCTGAGACCCCCAATCGAGGGCAAGATGACGGGCAGAGGCTAAGCGGCAGCACCAGTGATTGCCCCGACCGTGGTGGTGGTGATTTTCTTAATTACTATAATGCGCCCACTTTAATTCATACGTACAGCTCCGATCGGGCCGCTAAATCTCCGCGGATGCTCACCGACGGGGTCGAATTAAAAAACCCACACAAGCGCGGCAGCCAGCAGCTCGTCCGCCCGATCGTTTGTTCTGCCTTGTTCCGTTCGTTGCCGGGGAAAATTTCTCTCAAATCGATTCGTAAGAGGCAATTAGACGTGATTAGCGAGCGCAGTGAGTGTGTGTGTGTGCGTGGACAAACAAGGCGTATTTCGGGGCACGACATCGATACGCGCAAACAACAAACAACATGCTAATCCACTTCGGGAGCCCACTTTCTTTAATCCAACTAAAAGCATATCTCGCGCGCAACAGCGCAGAATGGAGCACAATTTTGCAAATTAAAATACGCGTCGGGGGAGGGTCGGTCGAGGGTCGGTCGAGGGTCGGGGGCGAACTGCCTGCGCAGGGATTTAATCGCCTCGAAAGCAATAAACCGGAACGAAGGTCAATTGTAATCCATCCGCAACCCGATAATGAAAAGCCCGCCGCGCAAAGACCGTTTAATTGCGCTGTCCAACGGAATGGAATAAGAGGAGGAGGTGGAGGAGGAGGAGGAGGAGGTGGAGGAGGAGGAGGAGGACGACGAAGGCCAGATGGAGGTGGCAGAAAGCTGAAATGGATTTGCAGAACAACAGCGGGGCAAAAAAAAAGGTCACAGCATCCACAAAACAGACGCCGCGGTCGTCCTTCGTCCATCGTCCTTCGTCCATCATCCGGTCCGCACTTCAGATCCGGGAAAGGAAATTAAATTGATTTTCCCTCCCTCTCTCCAGCCACCGGAAACGGTGGTGGAATTTAACTACAAAATCCCGGCAACGATGTCCGTCGTAAAAAAAAAAAAACAACAAAACCGCTGTTTTCGCTTCCGCCTCAACGGACCGCCGTGGCGCCGCCGAGAGAAGGCAAATATTTTATCCACACGACTAACCTCATAATCCGTAATTAATTCGTTCCGCAATGCAATAATCCCGAGCACCCCCGCCCAGCCGAAGCGGGCAATCAGTGTCGTCCGTCGACTGCTCCTTGAATGCTGATGCTTTGATTGTTTTGTTGGTCCTTCCTCCCTCTCGAGAATTAATTACACACCGACTCGAGTCCTCAGAGCTCATTTGCCGGATTATAAAGCACCACCCCCACCCCCGGCCGAATAAATTAAAATCCTCTCGCGGCATATCCTCGATTGTCCTTAACGGCCTGCACTGAGGTTTAATTAATTTTTCAGGCGCGCTTCCTTCTGTTCTTGTGTGATGACTCGTAATTTGCCGTTTCCACTTGAGGGAGCTTGGGCCGCGGCCACCCGGTCGCCAGTGGAGTGCGCACAAGGTGTGAGCGCCGGACATTTTCGCACGCAATTCAATCTGAGTTAAGTGCCGGGCCACGTAATCGCTTTTTCATTAACTGCTCGGGATTTTTATTTTTCCCTTTTTTTTTTGTGTTCATCTCTGTTTGTTTTAATTGACTGAGTCCTTGGGGCGGGGGTTGGAGGGGGAGGGGGCGGGTCGGATCGTGAGAAAATGTTCGCGATTGTGGGTGGACGGTGGAAAGGGTTGAGTTGCGCTTTCAAGCTTCCTCTCGGCAGTTGGTGTTGGGTGTGGACGGGGTACACTGCCAACAGACTTCGCTGGAGCCTCACTTCAAGGGGGTTGATGTGGCTGACTGCTGTGCAGGAGGACAGACTTGGTGGAAGCCAAGGCCGGAGGAGGACAGTCCTGGTGGAAGCCAAGGCCGGAGACCTAGTCGGATGAGGACAGTCCTGGTGGAAGCCAAGGCCGGAGGCCAAGGCCGGAGGCCTAGACGGAGGAGGACAGACCTGGTGGAAGCCAAGGCCGGAGGCCAAGGCCGGAGGCCTAGACGGAGGAGGACAGTCCTGGTGGAAGCCAGGGCCGGAGGCCAAGGCCGGAGGCCTAGACGGAGGAGGACAGTCCTGGTGGAAGCCAGGGCCGGAGGAGGACAGTCCTGGTGGAAGCCAAGGCCGGAGGCCTAGTCGGAGGAGGACAGTCCTGGTGGAAGCCAAGGCCGGAGGAGGACAGTCCTGGTGGAAGCCAAGGCCGGAGGACGATAGTCCTAGTGGAAGCCAAGGCCGGAGGCCTAGACGGAGGAGGACAGTCCTGGTGGAAGCCAAGGCCGGAGGCCTAGACGGAGGAGGACAGTCCTGGTGGAAGCCAAGGCCGGAGGCCTAGACGGAGGAGGACAGTCCTGGTGGAAGCCAAGGCCGGAGGAGGACAGTCCTGGTGGAAGCCAAGGCCGGAGGACGATAGTCCTAGTGGAAGCCAAGGCCGGAGGCCTAGACGGAGGAGGACAGTCCTGGTGGAAGCCAAGGCCGGAGGCCTAGACGGAGGAGGACAGTCCTGGTGGAAGCCAAGGCCGGAGGCCTAGACGGAGGAGGACAGTCCTGGTGGAAGCCAAGGCCAGAGGCCTAGACGGAGGAGGAAAGTCCTGGTGGAAGCCGAGGCCGGAGGGCTAGTCGGAGGAAGACACTCTTGGTGGAAGCCAAGGCCGGAGGGCTAGACGGAGGAGGACAGTCCTGGTGGAAACCAAGGCCAGAGGCCTAGACGGAGGAGGACAGTCCTGGTGGAAGCCAAGGCCGAAGGAGGACAGTCCTGGTGCAAGCCAAGGCCGAAGGAGGACAGTCCTGGTGGAAGCCAAGGCCGGAGGAGGACAGTCCTGGTGGAGGCCAAGGCCGGAAGCCTAGACGGAGGAGGACAGTCTTGGTGGAAGCCAAGGCCGGAGGCCTAGTCGGAGGAGGACAGTCCTGGTGGAAGCCAAGGCCGGAGGAGGACAGTCCTGGTGGAGGCCAAAGCCGGAGGCCTAGACGGAGGAGGACAGTCTTGGTGGAAGCCAAGGCCGGAGGCCTAGTCGGAGGAGGACAGTCCTGGTGGAAGCCAAGGCCGAAGGGCTAGACGGAGGAGGACAGTCCTGGTGGAAGCCAAGGCCGGAGGCCTAGTCGGAGGAGGACAGTCCTGGTGGAAGCCAAGGCCGGAGGCCTAGTCGGAGGAGGACAGTCCTGGTGCAAGCCAAGGCCGGAGGCCTAGACGGAGGAGGACAGTCCTGGTGGAAGCCAAGGCCGGAGGCCTAGACGGAGGAGGACAGTCCTGGTGGAAGCCAAGGCCGGAGGCCTAGACGGAGGAGGACAGTCCTGGTGGAAGCCAAGGCCGGAGGCCTAGACGGAGGAGGACAGTCCTGGTGGAAGCCAAGGCCGGAGGGCTAGACGGAGGAGGACAGTCCTAGTGGAAGCCAAGGCCGGAGGCCTAGTCGGAGGAGGACAGTCCTGGTGGAAGCCAAGGCCGGAGGAGGACAGTCCTGGTGGAGGCCAAAGCCGGAGGCCTAGACGGAGGAGGACAGTCTTGGTGGAAGCCAAGGCCGGAGGCCTAGTCGGAGGAGGACAGTCCTGGTGGAAGCCAAGGCCGAAGGGCTAGACGGAGGAGGACAGTCCTGGTGCAAGCCAAGGCCGGAGGCCTAGACGGAGGAGGACAGACCTGGTGGAAGCCAAGGCCGGAGGCCTAGACGGAGGAGGACAGTCCTGGTGGAAGCCAAGGCCGGAGGCCTAGACGGAGGAGGACAGTCCTGGTGGAAGCCAAGGCCGGAGGCCTAGACGGAGGAGGACAGTCCTGGTGGAAGCCAAGGCCGGAGGGCTAGACGGAGGAGGACAGTCCTAGTGGAAGCCAAGGCCGGAGGCCTAGACGGAGGAGGACAGTCCTGGTGGAAGCCAAGGCCGGAGGAGGACAGTCCTGGTGGAAGCCAAGGCCGGAGGACGATAGTCCTAGTGGAAGCCAAGGCCGGAGGCCTAGACGGAGGAGGACAGTCCTGGTGGAAGCCAAGGCCGGAGGCCTAGACGGAGGAGGACAGTCCTGGTGGAAGCCAAGGCCGGAGGCCTAGACGGAGGAGGACAGTCCTGGTGGAAGCCAACGCCGGAGGGCTCAACGGCGGCATCTCGCCAAGCTGACAGCTACTCAGCCCTCGACGCACAGGCCCTTGCCTTCCCGAAATCGGAAACAAGGGGAAAAAAGGCGTACAAACCAACCGCTGTGGCAGTCGGCTGCTCCTTCAGTTGAATGCTGTTTGCCTCGATTGCTCGTCTTCCAGTGAACCCAGTGACGTTCCTCGCCTCGTCGCACACCTGTCCAATCCCGAGGCCATCCCTCCCTCCACCGGCCACTACAGCCACCCCTGGTCGTTTTCGGACAATCTGTTGCATCGGCTATCGCCTTGCGTCTCACCCACTCCGCCACCCGTGTTCGAGTGACGTAATTACATCCAATAACACGTCGATTAATATTCATCGTGCACACACATCTCGCATTCTCGCCTCGTTCACCCTCCGTCCGTTGACCCAATTTGATGGCTAAACTATCGTGAAGATATCGTCCTCACTTGCCGCCGTCCGCTGTCCGCTGTCCGTCGCCGGGCAACAGGGTGCGACCGGCGGCGGCAACGCTGGTGGTGGTGGCCATTATCAGAGATGACGATGCTGCCTGATGGGGTGGCCAGTAGTCCAATTATGAAATTAGTCGCCTTGGCTTCGCTCGCCTCGCATCAGCGACGCACCCTGTTGCTGGCTGGCTGGCCGCCGGTCAGTCCAGTGCAGTCCGTGGGAATAAGCAACCCCTTCCGTGGCACAGACGCGTACACACACCCTGCCCGGCGAAGTCCGTAATCCAGCGGCTGACATGGGTGGGCACACGTTGAGTGGTCAGTTTGCTTGTTCGTCGTGTCGTCGGTCACTCGCCGGGTGGGTGGGTGTGCTGGCGTGTGAAAAACACCGTGTTGACGTGGTGTATGGACGCAATTAATCCGAGGATAGTGTGTGTTTCTCACTGACTGGCGTTCAGTGGGTGGGTGGGCTTCAATTGGATTTCATGGCGCGGTGCGGCCGCCACTGATCCGTTTATGTGGCGCCCATTGATGGTGGCTGCGCTGCTTGACGAGGACATGTTTATGCAGCAGGTGGGTGGGTGGCGGGTGGTTGCTCCTGTAATGGGCGTGGGATCGTGCCGCTGGTCGATCGGCCGCATGGGGAGGCTGAGCCGATGTAATGGGCTACAAGGCCGAGTGGGGGCACTCAAGTGGATGCCACGGAAAATGGTCACGTTTTCAGTGGGAATCGCGTCGGCGACAAATTGTTTCGCAGGCCATTTGATTCGCTTGAAGTGGCGCCCAACCTTGGTGCATTGTTGTGCTCGACAGATGGGCAGTCTCTCAATCCCGAGAGCCTCGCCGATACGAGGGGGAGGTTTGGGGTCCCAGAGGTGGGCAGCGGTGGCAGTTCCGCGAGCGGCGTGGGAGATTGAGACAGATTCGTGCGATTCGCCAAGGGGCCCTCTGGGATGACGCCAGGGCTTGACTGAGGTTCGTGCGATTCGCCAGAACCTCTCTGAGTTGGAACCGTGCTCGTGGCCACTATACTGGCTAACGCCAGAGCTTGACAGACGTTCGCGCGATTCGCCAGGTCCCTCTGGGATGACGCCAGAGCTTGACAGAGGTTCGCGCGATTCGCCAGGGCCCTCTGGGATGACGCCAGAGCTTGACAGAGGTTCGCGCGATTCGCCAGGGCCCTCTGGGATGACGCCAGGGCTTGACTGAGGTTCGTGCGATTCGCCAGAACCTCTCTGAGTTGGAACCGTGCTCGTGGCCACTATACTGGCTAACGCCAGAGCTTGACAGACGTTCGCGCGATTCGCCAGGTCCCTCTGGGATGACGCCAGAGCTTGACAGAGGTTCGCGCGATTCGCCAGGGCCCTCCGGGATGACGCCAGGGCTTGACAGAGATTCGTGCGATCCGCCAGGGCCCTCTGGGAGGACGCCAGGGCTTTACAGAGGTTCGTGCGATTCGCCAGGGCCCTCTAGGATGACGCCAGAGCTCGACAGAGATTCGTGCGATCCGCCAGGGGCCCTCTGGGAGGACGCCAGAGCTTGACAGACGTTCGTGCGATTCGCCAGGGCCCGCAGGGATGACGCCAGGGCTTGACAGAGATTCGTGCGATCCGCCAGGGCCCTCTGGGAGGACGCCAGGGCTTTACAGAGGTTCGTGCGATTCGCCAGGGCCCTCTAGGATGACGCCAGAGCTCGACAGAGATTCGTGCGATCCGCCAGGGGCCCTCTGGGATGACGCCAGAGCTTGACAGAGGTTCGTGCGATTCGCTAGGGCCGCAGGGATGACGCCAGGGCTTGACTGAGGTTCTTGCGATTCGCCAGGGCCCGCAGGGATAACGCCAGGGCTTGACTGAGGTTCGTGCGATTCGCCACGGCCCTCTGGGAGGACGCCAGGGCTTGACAGAGATTCGTGCGATTCGCCAGGGCCCCCTGGGAGGACTCCAGGGCTTGACAGAGGTTCGTGCGATTCGCCAGTGGCTCTCAGGGATGACGCCAGAGCTTGACAGAGATTCGTTCGATTCGCCAGGGTCCCGCTGGAGCTTTACAGAGGGCCCCTCCATTGCCACTAGGACGATGTCTGGCCTCCCCCCGGAAATGAGGGAATCTCAAATGAAGCGGACGCACGCAAGTTGAACATCCAATTAGACTGCCTGGAGATTGCTATTTCCGTATGGATTTCATTCTAATTTGAAAAACGAAGTCGAACACCCACCTCCATCTACACCAGCACTTCCTGTGCACCCCGTGTCTTCAGTGTGCGTGTGTGTGTGTGTTGATGAAATGACAGAAAAACAATTTCATTTCTCAATATCCATCTTTTCAATTTGAAAGTGGTATCCATTCCACCATCTGGTGGGACGAGAGATCCCCACACAATCGGCAAGGCGACAGTGGGCGGCTGGGCGGCTGGGTGGGTCACAAAGACAATGACGACGACGACGACTACCCTCCTCCGTCTCTTTTTCACACCCCATTCTCTCACGGGTGGTGGGTTGTTTCCTCTTCTTTTTTTTTCGCTCTACTTCGCCTGGGATCCAATCAAATTCTCAAAAAAAAGGGAAACTCAAAGAAATTGATGAAAATTCCAATTTTTTTTTTTCTTCTTCGCTTGGGCCGCTGCTGCTTAACATCCACACCGTCATGTTGGCGTTGTTGCCATTGTTGGCGATGACTTACCGGGGGAAGGAAAGAAAAAACGGAGGAAAAGCGAAATATCGTTAATATATGTACACACACCGTCGCAACGTCGTTCTCGTCGTGCTCGTCGTCGTTGTCTAATTTCGCAAGCAACACACATGTGTGATTGAAGGCAACCTCCGACCGCCCCTCAGCCGGGGGAAGGGTTACTTTCCCACTTTCCCGCCCGTCGCCTTGTGTGAGTGTCCTTTAAAGTGAGGTTTTTTTTTTTCTTTCTTTTTTTCGGGTGAAACCAAAACCGAGAGACACCCTTTCGCTTGCAAAAGGGGTCCTGGCCTGAGAGGGTGTTTGACAGTTTTCCACGATTCGTAGGAAAATTGCAAAAAAAAAAGAAAACGAAAAACTGTTTGTTTGTTTTGTCGGTTGGCAAGCCGTCGCGGAGGAGGGGCGCTCCGGAGTGACACGGTGGCATGACATACTGCGCTGCCTGATCACAGGGAGATACCTAGTGTCGAGTGGCTGTCCGTGTGTGCTCGTGTGTGTGTGAGCCTCTATTCCCAATCCATCTATCGAACGAGTGTGAGATCCCGCCAGGCAGCGAGGCAGTCAGGCAGGGAGCGCATTAAAATGGAAATGAAATTCAATCTATATCCTTGCCAGGATTTCGCATGTAGCGCGCGCGGTGTGTCTGTCTTTTTTCAAATTCCACTGCCATCGGCGGGGTGCTGGTGACTGAGTGAAGAGATAACCATCGAGCAGCAACAACAACAACAAAAAAAAATGCTAAGGCACGTATATAATCTCATTCAGTTCGTTTTTTTCGATTTTTTCGTTTTTTTTTGCGTTCGTTTTTGCCGCGCGAACTCACACTCAACGACGGCAGTGATGAGGAACGGCGGTGGGTGGGGGTTGGCAACCTCTTACCCTTCTAATGGCGAAATGTTAAAAAGGGGTATTCGTACTTCATACTACTCAGTCGAGTCGTGGCACGGTGGTGGGTGCGATGGTGGGTGGTGGTGGGTTGTTTATTTATTTCTCTCTCTCCTTACACTCTAGTTTAGACTTTCTTTCAATTTTTGTTTTTTTTTTTTGCATTTTTGATGACTTGTGTCACACACACACACCCACAGACACTCAGGGAGGGGGGTTGAGTAAATGTATATTGATCAGGAATCGACAGCATTTTGGGATGGGATGGAAAAAAATTAGAAAAAGGGGTTCGATTACACCCAGCCATGAGGGATTTGGTTTTCTTTCCATTTTGCCTTCGGTTTCTTTCATTTTTTTGTGAATAATTGGTTTGAAGTGTATCTTCGAAGCGTCGTCGTTGTTGTAGCTGCCGCCTGGTGATGGGATACGTGGGTGGGCATTGATTACGACCGGGAGGGGGTTGATAGCGTTTTTTTGTTTATCTCAAGGCAACCGGCTGTTTGTTCGTGCTTGCATCGAATTCGTGCGCCGGATTTGACGAGGATACCGGCCGAGATGTCACACTTCCGTGGGTGGACTGATTGGAAAAGCTACGACGGGAGCAGCGGCATTCAAACGTTCAAGGGGAAGCCCTCATAAACTGCACTCCCAACTGGCTGACGCCAGAGCTTGACTGAGGTTCGTGCGATTCGCCAGGGCCCGCAGGGATGACGCCAGGGCTTGACAGAGATTCGTGCGATCCGCCAGGGCGCTCTGGGAGGACGCCAGGGCTTGACAGAGGTTCGTGCGATTCGCCAGGGCTCTCTGGGATGGCGCCAGAGCTTGACAGAGATTCGTGCGATTCGCCAGAGCCTCTCTGAGTTGGAACCGTGCTCGTGGCCACTATACTGGCTGACGCCAGAGCTTGGATTCGTCATTCATCGTTCGATTCGCCAGGGTCCCTCACAGATGGCGCTGGAGCCTTGCAGAGGGCCCCTCCATTGCCACTAGGACGATGTCTGGCCTCCCCCCGGAAATGAGGGAATCTCAAATGAAGCGGCCGCACGCAAGTTGAACATCCAATTAGACTGCCTGCAGATAGCTATTTTCGTATGTTTGTATCGTTTCCTTTCCAACAACGACACCGGCTCTCGAGATGAATATCTCAAGCTCAGTCACCAACCGGACGGAAGTGGAACTACGTCTGAGACTGAAAAAGAAAACCAAGGCCAGTCGCTGGCTGATTCAAGCCTGCGTCGTCTAGAGCCCTCGCTCCAGATGCCCTTGGTTCAGAGACAGCAGCCTGCCAGTGTAGAAACGTGGCTTGAAGTCGCTTATGGTCCACAATCGGCCGCACCTCGAAAGCAGATGGCTAGCGTCAATTCGTTTAGCTTGCAATGACTTGTCTTTCAAGCCCCCATCCATGCCGCGACGATCGGAAGAAGGGAGAAATGTGAGAGAAGGTGGTTCAGAAGTACCAACTGGACTAAGAGACGACTGCAGCGTCTCCCACAATGAAGGTCTGCGACACAAGAAGCAACAGTCGACAACGAGAGGTCTATCGCACAGACAGGGTGGATCGGAACGACTGCGTGGAAGTGGCTTCGACACAAGAAGCCGCACTAGCGCACTCGGTCTCTACCTCCTCCGATCGCTGGCAATAAACTCAAGAGCATCGGACACCCTGACTCCGAATCTTGTCAGGTTAGGCAGCTGAAGTGTCGTTGCGATATTCTTGACAAACGTGGTGGCCCTGTGCCGGCCTAACTGGCATTTAAGTCAACCGAAGAAGCGGACCGCCTCGCGAAGGCAATGACGCTTGTTTAGAGCCTCCACCCATGCCGCGACGATCAGAAGAAAGCAATGAGAAACTGAGGCGTCTTCTGTGATTGGACTCAGAGACGACTGCAGCGTCTTCCCCGATGGAGTGGCTGCGACACAAGAAGCAGAACTCGTTCTCTATCTTCTCCGACAGGCAAGTGGCAAAACTTGTCACGTTGGGCTGCCACAGTGTCGTTGAGACAAAGTGGTGACCTTGTGCTGGCTACCTAGCCATACTGGCAAGGCAAGGCAAGCGTATCCCTGGCAATCCCTGAAGAGACGAAGCTCAAAACTGGAGCAAAAGCAAAGGGCCCCATACCGCCCTGAAGCCGCAATGGTGCGTGCCGACTAGTGCGATGCAAGATGGCTTTCGATGTTGGATAGGATCTTGTGGGCGACGCTAAGCAGGCTGTCTGTCTATGTGTCCACAGGACCATTCAACGAAAGGCAGCCTTGGCGGCTCCTGTCCGTCTTAAACACAGCCGTCATGCGTGCCCCCACAAGCTTCACCAGGCCATCCCCGGACTCCTACACACTCCTCCAGCCTCACTCCAGCGAGACAGAACCCTTCCCTTACGAAATCCAAGCCATCCCCGTCCACCAAGAGCAGAGACACCCACCAGCCCATGTCCCAGCTGACGTCAGAGTGCCCGATCTCCGCACAAAATCGTTGATTTCTCCCCGAAAACCGACAAGAACCCCCTAAAAGTGGATGAATTCATGGATGCTACACCTGCAGCCGTCATTTGCAAAAAACCGCATCCAAAAATTCGAATTTTTGAGGAAATTCGAAAAAATGCACGAATTCGCCGAAAAAATGCAGCCAAATGCGAAGCCTTTGAGCCGACTTTTTCTGCGGCGAGCGTGCAAATTTTTGAAAATCGATTTTTGGGAAATTTTGACCGGTTTTCTGGTGAAAAGTGGGTGGGGTGGAGTGAGTGGAGGGCGCGTGTGAAGTGTGCATCGAAAATTTTAAGGAAATCGACGCAGAAATGCGAAAACGGGGCGAAGTCAGAGTCGGCGTGGCATGCCGTCGTGAGGGACTGTTCGGGATTTGATGATTTTTTCCACAATTCCGCCGGGGATCGGGGGGGAAATGGATGGAATGGACTGAGGGCGTTGAGGCCATGAGGTGCTGGGTGAAAATTTGAAGAGAATCGGTGGGAAAATGCGAAAATGAGACGTCGGCGGCTGGAGCTGGCTGTGGATGGTGGTGGTGGACTGGTGGCGGTGGCCCGTGTGGATGGCAGTCAAACGAGTCCAGTCTGTGGTCTGAGTCAGTCTAGGCGACCTGGGTGTGGGGCCTCTTCTGGTCAAGGAGGGTGGCAGTGAATCGCATTTGTTCCCATCTCGGTGGCGGACGGGCTTGAGGGCTTGTGCCACAGAGGCAGCCACTCCTTGTGGGCTCAGGTGGGCGATTTTGAGGGTCTACGAAGTTCCTGGTTTGTTGAGTGCACGCCCCTTGTCAAAAAACCTAGCGTTTGATCGTCGTTTGGTCAGCGATGCTCAAGGCACCAAGGATCAGCCCTGATGTCCAGCCCGAGGCGGAGGCCACAGTCCGAGGCGGAGGCCACAGCCCGAGGCGGAGGCCACAGCCCGAGGTGGAGGCCACAGCCCGAGGCGGAGGCCACAGTCCGAGGCGGAGGCCACAGCCCGAGGTGGAGGCCACAGCCCGAGGCGGAGGCCACAGCCCGAGGTGGAGGCCACAGCCCGAGGCGGAGGCCACAGCTTGAGGTGCAGGCCACAGCCCGAGGTGGAGGCCACAGCCCGAGGCGGAGGCCACAGCCCGAGGTGGAGGCCACAGCCCGAGGCGGAGGCCACAGCCCGAGGCGGAGGCTACCGTCCGAGGTGGTGGCCACAGCCCGAGGTGGAGGCCACAGTCCGAGGTGGAGGCTAGAGTCCGAGGCGGAAGCCACAGCCCGAGGCGGAGGCCACAGCCCGAGGTGGAGGCCACAGCCCGAGGCGGAGGCCACAGTCCGAGGCGGAGGCCACAGCCCGAGGTGGAGGCCACAGCCCGAGGCGGAGGCCACAGCCCGAGGCGGAGGCTACCGTCCGAGGTGGAGGCCACAGCCCGAGGTGGAGGCCACAGCCCGAGGCGGAGGCCATAGTCCGAGGCGGAGGCCACAGCCCGGGGTGGAGGCCACAGTCCGAGGTGGTCGTTACTGCTTGAGGTCCCCCTGGACTTGTGTGCGCCTCCACCCTCTGCTTGGATGACCACCGTCACATTTTCGTCCCACAGGCTCAGAGTCTACGCTAAGTTGTCCACGGGCTCGATATGGCTCAGCCACCTTGAGTCCTTAGAGTGATGCGTAGCAACCTCAGATGGTGGTCAGCATAGACCACCAGTCGATGGAGGCGTCTTGAAAGTTGCTTGCGTCTGGGATGTGACTGCCGATGCGTTCATCCGTCGATTCTCTTGCGAGGGAATCGTGAAGTTGCGTGGAACTCGCGAGCATTTTACTCGCTGTCGCGAGGGTCTATTAGTCAGAGGGCCCCATACCGCCCAGGAGCCGCAATGGTACGTGCCGACTAGTGCGATGCAAGATGGCTTTCGATGTTGGATAGAATCTTGTGGGCGACGCTGAGCGAGCTGTCTGTCTATGTGTCCACAGGACCATTCAACAAAAGGCAGCCTTGGCGGCCGCTGTCCGTTTTAAACATAGTCGCCATGCATGCCCCCCACAAGCTTCACCAGGCCATCCCCGGACTCCTACTCCTACTCCGCTAGCCTCAAGCCCCATTGTCAGATGTCGCGTAGGCTGGAGGCTTCCTAGGGCGGCTCTGGCTGCGAGGACCTTGCTTGGAGCTGGTCCTTGTACATGAGCTGATGGGGGGACCGTGTGCCCTGCAAAGTCCGTCAAGTCGCCGCTGGTTTTCGATCCTCATTTCAGCGCCGACTTGGCAAGACGGATTCCGCTCGTCCTGCTCGCTCATGCCAGCTCACCCACCTTGAGGTCATCGCCAGTCAATCACCTCCCGCTAGAGCCGTGCACACACCCTCCAACGATTTGCGCTGCCCGCCACCGCAGCCGCCTATCCCTTTGATTAGCATTCTCCCTCGCCCCCCGCGGTCCGTAAAAATTCCGATTCGCAATTATGCTCTCGTACAATATGCGTTCGCGGCGTCGTCCGCGTCGTCGTCCGCGTCCCCGTCGTCGTCGTGCACGGTGTTATTATCATTTCCTAGCATTTAATAGGAGACCGAGCACAAAAGCCGAGTTTAATCCTATAATCAAGTCCGACGATCTAAGCCCATCCGATCTCACTTCGGCTGACCATACGCGAGGGAGGGCGTCTGTTCCCGGACGGTCGACCGGGCTTTATCTGATTGTGTGCACCATGCTCAGTGCACCGCATCGGTAACTAGCCGCCGGCGATAATTGCTATTAAACATAATTTTTCATGTGAACATCCACTTCTGATGGTTGAGGGGTGGGGGGGAGGGCGACTCCCTCTCCCTCTCCCTCCCACTCCCACTCCCCATCTAATCGCCCGCTCATCATCTCAAAATTCAAGGCTCTCCTCTTAGATGATCCCTCGGTCCAAGCCGTCCGGTCCCGGGGACAATTAGACCAACGAATGCACTTCTCTGTTGAGCTCTCTGTCTGTGTGTGTGCGTGTGGGTGTGTGGGTGTGTGTGCAAATTAAGGGCTGCACCGATCGAGAGGCCATGTCCCAAGTGCAGTACTGAATCTGTGACGGTCGTGTCGACGCTCTTTGTTTCGCAAAAATCTGTGAAAACGTAACGAACGCAAATTGACTCTCGACCAGCAAACCTTCTGCCTCCTGCCTCCTCCTCCAGCCCCCGCCCACCCCACCTTAAGCGGATCAATTTTCGTAGTTGCTGCGTGAAGTTCTCTGATTCTATTCCGCTTGTGGCAGGGCAATTTCCTACTCGCTCTGCTGCTGCTGTTGCCCGGCTGCTTATGCTGGTGATGCTTCAAGAACAGAACAAAAACACGACCAAACCGGCATCAAGAGTACCTCTTGCAGTTGGTCGTCATATTGATCGCGACGACGCTGCCGTTGCCGTTGCCGTTGCCGTTGCGGCCGCCATTCGTTATAGCCCCGTCGATTCATTTTAGTTGATTTTCAGTTCGATTTCCTCCTCGGCTGGTCGTCGTCATCTCCTCTTTTGCGTTCGCGTTCGCAGCCAGCCCGTGCATGGGCACGCTCAAGTTTAGACTGTGTGTCGGCAGGGATATGTAAAACAATTATCGCCGGGGATGGGCAGGCGGGTCTCGTCGGTCCTCGGTCGTCGGTCGTCGGCCAGCGTTGCGATGCATCCTTGCATACCGGGCCGAAGGAATATATATTTATGACCACAAGAAGACCAGTGACCATCAAATCACGCCTCGGGGGCATTATTCAGCAATCGGTATTGTACGCTGGTGCTGGCCGCTGGTTCGAGTGCCATGGTTGCGGTTGCACAAAGAAAAAAAGAACCAACACGAAACCCGCTTGTGATTGCGTATCCCAACCGAATAATGTGGCTCGGCTCGGCTCGGCTCGTCTCTCCGGTTCGTGCGATATGGAAAATGTTTGCTGGCATGGGGGGGGGGTGTCTTTTTTCTCCCCGCAGATTGTTTATGAAGATTCTGACACTTTATCGGACAAAGGGAGCTCGAGTCTAAATCAATCACAATTAATATAGATTGAGTTCAAGGCGAACGCTGTGGGGTTCCTGAGGGGTTCCTGTGCGGTTCCTGTGCGGTTCCTGTGCGGTTCCTGTGGGGTTCCCGTCCTCCACAGCGGCACCGGAGCAGGTGTGTGAACGTGATCAGATCACCAGCCAGACTTAAATTCCACCGTCGCCGGTGACACGGCTTTAAAGTGTGTTCTTTTTCGGGGTCAATGTACACCCCCACCCCCACCGTTTGTTGACCACTCGTTTCTCAAAAAAAAAAGGACATCCAGGATACGACTCGACCCACCCGTACACACATCTCCGACGCTCTCTCTTCACGACCGTCCCGTCTCCGTCGTGTGTCCCAGTTTCGATGTCCCTGACTCCGACTGAGGCATTCGGCATGACCCTGACCCCTAAAAAAAAAAAACCAACGTGTGTGTGTGTTTATTCAAGGTAGTCAGTCCAGCAGCACCCAGAGGAAGTCGACGGCTCTCTCGGTCTGGTCGCCGGTTTGATTTTTTATGTATTTCACATTGATGGTGTCCTCGCCCCGCACGCATGAGGGTTGAACGGCTGCACGGTGGCCAGACGCCTTTAAAGTTCCGTCGTGGCGAAGGTTATTGGTTGGGGGGTGCTTTTTCTTCTTCTTCCTTCCGTTCAATCGTCAAAGACGTGCTCTGTCTAGGCAAACACACGTCGGTTGGCGCCCTGACAATGCTGGGTTCGCTCTCATTCATGGGGTGTGAGCGGGTGTGTGTGTGGCCAGACAATCCTTTCATCTGATTTCGACAGAAACAGAATGAGCCGTGAATTTTTGACAGAAGAGACGTCAGTTGCCGCAGATCGAGGAGAAGGGACGGCATTTGGTCAAAGGAGTGGTGTGGCTCGAAGGGCCAGGCTCTGACTGACCACCTTGACAGATGGGACGTACCGTGACAGCACCCTGGACGATATTTTCAAACTCGAAACGTGACGAGAAGAGGCGGCTGTTGGGGCAGCGTTTTTAAGGTGTTTTGGGGTGGTTTTTGGCGGTTGGAAGCGGAAAATTCGTGGTTTTCTTGTGAGTTTTGACGAGGCGCTTGGAGACTGGATTTCCTTATGTCCGAGGCCGATGAGTCTGGCGACGCGTGGAGCCGTTTTGCTTCTGCCCTCAGACCTACAGGTGGTGTCGGTGAACTTTGTGGCGCCTTCATCAGCTTTGTTGGGGCTCAGTGCTGGCGTGCTTGCCGTGGGGTCTGCTCGGGTTTTGGTGTTTTTTTTGGAAAATTCTGCGGGTCCTTGGTTGTGAATTGCTTGGAATGGATGGAGGGGAGATGGAGTATGTTGTTTTGAGAGAAAATTGGACGGGAATCCAAGCGGGAGTGGTGAAACGTAGACGGAGACGGAGACTGCGTTCTGTAAGAGTTTGCAATTGTGGGCGCTGAGGAAAGGAAAGGGGATGGGGAGGGATTGAGGTGCAGCCGGCAACATTGAGAATCTGACCCCAAGATCCAAGCAGTAAGGCATTTCTGACGGATTTCAACGCCCATCGTCCAACTGCCACAGCGGCCGTATTAGGGCTACCGGCGACTTGCGGGCATTTTTCTGCATGTCCTGGTGAGTGTATCAATCGATCCTGAGAGTTTGGGGCGCATCCGGCAACATTGAGATTTTGACCCCAAAATCCAAGCAGTGGTTAGTAAGGCATTTCTGACGGATTTCAACGCTCAATGGATGTCAAGGTCACTTTCGCCGATAATTTTTCCTACTTTCTACCGATCGCAGCCGCATGGTAATGCGAGCCTATATGTATTTTTGCATGCTGAATCCATTGCAACAAACGGCATTCGAAACAACCGCACGGTTTAGGAGATATGGCCGATTTTCCAAAAAATATACCTTTTCGGTCACTTTTTCCTACCTTCTACTGGTCGTAGCGGCGTGAAATTGGGCTCAAAAGAAGCGCCTGACCGTCGCGCATGTTTTCCAAAAATACTGGAACAAAAGCAAAATCGCCGAAAAACGCTTAGTTTTCGAGATATGAGCGATTTTGTAAAATTTGTTATTTTTTGTCACTTTCTCCCGTATTTTGCCCTACTTTCTTCTTGCCGCAGCGGGACACATATAGGCTCAAAAGAAGCGTGCTTGCGTGCTGAATCGTTTGCAAGTGAAATGAACCAAAACAAGCGAATACTTTCCGAGATATCCCCGATTTTCCAAAATTTGTGACCTCAGGTCGCACACTCTACACTCTCGAGCGAATTTCTCCCAACCTACTGGTCGCAGCGGCGTGAATGAGGGCTCGAAAGACGCGTCTTTGCGTGCTGAATAATAAGCATTTTAAATCAACCGAAACAAGGCAACCGTTTTCGAGATATGTCCGATTTTCCAAAATAAACGACTTTAAGTCACGTTTCGGCACTCTTAAGCGGATAT
Source organism: Eristalis arbustorum (assembly GCA_916610145.1). NCBI lineage: Eukaryota > Metazoa > Arthropoda > Insecta > Diptera > Syrphidae > Eristalis > Eristalis arbustorum. The sequence goes on along the minus strand of OU744321.1, from coordinate 3,532,141 downwards.
CTCCTGACCTACTTGTCGTAGCGGCGAAATTTATGGCTTAAAAGACGCGTCTATTCGTGCGGAAAAAAACGGATTTTTGACTCAGCTCTCCGGCGAATTCCCATCAGCCAGCGAATGAAAATATCACTCAATCGCTCAATCACTCAATTCTGACAGCAGCGTCCGGTGTCAAGGTCACTTTCGCCGACAATTTTTCCTACTTTCTACCGATCGCAGCCGCATGGTAATGCGAGCCTATATGTATTTTTGCATGCTGAATCCATTGCAACAAACGGCATTCGAAACAACCGCACGGTTTAGGAGATATGGCCGATTTTCCAAAAAATATACCTTTTCGGCCACTTTTTCCTACCTTCCTGATGACGACTTGCCGATCAGACTCTTCGCCGATCAGCGCAAAATCTTGAGCTGTTCCCTCTTCATGGCGCATTATCTTTCTCCCTCCGGGCAATTATCAACATCAGCGTCGTCGTAGTCGTCGTTGTTGTCGTTTGCGTTGTGATTCAACAAAAGAAGCGGGCGGAAGCGGTATCCATCGCAAATTGTTACCATAAAGTGTCATCCGATCTTGGGACCCTTTTTATTATTTAATTTGCCCCTCATTCGGTCTCTCTCTCTCTCTCTCACTCGGTCCCTGGCATTCTCGGGGCAGTGATTTGACGAGGGCTCTGGACTAGAGTCTGTTGCTGATGATCATAATGAATAGCGGAATGGAATCATTTCAATTAAGGGGTCATTCCGGTCGACTCCCTACTCGTCTTCGTCTCTCTCATGCACACACACACCCAGAGGCAGAGCAGAGTCAATCTCGGTTGTGTTCAGAGCGCACCCAGCGGGGTGCGTTCGCTTTCACCATAATTAAATACAATTTAAACCAATTTAGGAATTAAAACCGATTTGATGCCACTCGTGAGTGTCACCCGAACGTACCCTCATGCGGCACTGAGACTGAGTTGCAATTAATGGGGGTTCCACTCTCTCTCTTTCGCAGATCCCGCAGTCCGAGCGGCTTCAACGGACGCCCGACCGACCGACCGACAGATCGAGCGCCCGCTCGATTTACCCATCTCGTCCCAACGCTTCAGCTTAATTTCCACCATGTGCGTCCCACGGAGAGGGGCAGAGCAGCGACGGCCCATTCGCATCGGATAATCAGAGCGACTACGCCGCTGATAGCCGGTAATACTGGTATAATGTGACATTTGTTGAGATTCATTCCCGTCCCGGGTGATGTTTTAATTTTTATGTGTGTCCCACCATCCTTGGAATAATAAATCTGGTCACACAGTGCGCAGAGCTATTTATTTCTGAGTTTAATTGAAAATGAGAGTAATTGAACGAAACGAACGAAACGAACGAACGAAACGTCCGAACGAACGAATGGGTGGGCAGGCGGGACGTTTCGCCGGCGAACAGATTGAATGGCGGTCGGTCGGCCTGGGGACGGGCCGCAGCAGGCTGCGGTGGACGCGTCGCATTCGAGGATGTTGGCACTCAAAGAAATGAGGAAGCCCGAGCGCTCGGATCGGTTGGCACCCTAATGGCCGCTTAATTGGTGACAATGGCTGTGTGTGCACGGCTGGGATAATTTAGTTACAAGACCCGGGACCCGAGGATTGTCTGATTGCTTAATAAAATTTCATTGTCGTCTTTCTGTCTCTTTTTCATAACTCTCATTACTCGGCCCGCTGCCGCTGCCGCGCACCGCCTGATCGCCGCTTGCCGTTGATCGCATGTATTCTTCGTTGTTTGTTTTTTTTTTTTTGTAGCTGCATTGACGTAGTAGCGTCGCACGAATGGCTGTTCTTCTGCGTCGGAGCGGCTGGCTGGCAGTGCCAGGCATTAATTAGCGATTGACACAGTTGCGGACATGTCACTTGTTCGCTCGTGTACCGGGCGACGTGGCGGTGGTGCGATGCGCACCCCTTTGTCGGTCAGGTGCGGCTGCTTGTGGGCGGGGAGCGAGGTGACACCTTGACCTTGTTCCCCATTTGAACGGCCTTTGGACGAGGAACGTGTGCGAGGTCGCCTCGATTTTAGAGTGTCCCCATGGAAGAGGGGGGCACTTGATGTCAGAGACAGCCGTTTGTTCATCGGGTCCATCGGTGTGACACTGTCTGTCCGACTCTGTCCGTCTGTCCGACTGTCCGTCTGTCCGTCTGTCCGTCTGTCCGTCTGTCCGACTCTGTCCGTCTGTCCGACTCTGTCCGTCTGTCCGACTCTGTCCGTCTGTCCGACTCTGTCCGTCTGTCCGACTCTGTCCGTCTGTCCGACTCTGTCCGTCTGTCCGACTCTGTCCGTCTGTCCGACTCTGTCCGTCCGTCCGACTCTGTCCGTCTGTCCGACTCTGTCCGTCTGTCCGACTCTGTCCGTCTGTCCGACTCTGTCCGTCTGTCCGACTCTGTCCGTCTGTCCGACTCTGTCCGTCTGTCCGACTCTGTCCGTCTGTCCGTCTCTGTCCGTCTGTCCGACTCTGTCCGTCTGTCCGACTCTGTCCGTCTGTCCGACTCTGTCCGTCTGTCCGACTCTGTCCGTCTGTCCGACTCTGTCCGTCTGTCCGACTCTGTCCGTCTGTCCGACTCTGTCCGTCTGTCCGACTCTGTCCGTCTGTCCGACTCTGTCCGTCTGTCCGACTCTGTCCGTCTGTCCGACTCTGTCCGTCTGTCCGACTCTGTCCGTCTGTCCGACTCTGTCCGTCTGTCCGTCTGTCCGTCTGTCCGTCTGTCCGTCTGTCCGTCTGTCCGTCTGTCCGTCTGTCCGTCTGTCCGTCTGTCCGTCTGTCCGTCTGTCCGTCTGTCCGTCTGTCCGTCTGTCCGTCTGTCCGTCTGTCCGTCTGTCCGTCTGTCCGTCTGTCCGTCTGTCCGTCTGTCCGTCTGTCCGTCTGTCCGTCTGTCCCTCTGTCCGTCTGTCCGTCTGTCCGTCTGTCCGTCTGTCCGACTCTGTCCGTCTGTCCGACTCTGTCCGTCTGTCCGACTCTGTCCGTCTGTCCGTCTGTCCGTCTGTCCGTCTGTCCGTCTGTCCCTCTGTCCGTCTGTCCGTCTGTCCGTCTGTCCGTCTGTCCGTCTGTCCGACTCTGTCCGTCTGTCCGACTCTGTCCGTCTGTCCCTCTGTCCGTCTGTCCGTCTGTCCGTCTGTCCGACTCTGTCCGTCTGTCCGACTCTGTCCGTCTGTCCGACTCTGTCCGACTCTGTCCGTCTGTCCGTCTGTCCACCGTCCATCCACCGTCCATCCACCGTCCATCCACCGTCCATCCACCCCCCCCCCCCCCCCTACCCACCACCCATCACACAACCCTCTCGCAAAAAGCAAACAAAAACGCCCCCACGAGGAAAAGCTCGCATCCTTGCCACTCCCGCCCGGCAAATCGGCAATCCTTGACGTCGGCCCCAGTCGCCCGAGTCGTGCCACTGCTCGCAGGCTATATACCGCATGTACATCTTGCCCGCGCATCCACTCTCTGATTGGACTAATTAAGGACTTCCTTTTGCCGAGCGCTCACCCCCGTCGCTGTCGTCTCCTGCGGCTGCTGCTGCTGTTGCTGTTGGCTGGTGTGGCGATAATTAATACGCTCTCCACCCTGTGCGCCTTCGGTCGCTCTGTCTCTTGCTGCCGCCGGGAGAGCAAGTGCGAAATCCTTTTCTCTGATTTGTTGCCTGCTGCCAAGGCACAAGGGTTTAATTATCCGTTTTTTTCCTTTTTCGTCGGCCTCGTCTGGGGGGGGGACCAGACTCCCATTGGATGTGCACGCGAACGGCGGCGAGGGAGACCGATGTGGGGTTACGATTGGCGCAAGTACACGGACTAATTAGACCGAGGATTGGTCCAGGCGGTCGCTCGGCGCCAAGGACCAATTTGGGGCGAACGACAACGGTCGCCGGACACGATTTAAGCGTTTAATTGGATGAATTTAAATCACACGCAAGTCCTGCCTCCTTTTCCGTTTCTGATTCTCTGCCCGTTGCTTGGGACCTCTTCTGTTCGTTTGTCTTGTGCTCGCCTCGCCATCGGATGACAATCGACCATCTTTGTTGTGTCGCATGCAGGCTGATCGTGGGGCTGGTGCACTCTCGCGCGCGCTCCCAGAAGATGCCTCGCGGGCGGGAAGGACGACTGGAATGGCAAGCGTACACTTGGGCCGCGGCGATTCTAATTGGCCCCAAGTGGGAACTTGGAAATTAGTGCATTGTCCACCGAGCGGCGCGTTGTTTGCGATCGGTAATGGCACACAGACGGCGCATGTTCGCTGGGACGGGCCATCGGCACCGCGGCCATTACACGACACGGTCGTCGGAGATTTTGGTTGTTAACTTTACATACGGTCGGTGGCCGCGCTGGCGCGGCATGCATTTAGTGCTGCTTAAGGACACTGCATTCGTCTCGTATTGTTCGCGTCGTTAATGCTGGGCCAGCGGCCGGATGACATGAGCGAAACAATGGGGTGTTACGGCAGTTGTCTGCCGGCTCGGTGGAGACGACTGGGCATGAGCAGGGACCGGTGCTGTCGGTTGTGGTGAGACAAGGACACGGTGGGTGTCGGGCAACAAGCGGGCATCCTATCTTGCTCCAAATCGAAATAAAGCACTCTGTCTCTCTCTAATCAGATTGGGCACCTATTCGCAGTGAACGTCGTCCGTCATCGATCCAATCAGACTTTGAGCCGAGTTGGGAGGGAATTTGAGGCGAATCGGACGTGTTTGAGCATCGCCATTACACGACATTGCTCTGGGAGACCTGTGACAATAATGAGGGACCGCAACTGGAACCCTGGGGTACACCATTGCCAACGCAGATGAGACACCCATTCCCAGTCAACGTCGTTCGTCATCGATCCAATCAGACTTTGAACAGACTTGATCGATGGAAATAATGAGGGACCGTGACTAGAGCCCTGCGGTACACCATTGCCAACACAGTTAGATTCGAGAATGATCTGCAGTCGAATGCATTCGAGGCGTCAAGGAGGTTCGCTTAGCAGTTGCTAGCACACTCGGGCACTCGACTGGTCCATTGCGATACCCAGTGATCTCATCGTCAGAAGGTGCATGGAACGCGGGGGTCTCTAGCCTGGAACCTCGATAACCAAAAGGTAAGCGCCAAGTAGGATCCCAGAGGCGTTTGAAGCTGTAACACCGACTAGATGGAGCTCATTGGACTGCCGACTGTCATGGCGACCAAATGACGTGTGCTTCTAACAAGACCAGTGCTCTCCATGTCCAGGCAGTGAGCAAGTTTCCTGAACAACCTCCCGACAGACAGACAGACAGCCAGAGGCTAAGATCATGGCCAATCCTTGATTCCAGAGTTCCTGAAGTGATGTCGCCATGTCGCCCGCAACTGACTGGAAAACAGAATCGGTGCCAAAGCAGATTCCTGAGGAACGCCCAGGACACAGCACAACCATCTACTTCTCACATCTTCCTCCAGCCTCCATCACAGCCAGGCGTCACATCGGTAATGCAGTGCAAGCTCCAATAACGCCGAGTACGCAATTGTGTCTCATTTTCGCATTTCCCAACCGATTCCCATCAAATTTTCACCCAGCACCTCATGGGCTCAACCGCCTCCCTCCATACCATCCATTTCCCCCCCAAACCCCGGTGAAATTGTCGAAAAAATCAACAAATCCCGAACAGTCCCTCACGACGGCATTCCTCGCCTCCGACATCGCCCCGATTTCGCATTTCTGCGTCGATTTCCTTCAAATTTTCGATGCACACTTCACAGTCCTCCTCCACTCATTCCACCCCACCCACTCTTCACCCAAGAACCGGTCAAAATTGCCCAAAAATCGATTTTCAAAAATTCGCACGCTCGCCGCAGAAAAAGTCGACTCACCGGCTTCGCATTTGGCTGCATTTTTTCGGCGAATTCGTGCATTTTTTCGAATTTCCTCAAAAATGCGAATTTTTGGATGCGGTTTTTTGCAAATGACGGCTGCAGGTGTAGCATCCATGAATTCATCCACTTTTAGGGGGTTCTCGTAGGTTTTCGGGAAGAAATCGAGGATTTTGTGCCGAGATCGGGCACTCTGACGTCAGCTGGGGCATCGGCTGTGGTGGGTGTCTTTGCTCGTGGATGGAGTTAGAGGGGACAGTGCTCTTCAGAGATGACTAGAGCCTGCCTGGCAAGGGACTACTGCTCCACTGTTGCGGGTGCTATTCCTCTTCCGAGTCAAAGTGGGTGTCTCTTGCGTGACAGCTGGACGGACTTGAAGGTTGTGTCTTCCTCGCTTACAGCAGACCACCGCACAATGATGATGGAAGTAGTCACACGACAGCGCGTCTCCTTAGAGGTTTCAGTGCCGGTGGTCCGGTGGTCCGGAGTTGGGCCCTACGTTTCGATTGGTTCCTGGACCACCGGAGTTGGGCCCTACGCTTCGATTGGTTCCTACGATGAGTCCTGTCGACTGTTAGAGGGCTCGACCGTCGTTGGCTGTACAGACGAGTGACTGCAGTGAGATCAGCTCGCCTGTTCTCGTGGACAGAGCCTCACCGTGATGGGTTCCACAAAACGTACACAGACTTGGACGATAGGTCGGTTTCGTACGTTCTTGGACTCCCTCAGCAGTTCAGTCCCTCAGCAGTCCAGTGCCTCAGCAGTCCAGTCCCTCAGCAGTCCAGTGCCTCAGCAGTCCAGTCCCTCAGCAGTCCAGTCCCTCAGCAGTCCGGTCCCTCAGCAGTCCAGTCCCTCGTCCGGCCCTAGGGTCCTTTTCCACTTGACGACTGCATCGTCGACGGCCTCCACCATGACGTGAGTTCAAGTTCATTGAGTCTGTCTGTTCCGGGCTCGGCACCCATCTCGACGGCAGACCCTTGTGCTGACAAGCGGAAAAAAACCCCACGAATGACTACAATTTTAGTCATAGCCACGAAACTAATCACATGTCGACGACACGATGGCCCTCTCTTGCAGTCGGTCTCTTCGAAAGAGAGCGAACCCCACCACCCCCCACCCACCCATCAGCCCTCTCTCTTCGTGATGGCTCGCTCGCTGTCTCTCTTCACTGGCTCGCGACTCTAATGGCATTTCCCGAGTCGTGCGGTTCGCTTCGGACTTGTTTTTCACATTCCAGAGGACGACGCTTAATTTTTACGTAATCACAGCCCGATCCCGTGGCCCGAGCGCACCGCTCCGAAGGCAATGCAGTCAAAAGTCAAAGAACCAACACACAGTGTGGGAGTGTGCGTGCGCGCGCGCGTGTGTGTGTGTTAATTTGAGTTTTCCATTTTTTCGCGCTTTCGTACACGATTTTTCCCGCGAAGAGTTCATTCTCGTAACGCGAATATTAAAAGAGAGCCGAGAGTAAAAGAAAAACGATGTAAGCCTGCCTTGGGGGGCGCCGAACGGGGGTGCTGCCACAGACGTGAGGATATGATGAAGAGGGTGGTAGTTGGACGAAGAAGAAGAAGAAGAAGCAAAATAACATAAATCATACAAATTCATAGTCGGTGCGGTGGTTTGGGGGTGGGTGGGGGCGGCCTGGGTGGTGGATGGTTGAATGGTTGGACACACAACATTTTCATACACTCTCGCTCGTCGGTGTACCTTTCGTCCTTTGTCTTGACGGCGGAGCGGGTGTCGACGGAGGAGGACATACACATGACTGAGCCTTAGTTGATTGGTTGGCGGCCGCGACGGGCGCGCAATAATTTTTGCTTTTATTTCTTCGTCGTGTGTTTTGTGTTTTTTTTTTTTTTCTGTCCTGCCTTGCTCTCGTCTATTTCCTTCGGTTTTTGCGTTCGCGTTTCATTTCACAGCCCGGGCTACGGAGCATACACAGCATCTCTGAGATTTTTGTTGGTTTTTTTTCCATCTTTCAGAAGACAGAGAGGGCATGAGTGTCAGAGGGAGATGGAGAAATGAACGAGAAGCAAGATGATATAGGCGACACGAGGGTTGGTGGGTTAAATGGTCGTCGATGGGGGGAACGGGAGGCAGGTGGTTTATGTGAAGGATTCTCATTTCTCCGTGTGCACATATTTCAATTGTCATCCGAACGTGGTTTTGCCTTGGGTTGGCCAAGGATCTGCTTTTCTTTTCCTTCTTCCCACACATACGAGTCACCTCTTGATTAACTCTTTTGTTTGTTCATTTTCTCGTTTTCTCGTGGTGTTTGTGAGGCTTTGGGGGAATATATACAGCTTCTTCTTGCATGTACCGTGTTTAGGTTGTTTAATTGAATTCATCATCATTTCTCATCGTTTTAGAGGCGTCAGAGACACAGAAACACAAACAAGCCGTCGAAGACAGAAGAAATGAAGCTGTGAACGTACAGGTGAGTCCTGTACTTTTAAGATCTCATCTTCACTCTGAATCTGAGACTTGTTCCAACTGAACAGGGGCATTTGTAGGCTCAGTTTGATGTCAAATCACGAGGAAAGACTTCATCACGGGTGAACATTGCAGCCCACTTTCGAAGGAATGCATTTAGAACAACTTAACGAAACTCAACGAAACTTAACGAAACTCAACGAAGTACACCGAATCCCAGCTAATCAGTCCACCATCATCAGAGTGCATCAATTTTTCTGATTTCGACTGGCAACGGTGTGGTTTGACACATGTTTCCCTCATTTTCATCACATTTCCTCCTCCTCGTTGTGTATGGCGGATCCGCCATATCGTTAACAACCATCTCTTACCACTATCTCATCATAAATCTCCTTCCTCCAAATCCTCGTTATCGATCATCACACAACAACCCCAGTATCTCACACTACCTGCGACAGCACGGCAAACACACGAATTCCGCACATCCTTTTCGATCGTTCCCTTATGCAAATCGTTTGTCCCCTTGTCCGGTGTGCGCATGGGTATTTGCGTTTCTTCTTCACATCGTCTCGACCAATTTGTTTGTTTAACTTTCCACCGAGCATTGTTTGTGCATGCATGCGTTTGAAGCGATTAGACACATTGCTGTGCTGCTGCCTGACCCGGGAACCTGTAAGCTAATGGTTAAAATCAATCAACTTGCGTGTACCTAGGATCCGTGTGTCTGCATGGCTGGGGGTTCTGTTGTCCTTTGTTTGCCGTGTGTGCGTGTGTGTGTGCGTGTCAAGGGACGAAGATAAACACGTGAACTCCGCGTACCTGGGTGGGAATGTGTGAAAAGCAAGCGATAACCGAACGATGATTTCAATGGAAATGACTGCATTCGGATGCGTTTTGTTTTGACAAATGATCACGTTTACCATCGTCTTCGGAAGCTTATGATGGGCACTGACAGGGAGCCTCACTGATGAGGCTTGGCAAGGACCTGGTGTGCACCACTGGTCCCAAACATCACGCCTCAGCAACTCGTCTCTCCAGCCGATGCACAGCTGCCACTCCAGTGATGTCGCCTGTCGTGTCCTCTACTTGCTACCGACTTGTTGAGAAGCAGAAAGGACTTGCAAATTTTCATCCTTCTCCATCTCCCTCGCTCTCTCTCTCTCCGGAGTCTCATTAAGGACAACACAAAAAATTCGCTTGCCATTCAAAAAATAGGCACTCTCTGCCATCCATCCTCTCTCTCTCGCTCGCGCTCGGTCGCTCCCTCGTCTGATCCATTTTTCCAGCCAGGTGTCAACTATTCCCAGCAAATGAGTCCTTCTGATAGTTTTAAGGATCAATTTTGATCGTCCCTCTCTCTCGCTCTCCCGCTCGGTCGCACCACTGGGCTTCCAGGGACCCCTCCGGGCTGCCTATTGTTCTTCAGAACACCGCTCGATGTTGTTCTACGTTGTGTCAGTGTTTCATTTTTGCAGCAACACACAAAAAATGAAAAAAAAAGGAAAACGATTATCATTAGTGTGCCTGTGCCTGTGCCGGTGTGCGTGTGTGTTTCTAAACAATGAAGGATAGGGTCGGTGGCTTCAATGAGGATTCGGTTAACAATTTTTTTTCTTGTTTCCTTTCGTTTCTATTTTGCTTTCGATTCATTGTTTTTTTTTTTTGTTGTTTGTCCTGAGAGAGGTGTGTGCGTGCGTATCCTGTGACTGAGTTTGAAGCGTTTCAGCGTTTGTGGCGAATTTTACTTGTTGGACGATGATTTTGAGAGAGAGCGTCGCAAAGTGCGTCCGCCTGGGTCACCTTAGGAGTCCCCCATGGGACCTCAATTGGTCCTTCTTTCCAATTGGCAGCCATCGGCTCAAATGGTCGTCCTTGAGAGCTCTTGGCAGGTTTGAAATTGACATGACCGAGCCTCTCAGTTTTCGATGATGAAGCTATTTCTTATCTTATCGGTTTCAACGAGGCTTCTTCTTCGTTGGGCTGGTCGTACAGCCCCGCCTTGGACCTGGTCGTCAGTCAACATTCATCTCAGGACTGTTCATGCATCGAGCTGATAAAGGCACGCCCTCAGATGCTGAGGTCTTCATCGATCACCTTGTCCATCGGTGTTGTTCTTGCGCACAGTCGAGGTTCTAAAGGACGCGTTGGGGTTCATTCAGATCCAGCAAGGAGTCTGTGCGTTGTTCTAGCCTGGCAGCAAGCGCTTCCTCGTCATGGCCCGCAAATTCGAAGAAGTCGAGAGTTGACGAACGTTGAAGTTGCTCTTGCTCTCAAATTGCAAGCTCCTCCATCGTCAAGGTTCTAGCTCATCCCAGCCTCGCCCAGTTGTCTGTTGGCTTTGCGAGTGACCATGATCCATGATGGCCCCAAGCTCATCCCAGCCTCGCCCAGTTCTCTGTTGGCTTTGCGAGTGACCATGATCCATGATGGCCCCTAGCTCATCCCAGCCTCGCCCAGTTCTCTGTTGGCTTTGCGAGTGACCATGATCCATGATGGCCCCTAGCTCATCCCAGCCTCGCCCAGTTCTCTGTTGGCTTTGCGAGTGACCATGATCCATGATGGCCCCTAGCTCATCCCAGCCTCGCCCAGTTCTCTGTTGGCTTTGCGAGTGACCATGATCCATGATGGCTCCTAGCTCATCCCAGCCTCGCCCAGTTCTCGGTTGGCTTTGCGAGTGACCATGATCCATGACGGCCCCTAGCTCATCCCAGCCTCACCCAGTTCTCTGTTGGCTTGGCGTCAGTTCCAACGACGCGTTGCACAGTCATCTGGATGTAAAAAAAACACACAGACTCCTAGGTGGTGGTGCTCCCAGATGAATCACCAACGTGCCGTGAGTTCGTCGCCGTGTGCTCCTCCTCGTTAAGCACTACGCCTCGGATGAGACTTCTCCTCATCCGCAGCTTAACTGGAGCTCGAGAGATTGCCAATTTGGCTCTGCTCTTGTTCCACACATTGCCTCCGTCTTACGCACTCGACGGCGAACGCACGGACGACGAGTTCAGTTCGGGAAATGGCGGGAAATGGGAAATGGGAAATGGAGGGCAGGCGTTTGGTTTGGTCTTGTCAGGACTCAAGCCCTCGTTCGTGTTAGCAACTGAGTCTTCACCCATAGCAAGCGGAGAGCTTAAGTCCGCGAAGATATGACAAGACAAGACTTTTAGTCGATCAACAATGGTCCAGGAATGGACCCCCTCTTTTTACAGACTGGACGGAGCAGTTGCTGCTTCACCAAAGTTCCCACGCCTCTCCTGGACTGTGTTGTGCCACACGGCAGCGTCAAGAATAACGTTCTTCGCCGCAGACAATCCGTCCGCTCCAGCAGCTTTGTTCGACTTCCGTCTAGACTTCGACTTCGTCTAAGTCGGGGCGACGGAATCGTGTGAAACATGAGAGATTCACGAGAGATTGTTGAATATCTGGTTCAGGACTCCGTTGCACAAGGCTCCGGCGGCTACCAGAAAGCATTGGCGAACATTTTCTCAATTGCTGAACTGCACGGGTAACCACTGGCGCAAAGGAGTGTAGTCAGATGCCTGGGGATCCGGCTGGATTAGACCAGTGTCCCCATACGGCCACAGCTCGCCGATGGCTTCCCCGTGTGGTTCATCATGAGCGCTGGCTTGTTTAGCGCTTGCCTTCGCCATTACAGAACATCAGAGTCCCGGCACTGGACTTCCTGGTGCAGTTGGTTCGAGGCCATACTGCGAGAGTGATGAACTGCGGGGGCTTACTGCCCCGAGCGACAGTGCCACGAAAGGGCACGACACAGTGGCTTCGTCCTCTCAGGAGCATTTCTCCATTTTGACAAGACAGAGAATGCTGTACCGCTCCAGGTCCACTGTGGCTGGGCGATACAACTACGACCGTTCCGTCGCACAACCAGCCGAGCTGAGGGTCTTTTGCGATTCAGTACTGTGGTCTCGAGTCGGGGTGTGCGAGTCGTATGCTCTGGTGGCTTGGGAGCGAGGAGGAACTCCAGCGTCGAGCGCTTTAGACCCGGAGTAGAAGGAGTAGTACGTACGTACCTTATGGGGCGGCAGTTGGTCTCTGCTTTGCGGTGGCATGGACCCTACGCAACTTACGTCCGCCTCTCGGATTATAGGGTGGTTCGTAAGATGTAACTTACCATCTTTTAGCCACGGCCATTCTCCATCATCTCCTCCGTCCAAGGCCTCGACGTCACAGATGGCCGGCGAGGGATGCAGTGCTGCTTGGCCATGTAGCTGCTGATCAGAAGGTGGTGCACGGCCATTCTCCACTGAGCTGCTGGCGCTCCTCCGTCGGCAAGGGATGCAGTGCTGCTTGGCCATGGAGCTGCTGATCAAAAGGTGGTGCACGCCATTCTCCACTGAGCTGCCGGCGCTCCTCCTTCCAAGACCTCGACGTCACAGATGGCCGGCGAGGGATGCAGTGCTGCTTGACCATGGAGCTGCTGATCAGAAGGTGGTGCGCGGCCATTCTCCACTGAGCTGCTGGCGCTCCTCCGTCGGCAAGGGATGCAGTGCTGCTTGACCATGGAGCTGGTGATCAGAAGGTGGTGCGCGGCCATTCTCCACTGAGCTGCTGGCGCTCCTCCGTCGGCAAGGGATGCAGTGCTGCTTGGCCATGGAGCTGCTGATCAGAAGGTGGTGCACGGCCATTCTCCACTGAGCTGCTGGCGCCCCTCCGTCGGCGAGGGATGCAGTGCTGCTTGACCGTGGAGCTGCTGATCAGAAGGTAGTGCCACTGCCTTGGTCTGAGTTCAACATCGCGACTCTGTCCCAGTTTCTGTCAGCCTCCCTTTCTCGCCCCCCATCCCCAGGGTAACCCACTTGTCCAGCAGACACAACAGCAGACCCCCACCCTCGCCGAGTGGCCTTTTCGTCTCGATGATGGTTTTGCCGGCGGCAACTCACTTGTTTGGCTTTTCCCCTCAATCGGTTCGAGAAACTCCAACGCCACCCATCCGACCGGCCGGCCGGCCACCCGTCTGGCTGTCCTGGCCCCCTAGACGGAACTCGAATATAATCCGCTCCGGATAGTGTGACGAGCGAGTGTTTTTCTGGGTAACCTTCCACATTACCGTCTGTTGCGGCGCAAAACAGAAAAAAATCGATTCTCACGTGAGCACTTTACAAACGTCACGGCGAGAAGGACAAGCGTTCGTGTGTGTGCGTGCGTGGGTGTGTGAGGTTGCAAAACTGACCCACATTTCATTTCACATCCGTCCCCCTATCGACACGCACCCCCGTCACTCAGAGCATGCGATGGCCCTTAACCTTCCCAAAAGAAAAACACACCGACAGTGCGTGTGTGTGTGGGGGGGAGGGGCGGGTGGGCCATCGAACGTCAAGAAGGACATCGAACTTTCGACCGCGCGCGCCACACACACAACAACGATGTAGGCTGCGATTTTCTTCTCGTCTCGGGAACTTTAACTTTGCCGGACGAAGGTTAGTTTCCGGCACGGACACGGACGCGTGCACATTCCAATTCATATCTGGCCCTTGCCAGGGCGGGCGGCACTTTTCCACTTTTCCACTTTTCCACTTTCGATTTGTTGTGTTGTTCGTCTGTCTCGCTCTCGCTCTCGCTCTCTCGCTGTCGGTTGAGGGAGTTTACCGGGTTCAACGTCTGCCTGCCGTCTAGGCGAGGAGGAGCGCCCCAGCCGCAGCCGAACATATGTTCGCTTTGGCCTTAAACTTTGACGGGTGTCTGTCGCAGACGGAGCCGCGCCGCCCCGAGGTGGCCCATCCGGTGGGGGGGACCGATCGATTTGTGATGTGGTTGGTTTTTGGCATGTCCTTGGGCTGCACCATCCCCCCGGGGTGTTGGGAAAAAAAAAACAAACAACCAACAAGACACACTCTACACAGCAGAACCCTCGCCATTGTCTTCAAAAAAAAACGACAAAAAAACGGATGTGAACCAGTTTCCTGCGAAACGAGTCCATCGTCGCGCATCGCGCATCATCAGCAGGATAAGACAATGCGGCCGCGCTCGAACTGGTCACCATTGGCGGGCACCCAAGCGAGCGCTGTGAGCTCAAGGGCGCACCAGTTTTGCGTCGCATTTCGAGGTTTCATTCTCTGGCGAGCGCGTTCGCCTTTGATTGACACTTGAATGTGTGCGGACTCGCCTTGGGTGGACGTGGCTGGCTGCGGCTGTGTGTGAATATGCAGATTATCACCATGCCCCCGGTGGCGAGTGGTGAGGCAGAAGAATGGAACAGACACAATAAAACAAAAAAACAACCACGAGGAGAATCCTTTTCTTCCTTTTTTTTTTTTGCGCGTCGCTCATTGTCTTCGCTGTGCGCGCCCTATACCGGGTGTGCAATAAAACCGAGCAGACGGTCCTTGGTGCGCAGAAGAGCAAGAGCAAACAATGAGACCATGGGCGAGCACAAGGTTGCCGATGGAAATGATGAGCGCGCAAGCACCCTTGATGAGAGACACAGGGAGCGACGCGCATGGAGGCTGATGAGATCGACGAAAGTCGGTGGAGATTGCGAGTAGATGAGGAGTCGACTGTGAAAGACTGAGCTTTCCAGGCGTCCAGCTCCCGCGATCGCGGCGAGGACGCCGCACTCATGGACCGTCTAGAGAGCCGCGTTCAAGGCTTCCTACTAGCATCTCCCGGCTTTTGGCTGCCAGCTCCCTCGTTCATGGACTGTCTAGAGAAAGGCTCGCGGGCTTCGCCGGGCGAGAACGCCGCGCTCATGGACCGTCTAGGGAACGCTCGGAGACTTCGCCGGGCGATCGACTCGAGGACGCCGCGTTCAAGGCTCCCAGGCTTCCAACTAGCAGTTCCTAGCTTCAAGCTTCCAGCTCTCAGTTCTCACTTTCTGGCTCTCGGCTCACGGCTCCCATCTCCCAGCTCTCAGCTCCCAGCTCCCAGCTCCCAGCTCCCAGCTCCCAGCTCCCAGCTCCCAGCTCCCAGCTCCCAGCTCCCAGCTCCCAGCTTTTTGACGGCTTCCAGCTCTTAGCTCCCAGCTCCCATCATTCTTCGGCTTCCAGCTCCCAGCTCCCAGCTCCCGGCTATTTAACGGCTTCCAGCTCTTGGCTCCCAGCTCCCGGCTATTTGACGGCTTCCAGCTCTTGGCTCCCAGATCCCGGCTATTTGACGGCTTCCAGCTCTTGGCTCCCAGCTCCCATCATTCTTCGGCTTCCAGCGCCCAGCTCCCGGCTATTTGACGGCTTCCAGCTCTCGGCCATTTCATGGCTTCTAGCTGCCAGCTCCCATCCTCCAGCTCCCCCCAGTCGCCAGTCGTGCATGCTCCACCCCAGTCGCGCCGTTTAATTGCCGACTCATTCCACCTGACGGCAATTATTTATCATTCTTGTTCAGTTCACACTTCCAATCACTTTGGCACCCAGGCGCACACCCATCCTTTCACCGGCTGTCCCCGTGTCGACGACGACGATGGCGCCACTTCGGCCGCCCTCCCCCAGCCAACAGCGTGTGATGGCGTGCGCCTCACGCAATCCGATGCTCGCATGCAGATCCCATATCAGAGACCGTCCCATTCCTCATGCAGTCGCAGTCGCTTTCATTAAAAAATATCGCAGCTCCGCGCGCCGCTGTCGATTTGTACAACACGTGTATTAGCACGTCATAATTATTACGAAACATAGGAGCAGCCAAGCCAACCGCCGCGCTGCAGCCGGCCACAGCAACAGTAGCAGCACTGCGCACTCCGATGAGTAATCGCTCCTCGTCAGGAGAGAGGGGGGCGGCACCGCCATGCCACCGGCCACCGGCCACCAGCCGGCACACTCCCCAGAGATCGCGGTGGGTTGCGCTGTTTAAATAGCCATCGACAAGAAATTTACGCTCTTAAATGTTTTGTGCCGATAAAACCGACGCGATAAGGTGCACGCAAGGCCGCACGGCGCAAGCCGGCCGGCCGGACGAAGGCCCAAGCGTGACCTGGAACGATTCAAAACCACGGAGACACACACACGCGCGCCTCTGTGACTGGGACTGGCGTCTGGCCGTGCGGCGGTGGTGTCCGGATGAATTGACGAGAGCATCCACCAAGCACACGCCTAATTTTCGAGCCAGGAACGCGCGCCGTCGAGCGTAGCTCATCTCGTGCGCTGTCTTGGGTCGTCGCAGTTTTACGACGCTCTGCGGCTAGGCACGCCGCATCCACGTGCCGCGGTGTGCAGCGACCTGGCCGAAGCTCAACCTCGAGAGATCTGTTTACGAGACGTTCCCGGACACACGGGTGCGATTAATTTTCATTCGCTGCTGTCCGCGCCGCGGCACGCCGATCGGCCGGCCCGGCGATGTCTATCCGAGACGGGTTTATGGTAATTCCGCCGGAAGGTGGTCGCCTCTATTTTGTTTCTTGCTTGCTTGTCGCCTGATGGAGCTTGTCGGCCGGCTTCCTCTCACGCTGGCCCAGTCCCGCCGGGCGTTCGATCGTCATCGGCAGCAGCGGCAGCTCGATGCCACGCATGTGATCAGCTCGGCGATGGGGTCGATGCATTTCTGAGGGCGATCGACTCTGGAACACGGACGAGCTCTGGGAAGAGCTCGACTGGGGGACTGTCTAGAGAGGGCCTCGCGGACTCCGCCGGGCGACCGGCTGGAGGACTGTCTAGAGAGGTCCTCGCGGGCTCCGCCGGGCGATCGACCGGAGGACTGTCTAGAGAGGGCCTCGCGGACTCCGCCGGGCGATCGACCGGAGGACTGTCTAGAGAGGGCCTCGCGGACTCCGCCGGGCGATCGACTGGGGGACTGTCTAGAGAGGGCCTCGCGGGCGATCGACTGGAGGACTGTCTAGAGAGGGCCTCGCGGGCGATCGACGGGAGGACTGTCTAGAGAGGGCCTCGCGGGCTCCGCCGGGCGATCGACCGGAGGACTGTCTAGAGAGGGCCTCGCGGGCTCCGTCGGGCGATCGACTGGAGGACTGTCGAGAGAGGGCCTCGCGGGCGATCGACGGGAGGACTGTCTAGAGAGGGCCTCGCGGGCTCCGTCGGGCGATCGACCGGAGGACTGTCGAGAGAGGGCCTAGCGGGCGATCGACCGGAGGACTGTTTAGAGATGACCTCGCGGGCTCCGCCGGGCGATCGACCGGAGGACTGTCGAGAGAGGGCCTAGCGGGCGATCGACTGGAGGACTGTCTAGAGAGGGCCTCGCGGGCTCCGCCGGGCGATCGACTGGAGGACTGTCTAGAGAGGGCCTCGCGGGCGATCGACCGGAGAACTGTCTAGCCTCGCGGGCTCCGCCGGACCTTCGATTCGAGGACTCAATGACGTCCTGCAGGCTTCGCCGGAGTAGAAGACCCCTCATCTCTCGTGGCAGCCGACTCGTGCCAAGGTTGTGCCCTCGCCCGAGATGCCCCTAGGTGGCGACTATCCTCAACCACCACCACCACCTCAGCGCCGTTGCTCCCTTCATTGACTCTCAAATGAATTTATTCCAGATTTCCTGGACGTGGTGACCTACGCCAGCTCTCGCGGATGATTGAACAAGCACACGCCGCCCCGACCGCCCCCCAAAAGGTTGTGATTTCCTCCAAGAAAAAGAAGAGACAACAAATTGTGTATTCATTCGTTTCGGCAGCGGCGCTCCGACTTTGACTTTGGCGTTTGGCTCCGGGCTCCGCTTGACGTTGCCTCCGAATGCCCATAAATATCCATGAAGACCACGGGACTGAGACTGAGACTGACACTGAGAGAGCGAGTGAGACGCGCGCGACCCAGCGTATGCTCGGATTCCAAGCCTCGGGGTCGCACGTTCCCCGAGTCGTCCCCGTCCCCGTCGTCGTCGTCGTCGTCGACGTTGGCCACCACCCTCTTCTCTGTGTGTTGCGATGATAATCAAAGCGCTTCCTGTCTCCCGCATAATTTCTCGTTAAATCTGCTTGCCTTGCTGGCTGCTGCTGCTGCTGCTGCTTCTTCTACGCCACTTTAGTTCCCACCGCACCGCGTCCCTGTCGCCCTGCCCCCTGCCCCCAGCCAACGCTCAGAGGCACACACAATCACAGTCGAGAAGACGACGAAGTGAAGCGAAAGATTTTAAATAATTGTCACCATTTGGGTCATGATGAATGGGGTCTTTTGTTGCGAGACTTTCGGGCGGTGGCCCGGGGAGCGGACCACCATAAGGCCTGGACGGGTGCGTGCGTGCGACTGTGTGCGTGCCCACTGATTATGTATGACCAGTATGAGTGTCATCTTTGGAATTTATTATCTTCTCCTCGAGTCTCATTAGCATCACCCTCTGCTGGGCATGAGCGCGACATGGAGCGACGTGGAGACGAAGCGGCTGGCGACTATTTGCATGCGTGTGGGGGGACACACAGATATCCGATAGCACAAGACACATCAATCTATCTCGTGTGTTGCGCTATCTTCTTCGGTTTTCACCTCACCTCGTGACCGGCTGTCCACCACCCCCACTCACTCGCTGTGTGGCTTATCAATCATTTGGCTCTCTATGCAGCGGCGGCTGTGCGGATGGTGTGCGTGTACGTGATCCTTTGGGAGTTTCCCATTTCCAAAGAAACCATCCTCGAGCGGACAACAGTCGGCATGGCAAGGTGAGAAATGAAGGGAAACACAAATGACACAACGCACGGACGGATGACGAGCGAGACCCTTTGACGCAGTGACACAAAAAAAAAAAACAAAAAAACAGACCTTTTTCGAGATTTTCGGATTCATTAAGTCGTGGATCGCGTCGTCGTCCCTCTCCCTCGGTCGCACCTTAATTTGATCCTTTCTGCTTGTGAATCTCAGTCGTTCCCTTGAAGCAATGATTAATCTGTTGCAGGCTGTTGTTCTCATGTGTCAGGTTCTCGGATGGGAGATCAAAAGATTGTATCCTTCTCTCTCTCGCCCGGTTCGAGGACAATAGGACACGCCGTAGGTTTGCGGGCATTGTTCTTTGCATTTTCTCCGCGCAGACCCGATGGCATTGTTTTTGGCCGGACGACGGACGGAGGGATTGCCGCTGAAAGTGGGACGGCGATCGTCAGTGTGTCCTTGAGTCGAAAGGGGGGGTTCTTTTGTGGTTTTTTCCGCGTTATTTTCCTCGATTTGCTTACCTCACCTGGTGGACCCTGGAATTGATGGTCCTAATCAGGTTCCTTCAAAAGCAAGGAAGCGAACCACCTTAC
The DNA here is from genome assembly GCA_916610145.1 of Eristalis arbustorum. Taxonomy (NCBI): domain Eukaryota; kingdom Metazoa; phylum Arthropoda; class Insecta; order Diptera; family Syrphidae; genus Eristalis; species Eristalis arbustorum. The sequence continues at coordinate 3,512,754 of OU744321.1, read as the reverse complement.
CTGGTGGACCCTGGAATTGATGGTCCTAATCAGGTTCCGTCAAACGCAAGGAAGCGAGCAGAAATTAGTCGAATTTGTCGCAGAATGTGACCCGAATGGTGTGTTGTCGCTCCCCAAGCTGGACGCAGGCTCATTTATGCATTTCCCAGTGGATTCCGATCCAATTTTGCCGCCACCACATCATCTCCTCAACCACCTCACTCCAATTCATGCATTTCTCCATCTAACAAATCAACGGCACGTCTCCTTGACATCGCCTCAATTTTCGCATTTCCCAGTCGATTTCCTTCAAATTTTCACCCAGCACCTCCTCTTCTCAGCCGCCTCCCTCCATTCCATCCATCTCCCCCCCAAATCCCGTCGCATTTATCCCAAAAACCAACAAATCCCGAACAGTCCCCCACGACGGCATGCCTCCACCACTCCGACATCGCCCCGATTTCGCATTTCTGCGTCGATTTCCTTCAAATTTTCGATGCACACTTCACACGCGCCCTCCACTCACTCCACCCCACACACTTTTCACCCGAAAACCGGTCAAAATTGCCCAAAAATCGATTTTCAAAAATTCGACCGCTCGCAGCGGAAAAAGTCGACTGAGGCGGTTTCGCATTTTACTGCATTTTTTGGGCGAATTTGTGCATTTTTTCGATTTTCGCCAAAAATGCGAATTTTTGGATGCGGTTTTTTGAAAATGGTGGCTTCGGGTGTAGCATCCATGAATTCATCCACTTCAAGGGTGTTCTCGGCGGTTTTCGGTGAGAAATCGACGATTTTGTGCGGAGATCGGGCACTCTGACGTCAGCTGCGGTGGGTGTCTCTGCTCTTGGTGGACGGAGATGGCTTGGATTTCGTAAGGGACTGGTTCTACCTCGCTGGAGTGAGGCCGGAGGAGTGTGTAGGAGTCAGGGGACGGCCTGGCGAAGCTTGTGGGGGGCACACACGACGGCTGCGCTTAAGACAGACAGCGGCCGCCAAGGCTGCCTTTCGTTGAACGGTCCTGTGGACACCTAGACAGACTGCCTGCTCAACGTCGCCTACGAGATCCTATTCAACATCTAAAGCCATCTTGCACCGCTCCAGTGGGCACGACGATAGACACAAATCTTCACACTTAGGCAAGTCCTGGGGAAGACTACAGACCTCTAATCGATTTTAAGGCCGCACACAACAGCCTTCGTCGAAAGGAACTGTTCGAAGCGATGGTCGAATTCGAGACCTCAGCAAAAATGGATTTATCGTGCAGTTCTGTTCAAGAACTCGACCAGGAGACGAGCTGTCGTGTGATTACTTCAATCTGGTGCTGGTGGTGAAGGAGGGTTCTACAAGCCTACCTGCGCTGCTCCAAGGACCTCCGAGCTGTTCGAAGCCTGCTCCGTATTTCGCAGCGGTGGAGACAGTTGTGCGCCGGGTCAGCTGTTGGGAGATGACATCGACCCAGCGTGCCGTAGTGGGAGCTTTCACGGAAATTGAAGAGGAGACGAAGCGAGCTGCTCGACAAAGATGCTGTCGACAAAGAAACGTTCCGTCACACACCACCTAGGCCAAAACCTTGCAATCGACGGGCACACTCTTGAGGTGGTGAGGGACCTCGCCTACCTCGGGGGCAGGCATGACCTCCACAAACGACATCACAGTCGAGATGCGACGTAGAATCGCAGTTGGCAACCGATGCTACTGCGGACTGTCGAGACAACTGACCTCGAAGGACCAAAGTCATGCTCTTCTCTGAGAGAGATTCCCGGTGCCTTCGACCTGTCGCCGGAAACAACCGCGAACTCTACGAGGTGTACCAGGATGACGACGCTTCTTCTTCTTATTGTGGAGCTACAGTCCGGGAACCTGGGCCTCTCCAGCTGGCACGATCCTTAGCCAGCTGCCTCCAATCTCGCACTCCAAGTTGGTTGAGGTCCTTCTCCACTTGCGTGCGCCATCGGGTTCGTGGTCGTCGCTACATCGAGCGAATGGACACCAATGCTCCAGCTAAGAGGCTCTTCGAATCCGAGCGTCCTGGTTCGAGAAGGAGAGGAAGACCGAATCGCCGGAGTAGAGATCAAGTCATCGCGGATGTAAGCCAGTAGCGTGCCCAGGGCCGTCAGCGATGGAAGGCAGCAATTGCTCAGGCTCGGAACATCCATGGGTCGCTGGCCTGACAAGTAAGTAAGGAAGACAGACTGCCTGGAGGCATCCACTTCCACTCTCGATCCCAGGCCCACTCTGGTGACACTCAGGACGGCCTCAGCTCAGGTGTGCCCTGAAGACAAAAGACAAAGCAATGAAATTCCATTTAAGACAGGCGGCGATTCACCTGACGGCGCATTATTTCTGCTCCGTCTTCTGACGGATGCTGTCAAGGAGTGCAGGAGATGGCCCGCATCCTTATCACCCTCTGGACGGAGTCCGGCTCTATTGTGGCATGCGATAATTATGCAGACACAGACTGCCGTTGGAGCAGTCTCACGTTCGACGAGTCGGAGCGGAATGAGCAAGTCGCGACAAAAGGCCTCCGAGGGCCTTGGCCATTGCGAAAGGATGTCAGGCACTTCGACGGAGTGAGGATCCCATGCCACGCTTTACTCACAAACGATCGTGTGTCTTCTCGTCGTACGCACACGTTGCGTTGCACTCTTCTTCTTCTTTGATTGGGTGGACCTGGGCCTCAGTCAACAATCCTCTCCAGCTGACACGATCTTTCGCCAGCTGCCTCCAGTTGCGCACTCCAAGTTGGTTGAGGTCCTTTTCCACTTGTGTTCGCCATCTAGGGCGAGGACGTTCTCTGTTGCGCTGTGGCTCGGCGTCGAAGACTCTTTGGGCCGGAGCCCGTTTTCAGGCACTCCACCATTGTTCATTGGTCCTGGGACTAGATCGGACGTCTTAGCGCACAAGGAGATTCTGGCTCTTCGGGCCTACGTCGCCGGCCTAAGTGCATTGCTGTTCCTCTGCCACGCCACTTACCAGACCTTGAACATTCGGCTAGCCCTCTGAAATACAGACGACGGCACCTCCGCAGCGGTCAGTGGTTGCAATCTCCTAGCAAGCTCGACCTTCGTTGTCCCAGCGGCCCGTCCCCGTCGCAATCTCACTCGCTCTACGGTCACGTCAACGTCGCGTCACCGTCAAACAAACCAAAAATAAAATAAGGCCGCGTTATTAATTTATGGATCATCACTCGGCGATAATGATCGCATTTGAAATCATTTCCTTCCTCTGCAGGCCCCCGAGCGGCGGGGTCGCGGGGCAGAGCAGTGTTTCCACAACGCCAATACGGATAAGAGAATCGGCCCCGTCGAGCGCGAACTGCTGCAGTGGTGCGGTGCTGCGGTGCTGCCTATCGCTCATTTACACCGAATCCGGTGCCTGAGTCTCGTCCCTTTGTTTGTATCCAGTTTGCACACCTGTATTTACATTTAACACGTTATTTATCTATATTCGTTCGGGGATCAGCGTTTTTACTTGTTGCCTCTTCCCCTGTGGACAGACCAGAGATAAGCAATTAGCCTGAGTGTACACCATGGCCTGGGTCCCGGTCTCGGTCTCGGTCTCGGTCCCGGTCGCTCTCTCTGTCTGCCTCGCTGTGTCCCGTGCGACAGAGGATCCAATAGTTTTCCAATTCTTTCGAAAGCCGGCTTAATGAATGAAAAACTCTGTTCGAGCGGGGCCCAGTGCGAGCGAACATCTGGCCCGACGCGTCCGCAATCCTTTTGAGTGTGTGCGCACTCGCCCTGTGTCCTTAGAGATGACGAACGCACTGGGAACACTTTAGCACCTCTCCCAGGCACGCACACGCACACGCACACGACGAGGCTGGGTGCACGAATTCAATGGAAAAGACAATAGGTTTTCCATTGAATGGTACAGCCATCACCAGCCATCACCAGCCAGCACCAGCCAGCACCTTCTCCAGGGACGACGACTGGCGATGCCTGTGTGTGCGCGTTCCTTTTGTTCTACGCGGACCATTGTTCACGCATACCTGTTGGTCCCTAACGGGCATTGAAAGGAATCCGAATCGACACAACACCAGCACCGGCAGCAACAACAGGGGGAATACCGAGCGAAGCAAGACGGAAGTTCTCGACGGCGGCGAACGAACGAACGAAGATCACCTCGAAGAGGACCCACAGTCTGGGCTGGGAGAGATTCAATTCAATTCAATACCCAGTCACAACAGGTACCCACAATGGGAACTCATATTTCACCCGGCCCAACGTGATGTGACGATGATGAGATCCGTGCTTATGACAGACGCACACACACAGCCATGCGCGCGAGCAGGCAGACAGGCGATGGTGCGGCCAAGGGAGGAGATACGTATCCGCATGTCCGTCGGGTAATTATCGGTAATTACGGCGATAAATACGAGAAGAACCTCCAAATTGCCATGATTACCCACTGCGTCTCCCTTATTTCACCGCGTCTCTCACGGTTTTCGCTTCTCTCTCTCTCTCGTCGGCCGGTCAGTCGCCCATTGTTGCCCATCGCTGATTATGTTCGTTCCCGATTTTATGCGGTTCTTGAGCTTGTTAGGGATCTTCGCGGCCAGGGAGCGGATCGCGAGGAAAAGCGACGATCAGTGATTGATAAGGTGCTAAGAGCTGAGGTGTCAGACGGCGTGCTGGTGTGACTGGGCTGGGCTGTGTTTCAAGGTTGGACGGACGAGCCGGTGGCTGTGGGTGACTCTTAACGCGGCAATGACTCATGGTCACCCTCTATCCCGGTCAGTGGTCGTTCACGTGTCGATCGTCTGTCTCCAGGCGGACCACAAGGGGGCCATCTCGGACCAGTTCGCTTTGGCTACAAGACGAGAGCTACCAGAAGTCCGCAAGGTGGGCATCTCGGACCAGTTCGCTTTGGCTACAGGACGAGAGCTACCAGAAGTCCGCAAGGTGGGCATCTCGGACCAGTTCGCTTTGGCTACAGGACGAGAGCTACCAGAAGTCCGCAAGGTGGGCATCTCGGACCAGTTGGCTTTGGCTACAAGACGAGAGCTACCAGAAGTCCGCAAGGTGGGCATCTCGGACCAGTTGGCTTTGGCTACAAGACGAGAGCTACCAGAAGTCCGCAAGGTGGGCATCTCGGACCAGTTGGCTTTGGCTACAAGACGAGAGCTACCAGAAGTCCGCAAGGTGGGCATCTCGGACCAGTTCGCTTTGGCTACAAGACGAGAGCTACCAGAAGTCCGCAAGGTGGGCATCTCGGACCAGTTCGCTTTGGCTACAAGACGAGAGCTACCAGAAGTCCGCAAGGTGGGCATCTCGGACCAGTTCGCTTTGGCTACAAAAGGAGAACCACCAGAAGTCATTCAACATTCAAAGCAGCTCTCGAACATGCCGCTGCGACCAAGAGATTGGAGGTTAGACACGGTGAAGGTGTCAACACTGTGCCCTGAGGCAGTTCATTTTGGAAAATCGAACATGTCTCCCAAACGGTTGCGGTTTGTTGCGATGGATTCAGCACGCAAGGACCCCGTACAAGCCGCCATCGCCAGGAGAGGAGGTCTGCGACTAGAGTCAGTAACACTGGCAGTCGCCGTCTGGTGGCGGTTTCACTGGAAGACTGAAAAGACGCGTCCTTAGAGCCCTCGAACATGCCGCTAGGACACGAGGGTGCAGCGATGGCCAGTTGGCAGTGTCGAAGCGTGACTTGAATCGTCTCGAAATGATCATCGTCGTCCGAACATCTGCAAGGACTCTCAACATCCTCGGGGTTGGCTTTGAGTGCTGCAATCCCTTCAACAGTGGCCAGGGCCCACGGAGGCCTTTTGTCGCCACTTGCTCATTCCGCTCCGACTCGTCTAACGTGAGACTGCTTCAGGGACAGTCTGTGTCCGCTTACATATCGCATGACACATTAGAGCCGGACTCCGTCCAGAGGGTGATAAGGATGCGGGCCATCTCCTGCACTCCTTGACAGCATCCGTCAGCAGACGGAGCAGAAATAATGCGCCGTCAGGTGAATCGCCGCCTGTCTTGAATGGAATTTGAGTGCCTTGTCCGACCAGGTTGGTGATCAGCAGGAGGGCTTCCTCGGGATCATCTCGGATCGAAAGTAGGCGTCTGTCTAGATGTCTAAGCTGTCGTCAGTCTCATACTCATCCGTCTTACCCAACCTCCAAGCAGAGCTCCTCCTCCGCCATAAGCGGCCACCACACGACGATGTCGACCGCGGAGCACTGCCTCATTCAGCACCGAGTTGGAGTTCGGTATTGGTTCGATTCAACTCGAACGCGGGCCAACTCGAGTTGGGACAGTTTCGCGTTGGCACGTCCCCAATCTGAGGTACCAGCCATCGGCTTCGTTTGCAGAAGCAGCGGCGTCGAAGAGGATTTAGGGGCCTTCTGGGTGGAGGTCGCTTTCAACTTGTGTGCGCCACCTTTCTCTAAGGCGCCGTTCCTCGGGATGGATTCGAAGATTTCCCGGGCCGCAGCTTCCATCAAGCGTCGCTGAGTTCACATCTGCCCCGAGCTGCACACACGCCCTCACTATCGCACAATCGTTGCTGTCGACTCACTGCGTGTCACTGAGGAACAAGAGCAGGATGCCTGGACACGTAGCTTGTCTGCAACAGGGGCCCTCTTGAGCAAGGACAAGCTGCCTCCACGACCCACTTGCCTTAGTTCGATGAAGCGGATAAGGGTAAGGATTGGGAGTCGATGTCGAGGTACTCATCTTCCCGCAGAGTGGACAGCCTTTGATGGCAAATGTCCACCTCCCGCCAGGGCGTTCTATGAGCCGGTAGATGGGCAGGGCCTACTCTCACTAGTGGAAGAGGACTCACAGTTTGTATGGCGTTTCTGAACGGGCAAGTTTGAGAGGCTCCTAGACAGGTGGGATCCTGAAAATGACTGTTGCCGTCCGGACTAGGGATGGGAGCTACGACGTCGACGCATTTACCCCACAACGCCTCGGGCCACGTCGCCCTGTCAGCTTCCTCATCCACCAGCTTAAGCCAGCCGTCCAGTGCCGGTCATCTTGCCACACACATTATCCGTCGTCAGACACTTGTCGTCCACCAAGAGCCCCCCCATCTAGCAGAGACACCCACCTCAGCCGATGCCCGAGCTGCCGTCAGAGTGCCCGATCTCCGCACAAAATCGTCGATTTCTCCCCGAAAACCGACGAGAACCCCCTAAAAGTGGATGAATTCATGGATGCTACACCCGAGGCCATCATTTGCAAAAAACCGCATCAAAAAATTCGCATTTTTGAGCAAATTCGAAAAAATGCACAAATTCGCCCAAAAAATGCAGTAAAATGCGAAACCGCCTCAGTCGACTTTTTTCGCTGCGAGCGTGCAGATTTTTGAAAATCGATTTTTGGGCAATTTTGATCGGTTTTTGGGTGAAAAGTGGGTGGGGTGGAGTGAGTGGAGGGCGCGTGTGAAGTGTGCATCGAAAATTTGATGGGAATCGACGCAGAAATGCGAAATCGGGGCGATGTCGGAGTGGTGGAGGCATGCCGTCGTGAGGGACTGTTCGGGATTTGGTGATTTTTGGGATAAATGCGACGGGGTTTGGGGGGAGATGGATGGAATGGAGGGAGGCGGCTGAGAAGAGGAGGTGCTGGGTGAAAATTTGAAGAGAATCGACTGGGAAATGCGGAAATGAGACCCTACAGCGCACTCGTGCTGCCCACATTCCCTGTGGGTCCGTAATTAGATGACTTTGGAAGGACCAGAGACCTTTTGGGCCGTAGTTTCGGTGGTGGGCAGCCTAAGGTGGCTCTTGCTACCTCGTTGATGACAGAGCGAGTGTGCAACCAGGCGTTGATGTTCGACGGAGGCGTACGAGCGAGCTAGAGGGCGCCGCTTGGAGGCATGGACATGGCTTGTTCCGGGCATCCCACCAAGTTGAGAGCGATCAGCAACTTTGCTAGGTGACCATAGACGCTGGTAGACCCGGTCAGAGACGCCGATGTTGTGCGTCCTTTCGATCCGCGTCCAAGTTGACTACAAGGCTGTACAATCTGCAGTAGTCATGTAGAGGCGGAGGCGGCGTAGGAAGACGTCCACCTCGTCGCAGGCTGATCTGTTGAGGTCTGTGGATGCGACCACTCGATGCAAGGAGTCTCCTGGCGACAGCCGAACCAAAGGTCCGAACCAAAGATCCGCCCGATGACGCAACTACCAGCAGTGCTGCCACGGAATGCCGAGATGGGTGCTTGGCTGCCTGACAAGTGCACCCAGAGCCATTAATCATCGATAAAGGCCTCTGTCCACGGAGTCTCGCACTCTCTCTCTCCCTCTCCCCTCTCCGTACACACAGCCAGACAGACACCAAGCAACCTCCGTGCAGTTCACACCTTTATGCTTCGTTACACTGCCCCGGGGGGTGGGGGTTGCTCGGAATTCCTAGATCTCATTAGGGTCGATCGTGGACGTTCCCCTTCCCCGAGACACTGAATGAATGCCCGTGTCTGTCTGCTGAATGAGTCTGAGCAGTTGTTTCCCCGAAAACGAAGCCAGATCGCACACAATAGAGTAATGCGCCGATGACAGGGCTGCACACAGAGACTCGCACATCCTCGCACATCCTCGCACGTCCTCGCACATCCTGCCGAGGCTCCCGACGAGGTGAGCGAGTGGAACGAGTGCCCCGGCGGCGGTGGTGTCAAGGGGTTGACTGAAGAAGAAAATTTGCAAAAGAACGCCACTAACTCTCGGGGATGACAAAAGAATGGAATGGGGTGGGTTTTTCTTATTTTTTTTCCCCTTCTTCTGCTCCTCGTCGGCGGAGATAGGTGTTGGAAGAAGGATACACACACATGGAGTCTGGTCCCAGGACCATCCAGTCATCTGCATACGAGGAGGACTCTCCCACACCCCCTGGCGGGGTACATGGCTCCGCGATCGATGTGTGTGCACATGTGCCAGCCTGCGAGTGTGTGTGCGAGGACAAACGATTTGGAAATATGAGAGTTTAGATGAGAATGGCTGCTTGGCTCATGATAAAAGTTGAAATCCCTTTTTGCTTGCATACCTTAATGGGATATAGAATAAAAGGGTTTTTTTCTCCTCTCTCCCTCTCTCTCTCTCTGTCTGTCCCGGTCTCTCTCTCTCTCACTCTCGCACACCCCCACGAGCCGGAGAACACACAGTACCAATCAGAAAAGGAAAATTTAAAGAAATGAGAGCAAAAAAAAAAAAAAGGAAAAAAAGTGAAATAAAATAAAACCGAGCCAACGAAAGGACATGAGTATGTGCAGGCTCATTTGTATATCATCTTAATACGGGAACACATGCGACACACATAACTCGGCGGGGGATGGGCGTTCCTCTGGCGCGGCAATATGCTGTCGCAAGCTCCGTGCGGGGCGGTTTTGCCATCTTCGTCTTCGTCGGCAGCTCTGGGTGGTTTTTAATCTACGGTCCTGAGTCGGCCGGTTGCGGAGCGGGAGCTCTGGATGTGAGCGACAGGGGAAAAGGGTTTGTACATGGGTCAATGGCAAGTTGGAGCGCACGTCCTTCCACCCTGTGTGTCGCTCTGTCAATTACAATGGAGCTCATTAGGAGCGGTTTTGTGTTGCGAAGAAACTTTTGGCTCGAGGAGGGTCTTGTGACGCGGACGGCATTCCCCGAAGAGTGGCACAAGTTCACGTCGAGTTGCGTTCGAGTGCTCTTCTGGAGGGCTGTTGTCGTATTTTTGGATGGCCTCCTGCTCTAGTCATCAGTCGGATGTGGGACTGAGTGCGCGCTGGAACGAGAGGAATTTTAGAGAGACCGGCGGGGGCTCGTCTAAAGGGCTCAAGGCACCCGTCTGTCTAAGAGCCTGCCCGTCTGTCGAAGGGCCTGCCCGTCTGTCTAAAGGCCTGCCCGTCTGTCGAAGGGCTCTGCCCGTCTGTCTAAGAGCCTGTCCGTCTGTCTAAGGCCCTGCCCGTCTGTCGAAGGGCCTGCCCGTCTGTCTAAAGGCCTGTCCGTCTGTCTAAGGGCTCTGCCCGTCTGTCGAAGGGCCTGCCCGTCTGTCGAAGGGCTCAGCCCGTCTGTCTAGCAGCCTGCCCGTCTGTCGAAGGGCCTGCCCGTCTGTCTAAAGGCCTGTCCGTCTGTCTAAGGGCTCTGCCCGTCTGTCGAAGGGCCTGCCCGTCTGTCTAAGGGACCAGCACGTCTGTCTAGGAGCCTGCCCGTCAGTCTAGGAGCCTGCCCGTCTGTCGGAGGGCTCGGCCCGTCTGTCTAGGAGCCTGCCCGTCTGCCGGAGGGCTTTGCCCGTCTGTCTAGGAGCCTGCCCGTCTGTCGAAGGGCCTGCCCGTCTGTCTAAGGGACCAGCACGTCTGTCTAGGAGCCTGCCCGTCAGTCTAGGAGCCTGCCCGTCTGTCGGAGGGCTCAGCCCGTCTGTCTAGCAGCCTGCCCGTCTGTCTAAGAGCCTGCCCGTCTGTCTAAGAGCCTGCCCGTCTGTCTAAGGGCCCTGCCCGTCTGTCTAAGAGCCTGCCCGTCTGTCTAAGGGCCCTGCCCGTCTGTCTAAGAGCCTGCCCGTCTGTCTAAGGGCCCTGCCCGTCTGTCTAAGAGCCTGCCCGTCTGTCTAAGAGCCTGCCCGTCTGTCTAAGAGCCTCCCCGTCTGTCTAAGGGCTCTGCCCGTCAGTCTAGGA